>CM035806.1:125359292-125829292 GCA_020466095.1 Chlorops oryzae | reverse complement strand
CGTGGTCGTCTACAAATATTACAGTATGAGAAACGAGCAAATAGGCAATTCAACAAAGCTAATAGGCAATTCACCAAAGGCAACAACAACCACACGGCATACCAGGCAATCCACCACGATTCCACTTTGGGCATTGTTGTCGTCTCTAGAAATTGGGCAAGTACGAGCAGTTAGTTTTTTTGAGGGATTTTTTCTTCATTTATAACCGGAGAAAATCAGATATTGCATAGTTTTTTAAGAATGATTATACCATTTTTAACTGTATAATGTCTTTTAACGTTTATTTCTTCTTTTAAGTATTAGAAAAATTCACGTAATACAAAAAACGGATTATCAAGTTTTTGGTCTGGTTTAATTTAGACGTGTGCGTGGCATCCATGGAGAACAGATGGTGCCAAATGGAACGAGTCAATAGTGCAATTCGATGGTGAAAATAGTTACCGACTACAATTTGAACGTTTAGCTTTTAGAAATGAGACTTTCTGTCTGTCTGATTTTCAAAGGCATCTCTTCGTTGTAGGGTTTGTTATAAAATTCATAAATGCTGATCTAAAAACGAAAAAAAAATTGTTTTTATTTTTTTATGGGGCCCTAAAGCCAGAAAAACTATTTTTCACATATATAAATCAAAGGCCGAATATCGAATGTAAATCACGTTGTTTGAAATACTTCGTGGAATTATTTATTTGGACTTATTTAAAGGCATAAAATGCAGATTCCAAATATTAGAAAAGTGACCGCGCCAAAAAGCGTTATTCGAAAATTGATTTTATACCTAAAATTCAGATGGCGCTTGCACCAAAGACAGCATACATACTTCTTTTATAATCGTTGACATCCTCTTAAAAAATTGACTTAATCGGACGATTTTTAACGGTACCTGCAGCACTAGGGTCTGCCTCAAAAACCATCTGAATTGTGTAAAGTCACAATCATTCCATATAATTTTGTGAAATGAGGAATTTGAGATTTGTTTTAGCCTCCGATTAAAAAATATAGGTAGCTGTTTATCTGTGTAGGGTATTCTATGGTCGGGTTCGCTTTACTCTAACACCCTTTCTTTTCTTCATTTTGAAACGTGCATTTTAAAAATATATAAAATCCTTTAATGTTGAATTATCTTGCTTAAGACAATTACAATTGCTTTTGATTTGGTTTTATTTTGTTTTAAGAATTCTTTTGAGCACCCGGTTCAGTATCGATAAAAGCTTTGCGCTTAGAGAATTTGTGCATCGCTAACGAAATCATTCAATTTAAATGCAATATTGAATACTAATTTGCGAGGGTCGCAGTTGCTCAAATGTACCCTTAAATGAAGGAGCATCTCTACTTTGGTGTTACCAACTTCAATTTTACCTAAAAAGGTTCATAATATAATTTAACGGCTTGTTTAAAAATCGCAAATTCTTCGTCTTGTTTTTGACAGCCATCTGATTTTTACTCAACTTCACCACACCATTTGGAGCCATATAGCATTTTGACAGGCTTTCCCATACTGTAATACTTGGTCGTCTATCAACTGTCCTTTTTCAGTCGGTCCTATCCATCCGTCACTTCTGATCTAGGGTTGCTGTTTCAAAAATCCACTGTCATATTATGATTTTCCAGAGTTGCTATTACAAAACATCTGTCACAATATAACTGTCCAGAGTTGCTATTTACAAAATCATCTGTCATAATCTAACTGTCCAGAGTTGCTATTTACAAAATAATCTGTCATAATCTAATTGTCTATTCTAGCAGCAGTGTTGCTCCTTACATTATGTATATAGAAAATTAAGCTGAAGCTTGAAAATTTTTTCCCTTGGAATTTATGGCCAAAAAGTTTGTCAAATTGGTTAGAATTTTGTTCGTATTAAATAAATCCAGCATTGTGACTTTTTATACCTTTTCCGAAGGAAAGGGTATTTTAAGTTTGGCAGGGAGCTTGTAACAGACCAAAGGAGTCGCGATAGATATAGACATATATATATATTCTTGATCAGGATGACGAGAGGAGTCGATCTAGCCATGTCTGTCTGTCTGTCTGTCTAGCTGTCGGTCACAAATTAGTTTTTCATAATTTACTCCTAAACCATGAAAGATATCATATTGAAACTGCATGGAATTTCCCCTGGTAAATGTCCGAAAAACTGCATACAAAATTTTTTCGTAGTCCTATCTAGGGTTGTGGGAAGTGGTTCAGAAGTTTCAAAAATCACGATTTTTAACGTTTTTCGCGGATAACTTTTTCACTATTTCATCCCAGACTATTGAAATTTGGAGTGTGTATAGCTACTATATAGACTTAAGCCTTGACTGAAAAAAAAATTGAGACATCGCTGTAATTATGGTCATCATCCTACACATTAAACAAAAAAAATTTTCTGTTATTGTCATATTTGTATATATTTCGAATTAAGTATGTCGCAGCTAGATATAATTTCCTCATACGGTTAAGATTTGACATATTTTAAGCTGAGGAAAAGGTATGTGTGCAATCGGCTATGCCCCACCCAACATTTGGAAGATTGTTTTTACAAATATCACCTTGAGCAGTCTTATTCAATTCCTTTTAATGATTAAAAGGCGATTGCTATCATCCGCGATTAAAAGAAGACCCGAAAAAGACTCTTCAATATGTTTCAAAAGCGAGTCGTATTTCAATATCCCAGATGAGTCGTTTTCGAGCCATCTGGATGATTAAAAAGCGAATGATCACATGGATTATTAAATAAAGATTCGAAAACGAATCTTAAATACGTTTCAAAAGCGATTCGCATTGAAAGTACAAAAACAAAACATAGAGCAATTGCCAATTAATCACGTAGGGGATTGAAATATGATCATTCAAATTGTTGCTATCTTATATTTCACTCAAAATTTGACTCAAAATTGAATTGAATGGAATTCGAATTTAAAGTTATAAACTAAAATAATCCATGACTTTCGATTTGGCAAACACGGTGTCAACAGGTGAGCACTGGACTGGAAAACAAGATTTCCCGGGTTCAAACCCCACAGAAGGCAAGGAAAAACAAGTAAGGGTGTTATAGTGAGGCGAGCCTGACAATAAAATACCCGACTAAGACTCACATGTTCAAATAATTTTTAATATCAAGAGGTGTTTAAGGCCATAAGGCGCCCCGTATGCTGACTTTTGTTAAATTTCTTTATGAAAACCGTCCCTTTACCACGCCCACTTTTCCATTTTTTTGGAATTATAATCAGAGGATTAAATATACGCTCAAATTCGATGTTTCGTGGAAATATTTCGAAAAATTTCGATTTTGAGGCAGTTTTGGGAATTTTGTGACAGACCCTAATACTGGAGGTATTCTTAATAATGGACCTATCAAAGAAATTTTTGGAAAGGATGTTTATGGCTACAAAGGAAACATAAGTGCCAACTTTCGTTCAAGTCCCATTTGAATTTCGGGTGTCGGAGACAATTTTCATAAAACGCCCTTCTGCCACGCCACGCCCACTTTTCCAATTTTTGGAAATCATATTAATTGCCCTAAGATATGTTCATATGTCAAATTCAATTACATTATCTTGAAAAACTTCGGTTTTAGAGCAGTTTTTGTGATTTTCGTAACAGACCCTAGTACTGGAGGTACCCCTAAAAATGGTCCGATCGGCTCCATTCTCGAACTTGTTCTTACTCATGTCCCCGTGAGCACGCATACCAAATTTCGTCAAGATAGCTCAACTCCTTCGATAAGATAACTGTATACAGACAGACAGACGGACAGACAGACGGACGGACATGTCTAAATCGATTCTCCTGGTGACGCTGATCATTTCTATATACATTTTGTATGGTCTATCTCGACTGGTTCTGGGTGTTACACACAACCACACAAACGCAATATACCCTCGACACAGAGTGTGTCGGGTATAAAAACATTATTGAATCTATAACAATAATACGTATACACACGTAAAAGCCAAAAAGTTTGTATTGATTTATCAATAATTTTGTTAAATTTTTTTTTTTTTTTTGGAAAGCAATCGATTGTAAATATATCTCGTAAAAGACTCGAAAACGATATCAAATATGAGTCAAAAAAGACTCGATTATGATGACAAATATGGCTCGAAAACGACTCGCAAATGATATTAAATATGATCTTCCAAGAAGATTCGCGGCTAGGGTACCATTTTCTCCCGGCAAAACAATCATATTCGATCAGAAAGCTAGCGCATATTTGATTATTTTAATCAGCCACGGGACTCGAATTCGAGTCGCTTTTGAACAGAATTTCAATAAAATGTTGGGTCGGGCCGATGTAAACTTCTTTACATGTTTAATTAAAAGGTTGATTTGTAAAAGAAATTTGAAGAAATTGTGAAATTTGATCGAACGCAGCGGAAGTGAACTATCAAAAGTTTTACCTCGACAATGACGGCGTTCTTACATTCAATTTCTTCTAACTCTGCATGAAAATAAAATGGGCGGATACTTGCAGTTTTGTCGAGGAAGTCAATTGTCATGTAATGTCAAAAATTCACGTGAAGTTTGTTGGGTATTTGGCGAAAGAAGCATTGCATTTGTATGTCTAGTAGGGCGGGTCATTACCCCCCTCTCCCGCCACCAAAATCGCATATGCGGAAATCTTTCTTTGAATCAGGTCGGCCCATTATAAACCGATTAAAGGAAATCGGTCTTACATTTTAACCTTCTAGGACTGACTCAGAGTCAGTTCTGCAGCTTTAGTGAATTTTTCTCCTTAAAACCCATCTTTGACCCCGATGAGGAGCCATTTTTCCCCACGCCACACAGTGTGCCGACTCCATACATTGCTTGGCCAAAAATAGAAGGAGTTGTCGTAGAGCAATGAAATTTGGCATGGAGGTTTATTTTTATAAAATTAAGAAATTTTGAAAAAATTGTAAAAATCCGACCACCCCAACCCCCACCCCCCATGTAAAGGGGGGACCCAAATTCCGCAATTTTAGTCCTACAGACTTGAAATTTGGAGCAGAGCTTAAATTCATGCTCTAAAATTTGAAAAATTTAACTTGGGTGGACTGCCACGCCCACTTTTTGTGCTACGTCTACTCAAAGTTGGGAGATACGGGGGTAATGAACCCCCTGAAAATCGTATAAAATTTTTATAAAAATTGATGAATTTCAATTTAATTATAAAATTCAAACATGTTTTCAATAGAAATATTTAAAAAGACCAGCCCAGCCTTGCCAAAGAAAAAAAAAGCGAGGTGGAAAAAACAGTGAATTTCAATGTATAAATCCCATATATTTGATACTGACGCTTACGTTATTCTTGAATTGTAGAGCTTTTTTATTTGATAAATTTCAAAGGAATAACTCACAATTAAATTTCTTTGCGTTTTTAACGTTCATATAAGGTGTAGTAAAAAGATATATAGCTTATTAAGCCATATAAAACTTGTAGTTATAATGCATATATCATCTAAATTAAAGAAATTTTGAATTTATTTTTTGGAATTCTTCACGTTTCCTACACACACTGTTCCATTTATTTTTAAATTTAAGCATCAGAAACCTACATTTTTCTTTCAATTTATCCTCATCGAATTCCATGTTTATGTTTTCCTTCACAAAATTAATAATTCCGTTTAAACTTTGCGCCTTCAGCCAAACTTCAAACAATTCCTGGTTTTTTAAAACAATAGCCACTAAAAATTAAATCTAATAATCGTCAATTATTAGTATATTTATTTATTTACTTACTCTTTTTTTTTAATGAAAACTATATTTTAATTTCAAAATTTGATTTTTTATTTTGCAATTTCAATAAACAATTGTTTATATTTGTTTACATTTATTTTGACACTTTTCGCGTTTTGTTTTTATACCATATTCTGCTATAGTTTATATATTGCTAAATACTTAATTATATTTAGTGTTGACAACCACCTTAAATTATAACTAATAATGTTAAATAACTTAAACTTCAACATTTTAGCCGTTGTGTTTGAATATACGCTTTCGAACTGTGTTCAATTGTTGGTAATTAGTGCATTTCCGCCTGTATTTTGGACCTTTACAAAAACTTGTATAACTCCGAAATCGCAACGAATTTTAATACAATTTATTTTTTATTTTTAGAAGATATCATAGGCAATAAAATATCAAAAATTTGAGGAGGTCATTTTTTTAAAAATTTTTTAAAAATCTTTTGAAATTTGCATAGTTTTTGCATTTTTCCCAATATTTTTACCTATTTCACATGCATATTTTTACATTGTTCAATAGAAACATTAACAAAAACAATATAAATTATTAAATTTTAGGGTTTTTTCTTTCATACAATATACATTTTGTATAAACTTATTTGCAAAATTTCCTGGTATTTGTTTGTATGTGCAATTATTAATTTTATAACCTAATTTTAGTGCTCCATAACATGGAACATAAATCCGAAATCGCAACAAATTTGTTAAATTTTAACTTTTTTTTATGATAAGCGCCTATTACTTAATAACATATAAAAAAAATTAGAGAGGTCATATTTCGCATAATTTTTTTTTTCAATTTTGAAATTCTGTGAAATGTTCAATTTTTCAGTATTTCACATATTTTTTTAATAGTAATAATATTTTGTATATAATAATAATTTATATACACGAATACTTTTTTATGATTGTAAATAAGCTACACTTCAATTTGATATATGATACTTGGGTATTTATAGTTGTATACTTACTCTTTATTCGATTTGAACCCGCGCATATGCAATAATTGTGCAAAACAACAAAAGTTCACATTTTGCATAAGACAACTTCAAAGGCGTATTGTGATCGCAAAACTAAAGATATCGGCAAGAAAATTTGGGAATTTCTAATTCAATGTATTCTCTAAGAAGCCATAAAAAAAAATTATTCAAAATCTGCACTTTTATATTTACTATTTTTGGCCGCACTCGGCACACTGTGGCGCCAGCCCCCTGGTTTTTTGACTCATGTATTTTTTTATCAAACCTCACAAAATAACGGGTTCTAGCGTATCAAAATCGAAAAATCTTTTATATCGCACCCCTATTCAGCATACGAGCAAACAATGCACACACAGACATTTATCACCAAAAAAATCGTTGGAAAAGATCCATTTTAGACCCACATTTTCTTGGGGAAATTTTCTTAGAATTGTCCGTAGATTCTTTTCCGCATATGGGCATTTCCAGAAAATGTAAACTTTTTGTCGCGTCCGTATATAGCTGATTACCATTCGGGACTGCATAGAAACTTTGAAAAATATAAAAGTCCGCATAAGCTGCACGAATGTATTGAGAAGCAAAAGTATTATTTACCGCATACTTGAATTCGGGACTTAAAATTGCACATTTAAGTGTCGCGTCCGTTTGGAAATGCCCATATGCGATTTTTATGTTTTTTCGGTCCCCTACAAATCGGCACGCCCCACAGTGGGGCATCAGTGGAAAAAATAGGATTTTTCAACTTTTGAATTTCAAAATTTTAATGATTTATTTTTGTAAAGAAATGTTTGGATATAAGGAATTCAACACTCTTTTTTATGAAAACTGAATTTTTTTACTAAAAACAAACTAACAAAAGTCAAGGGAATGTTTTTCAATAAATTTCAGATTAAAATTGTAGTCCAAATAGAGAACATTTTTTATGTGAAAATCCAAAGCTATTGCCTTTGTTTTACTTTTTGGTGGAAATATAGAAATTACTCTTTCATGTAAAAAAAAAAATTATTAAAATTGAAAAAGTATAATAATTATTATAATTTGCCAGAAATTAGAGTAAAAAATATCAACTTCTCATTTTTTGTTCGAAAAAAACTTTATGTGCTTTGCCTTGCTTAGCCATCTTACTATATAAAAATGAAAGGTACGAGTCTATACTTTCAATCCAAACAAAAAAATTTACCTTCTAATACCTTTTCTGTAAATAACATCGATTTGAATTTCAAAAGTCACTTGCAATATTTCATTTAAATGCTCAATAATACAAAAAATGGGGCATACTTTTAGGGAGCATGGAACGATTTATAAATGAAACATTATTTTTGTTTACGAATATGTAGGCGTAACGAATTTTAATGACATTTCAGTGTAAACAAAAACATATAGTTTTCGCGGATGAGAGATTATATTAGATTTTATCGTATATTGTTCATATTAACATGAGTAATTTTTCGTTTTCGTATAAAGAATTAAGCGACGAGCTTATTAACAACGATCGCAATGTAGTATCATTGAGTGGATATACAAAATCGAGAAATGCAAGTTTAACTAATGAAGAAGTTGCTTATGTAAAATTCTCACAGTAAGAAGAAATATATCGCAGCGCTTTTTACCTTTATTTATTAATAAAAAGCGGCTTGCCGCAAGTCAAAGTATTGCCCTTTTTTTCAATGAATTCAGTTTGGCTAACAAGTGAGTTTTCGGCAGCAATGGTAATAAACGATGTTATTACCTAGCTTTTAGTTAATTTAGATACATTTGAGGTAGCATTGCCATGCAGTTCCTCATCAGCAAATAGAACGAAGAGGAGAAAAACAAAAGATTTTGAGGAATGTGGAGATCGCGGAGTGTCATTCGAACAAAATTTCCTTAGATTTAGATCCCGTTGTTGAAGATATGGTGCTTGAATAATATTACAAATTAAAAACATCATTATTTGGCGTCCATTCAAAAGCATTAAAAAGGTTTCATAGCTGTATTTAACATCAATATCTTTCTATGACACACTTTAACTTGGCATGCTTTAATAGAAAAGCGGAATGCATTTGTGAGATATTTTCGGTGATTTTGAAGGCGAATATCCTTCGCGGAAGTCTGTTGAGGATATTATCTTCTTTTGAATGGAGACTACCAATGTTTAAGCTTTTTGAAAAAATTAAAATTCTTAAATTTATGTGAAAATTTCATATAATGCTATATAGGAAATAAAAACATGTAAAATATCTAACTTTTTATGGGCGTTAAACCCAAAGTAGGCGTGGCAGCCCCAATATTTTTACCTTTTTTTTTTTGAGGAGAACTCAATTAAGCAGTGTCCCGAATTTCAAGTCCGTAGGTCCAAAAATAAAAATTTTGACCTGTGCACTTATATGGGAGGTGGGCGTGGCAGTGGGCGGATTTCCAAAATTTTTCAAAATATCTTAATTTAGCCCACAGAAGTGTTTCTGCAATTTCAATGCTCTACGACCACTCCTTCTATTTTTTTACAAAAAATATGTGGGGTGGCCCCACTGTGCGCCCTACTAATGTCTAGGGTGCAGTAAATTACGATCCTTAAGCTAGGCACACACGGCGAACGTACTCGCCGATTTTGTGCGGCTCGTTGAAATTTCTCACGTGTGTGGGTGGGCTAGATCGCGAGTCGTTCGTTGTTTTTCAAAAATTTTAATATAAAAAATCATCATCAAAATCTTCGATCGAGGCTGAGCGAAATAAAATCTATCGAGAGCATTCGGAATTATTTTCGACAATATTTACAATTTTTTCATACGATGTTGGCGCAACTAACCCATTCCTAAAAAAAGAAGCATATGCGAGATTTAAAATAGTATTCGACTTTTGTAAATTTGGGTTTTTACTTGACCGTATAATTTACACCAAAAGAAAACAAAATTCTGCGTCTTATTTCAAAAAAGGATTTTTCATATTTGCTATGCTGAATACAAGTGATTAAACAAAAAATTTATGAGTGTGTTTTAAAAACCTATTTTTCCTGAAGTGAAATCAAAAAAAAATTATAAGATATGTACCACAAATTTGAAGTAAATTAATCGAGGATTTTGAAAAAAATTAGAAAAGTATGTGTTAATAGGACCTTTTTCATACCAAAATGGCTCCCAAAGTAAAAAAATTGAATTTTTTTCAGAATTTTTGACTTTGACCGCTTATTTAACCATCAATGGCTTAAATTCTTACCATGAATTTAATTTTGCCTAAAAGCCCATAGAATTGGCTTTCAAACCGCTTAACAGTTTTTTTTCTACGATGAACCGTTATCGTGGGAGAATTTTTTTTCTCGACTTACTGCCTAAAAATTTTAAGGCCCTATAACTCCTCAAGGGTGCATTTGCGACCCCCCCCCCCCTCTCCCATACGATTTTTGGTTCGTCTTGACCCCCTCTATCACCACCCTTCGGATGTACACCGTTATGGGAAACACCCTGTATAGGCAATTCACAAGTTCTTCCAAAAATCCCTTTTAAATTTATCCTCAGCTGCAGGATTTCGCCTGTAATAATGCAGCCCTATATTTCATCTACTAGTTATTTCAATTTATCATAAAATATATTCCTAGCCGGTATGAAGGGAGGAATGGTGAATTCGAACGTGTACTCAATAGTTTGATTTTTCTATTTTACTTTCTCATATTGAATTAAAGGTCTAAGTTTAATTTACATTTGATAAAACTAATTTTATAAAATTGAAATCGTTTACATCCACCATTATATTAACAAATAGTTCCAATATAAACATGTGCTTTAATTGGGACGTAGCGAGAAAATGGTTACATATTGGTCTTTCTATACTGTTTATGACTTAATATGTAGAATAGTTTAACTATTTAAATATAAATTTTTTATCAACAAGAGATAGAGTTGAAATGAACATAACGTTGCATGATTGGAATGTGGTCGCGTAAAACGCGACCGTCCAAGCTCTTCTTAAACGTTAACACAAATCGTTTACTGGAACTAGCGAAACTGTAAATTCGAGATTCGCAGTCCAATGCTCTCTTTACCAATCTGACTGAGCTCGCATACAGTACAAAGGTTGCCCTTATACTGAGGATCATAAGAAGTCTCGCAGAACGGACACTGCACCTCCGGCTTTCCACGATAAATGGGTTTATAGCTAATACCACAAATGTTGAATGGATTGAACTCCTCGTATTGCAATTCATGTTCATCGATGGGGTTCACTTCACACGCCTGCAGTATCTTACGCACTTGTTGTGCTACTTCCGGCCTTGGTCCCAACTCTAGAAGAGCTCGTGCGAAGGAAGCTGCGGTTTTATAGTTCTTCAATTTGAAGAACATATTCAGCGCTGTTCGAAGAGTCAGGATCTGATGAACGGGCTGCAATTTACAGTGCGTGAAATAGGCTGCCATCTCACAAAGGCGTTTCTGGTCGTCGAGTGTAGCCTTTGGCAGACCTTTTCGTTGCGTTTCCATCTTTAGACCGAGTATGTAGTTTGCGCAAATTTTGAGCAATTGTTGTGCCTCGGCAATGTTTTGTTTAGTGTCCACTACGAGAAGTGGAATGCTTATTAATATAGCGTGGAATTTTTCGATGGCCTCAGTGAATTTGCCAGCTGTTGTTAATTGATAGCCAACTTGTAAGCGCTGGACCAAATCATTAAGCTTGATACCTAGAGCTGGACGTTGATTCTTAGGATTGCTTTCAGAATAATTGCGAAGAGGATACGCTGAAAGAGATTGTAGATTCGGTATGGCGGTAAAGCTTGCTTTGGCACCGAAATAGTTCTGTAGGAATAGTGTTTTGAAAGGCTTAAAGTTGACAACACCCAATTGATCGTTGAGGAGACGGAAAGCGGTTTCAAATGATCCCGCCTTAATATGATCAATCGGCAACATCGAATTGTTCGCCCAGTGTTGAGGTGCCGATATACCTTTATTTGGTGCTGCATAGAAACCGCCATCGAGTGCCGAAGCTTTAATCTTCGATGCGATTTCTTCGGGAACAACAAGATCATCATCGCCCACATCCCACCCCGCTCCGTCTTCACCAACTCCCGCATTTCCTGCTTCATCGTCCAGTGCGTCATGCATTTCATCGTCGCCGTCTTCGCCCAAGCCCAAGTCGGCATCAGCGCCCCATCCATCACCCGCACCTGCGTCATCTATTAGAGCAGCATCGGCGTTTATGTTGAGTGCTTCCCTAGCTGTAGCACTAGTGTTTGCGCGAGTAATCATTGCTCCTTCAAAGAATCCCTTCGAAACGGTTAAAAGAGGCCAATTGCTCTCCACTTGTTGAATGGGAACTGGAGGCTGCAGCAACACAGCATTTGGAATTACTGAGGGCAGTGGATTGCCCTTACCTTCCTGGCTTATTGCCCCTTGCAGCTGATCGACTTGCTCTTCGAATCCGTGTGTCGCAGCTGTCAAGTATGCCAAAGACTGTTGACCACAATTCTTCAAAATGTTTATACGCTCCTTGACGTCACCAAGCAATAAGGCCCCTTGGTACTGGGCCGAAACATCTTTACGTATCTCGGCGATTTTGTTCATCTTTTTTAATTTCTCTAAATTGCCAGTAATTAAGTAAAGGAAACTAAGCTTGTCGAAATTTTTGGTACGCTGATAGCACATTTCCACAACTTGATGGTTTCCTTGAAGCAAAGCTGTTTGGCCCAGGCGCTCCCAGCAATCTTTTTCATCTAGGGCTTTAGCTGCTTCAAGAGCGATTTCAATGTTCCCGCACTCCAGTGCCAGTCCAAAGCGTGTCTTCTCATCTTTAACAAAGTGAAGTGCAACTTCCGGGTAGCCTTTCTGTTGCAGATAGGCGATGATGCTCTGACCCACTAGGCGTGCATTGCGTACCATATGAAGCACTTCGTCGTATTTGCGATTAATGAGTGCCAGTTTGAACTTGTACTCAGTAGCATCGATGTGTAATACCAAAGTACGGCATTCCCTATCCAAGCAGAAGACCTGGTTGCCTTTAACACGCGTCAAGTAAATCGGCAGGTCCAGTGTCCGTATAATGCCATTGTCTCCATTGGTGATAGCATATTTGATATGATTGCTCGTCGTATAGATGAACACTCCCGAGTCATCCCACGCACCCGACTTTACGCGACAATTCTCCTGAATAGTACACAGATACTGGAGCCGACGATCGCAAATCGTTACGGAATGCTTGCAGAGCAAAGCCACAAGTGACATGTCAGCTGACCAGATAACATAACGGCATTTTGGCAGTTTGATGCATCCGACCGATACTAAACGCTGCACTTCGTAAAGTGTGACATATTCAGGATCACGTATAAGCAGCATGCCAGTGCCAGCATAAAAGATCTCTTCACAGAATGTTGGAATCTTCTTTGTGACCTCATTTTTGAAGTTCTTAATCACCAACTGTTGGTTCCGATCAAGCACAGCAAAGCGATTTCGTGCTACCCAAATTGCAGTTATACCCGAGGATCGTTTATTATCCGATTCCGATTGCGATTCGGAGTCTTTGGGGATTTGGAATAAATCGTAGGTACTGTTCTCAAGATTCTTGGTACGTGTGCAGATGAGCACAGCGTTCAAAGCGGGATTATATGACATGCTGTAGACTGGATATTTGCTTCTCAGTTGCATGACCACCGTATCCTTGGTGCTCGTAAAATCCAGCTTCCTCAAAAAGCGATCTTTGACATAGTACAACATGTTACCATGTACAGCATAAGCAGGTCGCTCACGCTCCAATTTAAAAACAACCATGCCTGCGATTGAAAATATTTATATTTGACCTTGTCATAAGATAGTCAGAAGCTTTATCGTTATATGTACTTACCGCCATCGTGACCGGCAGCGAATAAATTCAACGTCGGATGTGCAGTCATAATCCAGAATCGCTCACCTTCGCGTCGGAAGGTGTACAAGCAGACCCTCTTAGTCATTTCCCAGACACGAATGCTACGATCTTCGCCGTTCGATAGAATTAGATCTTGTCGCGGGTGGAAGAGCACACAAGATACGTTGTTGTAATGGCCGCGGCATGTATCTACCTCCCATGCTTTGTACTCATTCATGCGCCAAAGCTTCACTAAGCGATCGTCGGCACCAGATACAATCAGCGGCAGAGTCGGATGAAAACTAGCCCAATTTACCCCGCGATCGTGGCCTTCCAAAACGTGTTTCACAACGGCATCCGCTTGACCGAAAAGATCGGTCGCACCGGGTGTTCCCTTTAAATGATCATCCAAGCCACCTGGACCAGGTGCAACATTCTTTTTGCGCAACCCTGAAATATCCCAAACACGAACCGTCTGATCTAAGGATGCAGACACAATCTGATCTTCAGTCGGATGGAACTGTGCGCACATAACGTAATGATTATGTCCGGGTAAAACGCATATACAGTTTCGAGATTGCCAATTCCATATCCGTATCGTCTGATCATCGGAGGCGCTCAAAATCCACGGATACTCATGATGAAAGGCAACTGTTCGCACATAGTCCAAATGAGCGAGCAGCGTGAAAATACAACGACGCTGTTTGTAGTTCCAAACTTTGATTTTATAGTCGTCGCCACCAGAAACGAAAAGTGGCATCTGCTGATGAAACGCAACGCTACGAACTGGACCATCGTGCTCATCGAACTTTTCTAGCAAAGTATGCATGCGGTAGTCCCACAATTGTATTAAGCCACTGTGCAAGCTAACTAAAATCCATGGTCGCTTCGGATGAAACGACAAACCCTTCACCCTTGCCGACTTCGATTCAAAATTCGTCAACATCTCGATACGGTTGTGGATAGAATGTTTGCACTCTTTTCTTTTAAACTCTCACCAAACGTTTTGATTGTATTGTCAAACTAAATTATTGACTTTTAGGCGCTGAAAGTACGATACTAATTTCTACTCTTCCAAATAAGTCAGCGCATTCAACGAAGATTAGATGTTTGGCAATCACACGTAGACCAGCCCAGCTAGTTCAATTTTAACTTCAATTGTGACACGTACATCTTTATAACAATCGATTGCATAGTCCATAGTATCGATGTTGTGAAATTCTTACAGCTATCGATGGTTCTTTTAACTCTAATGAGGCCTTTTACACTAGTCAATTATTGACCGTCAATTCTTATTTGTATTCGCTTTTAGAGCTACATCCACGTTGCCACATACGAAAGAGGGCACAAAACGACCTATCGAGTCCATGCAAACAAAAAAACGCTAATTTTTTCCCTAAATTCTCGCACTTTGCTCACCAAAAATGTGAAAATTGAAGTCAATAATTGACTAGTGCAAAGGGCCTGAATGGTTGCGTGTACATCAGTCTAATTGCCCAAATTTATTAGACTGAGAGACGCAAGGACGCGAGGGATAGTTTGTCTAGGTTATGCCTAAAGGGCTCAACGCTGTTAAAGTAATTTGAAAGGAAGATACGAGCTCATTCTTTTGAAGAAAGGAAATCAGAGTTGAAATTTCGATTACAGGTCGACAGAAATATAGAAAATGTATAACTTAAATGCAACCCTGTGAGTCCGATTACTTGTAATTAGCGTATGCGTTCAAGTAGCGAAAGTAAGCCAAAGTACGTCTTTGTTGTTTCTACATGTCTTTGGTATAGGAAATTTACTTGCTGCTTTAGAGTGTAGAGCCCTTAACCAACTACCGAAAATAAAATTTCAATTCATATGAAAATTGTACGTAAGTGAAAGTGTAGTTATGTACGAGAAATTTTTTTGTATGTTGCAACGAGTAATTTTCAGGCTCATTAACGTTAAATGATTGTGTGCGTATAAGCACCAAGAAATTGGTCTTTTAAAGCAGTGAAGCGCTTGTCTCTCCTTTTAAATACACATGATTTTAACATTGGCATGTTCTACGAAATAAGCGCTTTATATCAGCAAGTACTTGGCGCTTGTGAGGAGCTAAGCACTGATGGAAAATAACGCACGTTTGCGTTTGCACCAGTTGAAACCATCATCGAAGCGCTTATAGAGCGCCAAGAAATGTGAAAGGAATATGATTATAAAGGTGCTTCCCCACTTGGCAAGTAAAGCGCTTTACTTACTGAAGCAGCAAGTTTTTTTGATCTAAAACTTTCTATTGAGATCATTTTTGCCACCAGAAAGTACTTTTTGATCAACCACACTTGGCAGGCGACACCAAAAGACTTTTTAAAAGCGCTTTACTTGCCAAGTGGGGAATCACCTTAACACTAAGGAAAGCGCTTTGATGCTCGAGAGTCAGACACACGAACAATGTTTCACAAACATCCCATTTAAATGCATGAGAAAGAAAGAGATGCACAGATTGTTCCGGAACAGTTAACCAAAAACCATCTCTTTTCTTCGCACGTCTTCCCCCACTTGCATAATTGTTTCAAAACATTGCTCGTGTGTCTGACTCTCGAGATGGTGGATGGAAAAGAAAAATATTGATAAATCAAATCACATTCAGTTTTTACTTACATACATATATACATAATCTGAATTATGTTTTTTTTTTTTAATTGAAAACGCTTTATGGCTTTTTATTTCTTGTTTTTATTCCCTATGTGGGACTGGAAATTCGGAACTCTCGTTTTCTATTCATGTGGTCACCCGTCTATACCAATTTGCAAATGTGTAAATAGCGTATTAATTAGCATTGCAAGAAGCCGGCAACATACATTATCGAAAAGAGTGCGAATCATCAATATCCACCCCAGATTAAGAATATCGATAGTTTTTCAGCCCGCCTAATTTGTGCAAATCAGAAAAGAGGATGCAAATGTTTGTTTGAAAGTGATAAATAAAGGTAAACAACATATAGCGAGCGCCCCGTATCTAATTGGAATACTTTTTCAAATTGGAAACGTGTTAAGTCTTTCAAAGTCCATCCCTCAATTGATTCCTTTCTTTCTTTTTTTTTTTTTTTGAAGAAAATTATACAAACTTGCGGGTTTTTGATAATTACATTGTTTTATTGCCTTCTTAAATCCGATTAATGCAGAGAAATTGTGGAAAGTGAAAAATCAAAATTGCTCTATTGGTTTTTCATTCATTTCTATTTTGGCTATTTATTTTTTCTTTTTTTTTTGTCTATTTCCATTTCAGTGCTCGCTGAGTCATGCTCTCCAATTGGGGGAAATTTTTTGTCGACCTGCTACTGTGTATGCTGTGCTCTGTTCTAGTGTTGTAAATTTGATTGCAACGATTTGGCTGTGAAATGTGTTCGTATTCGGTAGGGTGAAAAAGGAAAACATTGAGACCGACCAACTGGATGAAACAAGTTCCGTTTAAATTATCGAAGTATCTTAAAATCCAATTGGTGTCTGCTCGGCTTATAGGTAATAATCGAACTTTTCTCAAATCTACTACCGACTACATGTGTATCGAATAGAGGAATCTTCCCAGCGGAGAAATACGACAGGTGCAATCAGTGATGACATAAAATAGCATCACATAATCAGCTGATGAGAGGCTAGGTATTCAATTCCAATATTTTGTGTGGAATTTGTCTGTGAAACCGTAACATAAAATAACAAAAAGCTGTGAAGTTGCAAACAACGATAGCATAACAAGACATAATCAGCCCTAATCTGAATAATATTTCACGTGAACTTTTCCGCCATTTTCGATAGGAAATTGTATTGAAACTGGCGGAAAAGTTAATGTGAATTATTATTCAGAATAGGGCTGAATATACATGTACATCAAGAGTGTCACAATTCAAAATTTGAAATTTAAAAAAAAAAAACGCAGTTTAACCCATGCAGTCTATGAGCATTTGTATGATGAATAGACTGACATAACTGTTTTTCCACTGATTTTCTGTCGTTTTAATTACAATGAAGCAGCGTACTGCGACCTTTTAAATTTTGTCTGAAAGCTGATGGATTTATTATGTTTTCATCCATATTATTTTTCACTTTTGTAAAATGCTTCATATCAAAGAGTATTCTCTAAAATATACCTCTATATATTCTATATACAGCTCTAAAAACCTGATTTCGAAAACAGCCACTGCCTTTTTTAATGCAGCCTATACGCTGACGAAATTCCAATGCCATGGCTGTGTTAAACAAAAAAAATAAAAATAATAATAATTTCGAAAGGGGTTATTCGCAAAAATTTCTTGCAGCAAAATTGTCACTTCTCTGCTGGGTAGCTACGAAACTGTGAAGCAAGTTCTCTGGGTTTTAAATGTGCGCCCCGCGCTCTCTGGCGCGTATCGGCCGCTCACTGCTGTTAACTGCTCGCTGGCTGTACAGTATAAATGAACATTTTGGCCAAAACATATAATTTGTTGGTTTAATACGTTAGTGAGTGCGGTGGATTTGTGATTCGGCAGCAGAACGAACAGTCAACGTGACGAGAGAAAAAAAAAACAGAAATAAAAAGAAAAGCTACTTAAACGAAACATTTATTTCAACGCGACTATTACGGTATTATTTTTTGTTATTTAAAGACGAAAATATGCTAAATCCAATAAAATGTAATAAAAACAGGCTGCTATTTTCGAGAAAAACTACGAAAAAGCCTGACAGACATAAGAACACGCCTCAATCGGCCAATTGCTATTGAATGTCAGATCGTTGGAGCGTTCATGTGTAGATATATTCGTGTGTGCCTCTGAATGGAGAAGAATTTCGCATAATGGAATCTTTGATTCCTACTGATACTGAATGGGAAAATCGCAAAACACATTAAATGTAAACGCGTCCAAGTATGTTCGCCTTTATACAATATGCTCTTGCCTTGAAAAAAAAAGACGAAAAAAGAATGAAAGAAGCAAAAAAAAAAAAAAAACAACCAACAAACAAAAAATACACAAATCGGGCAGTTTGAATTTTCTATTTTCGAAATCAAACGTTGTGCCACAATATTGAAATGAATAAATGATGCTTGAAAAGCAAGAAGATAAACTAGTAACATATATTGGAGACTCTTATAATCCAAGGATAAAATATATCAGCTCGATAATAATTTTATAGTCGTGTATCCTACGCTGTACTCTCAGTATAAATCTATTCTCGTTCCGTTGTTTGAACTGTGCGGTGTTTAATTTTTCCTGCGTTGTGTTGTCGCGCTCGGTTGGTTACACCCCTTGAACTCTCATAAGATTTTTTTTTTATTTAACAAAAACCAGTTTCTAGAGCTGTATTACCAAAATTATCAGTTCACTTGCTCTATTATCTAAGCCTTTAAAAGAATTCATGCGTATAAGGTCTATAATATCTTCTCTTCATTCTTGTTTGCAGGCAAACGGCCAGCCAGCCAGCCACCTCGGTTGTGACCAAAAAGCGCATCAGGCATAAAGGTAGAAATTCTGAAATAAAACACATAAACAAACACATATTGGCATAAACATATGTATCAATTACGAGTAAATACACCTCACCATCCAACAGCAGAATTGTCCTCAAACCAAAGCCACACCAACGTGCACCATTCCAGACTAAAAAATTTTAATGAATAAAAAAAAAAAAAAAACTTTAAAAAAAATAAAAAAAAAGCACAAAGGACATTCCAGTCAGGCTAATGTAAAACACACATATACAAAAAAAGAAAAAATAATTAGTAAGAAAGTGAAACGAAAAGAAAACAACAAGAAGCAAACAACGCGCACAAAATAGGGTCAAAAAGGTGAGGACTTTTGGACCGAATTGGAGTAGGAGTAAAGCCGCTGTACGCTCGTCTCCAGCCTGTCAAATTAATTAAGGAATAAACCCATTCAGCCTGAAGTGGAAGCACTAAAAAGTTCGTGGTTGTTGCTACTTGAAGCAACAACGTTACATAGACATTGCACCAAGGACAGGCACACATATGTATGCGCACAACAACTAAAGCAAAAATAAAAGCAGCAATATAGCGCTGAGGTTGGTCGTTGATCATCGTTCATTTGTATGGTTGGTGGTTGGTCAAACGAACACGTTCTCGGTTAAGGCAAAAGGCCTTTAAATTTCAGTCAAACATTCATTCAGTCAGTTTGTTCTGTCGATAGTCACCAAGTCACCCACTCACCGTCTTAACATTTCACTGATATTTCTCTCAATTCATTGAATCATATTGAAGCCAAAATTTGTCAAAATGACATCATATGCGACTGTAAACGAATCATCATCAACATCATCATCAGGTGCAACGACTGTAACAAGCAACACGCAACAGCAGCGGCACCAAGAGGAAGAAGAAGAAGAACAACAACATCCAATTTATGCCGCTACCACCACGAAGGGTATGCAACGAGAGCAAGACCAAGAAGAACACCAATACCAGAATCATCATAATCGAGATATGCAAGAAACTCCTCATATCCAACATGATTGTTCCGATTGCGAATGTGATTCATTATCGGATGGTAAAGAGAAAGCTGATATGACACCAGAGAATGTAAAAAAAATTGATGATATCATTGAGCAGGAGCTCGAGATGGAGCGTTCAAAAACGCAACAGCAGCAGCAGCAGCAGCAGCAACGAAATGTCGCTAGCATAACAGCTGCTGTTTCTTCTGTAGATGAAGTGTCTGAAAACTCGCTTACCTTAAATTCAATCGAGTCAGACGGCGTAGATAGCTGTGCTCTGGAAGACACTGATGAGACAAATGAGAAATTCTTTTGCACAAAGAATCCAGCGCTTAGCTCTGAAAAAGGTTCGTAGACGTGCTTCTTCCTCAACTTGAAAAAACAACGCCCATTATAGGTATTATTTTTTTGCTTTGCTTTGCTTTGCTTCTTTTATTTGACTGATTTTGTTTACATGTGCTTTCATTGTTTTGGCTTCTTCTGAAGTTGCTTTATTTTTCTGATATGCTTCTTACTGTTTTTTGTTTCTAGTTTTGTATTTACTTAGTTCCTAATCGCTTCATGAGGTGCTCTAAGCTATCTAAATTGTTTACTTGTTATATGAGATGACGCACCTGTTGAGGTCACTGAATTACGACTTGTTCCTTCAACTTGTCAACGCGCAAGTTGCTTTCGATCGTTTGTTCAATCATATAACTTCTCATGCGAATCGACGCATTGATAATCGACGGTAAAACGTATTGACATGCATTCCTTTTGAATAAATAATTGATATTCAAGTCATTGTTCGCGTCGACTGCAAACGACTCCACTCCCATTCATTTGATGTAAAAGGTGTTACCTAATACGGATAAAAAAGCGTTTGACCAGTTTCTCCTTTTGGCATTAAACTATTTGAATGCTACTCTCTTGATTGTAGATGGCAAAGACCTTAAAATGTATGTAAATGGTATGCGTCTATATTGAATTTTTTTTTTTTTTTTTTTTTTTTTTTTTTTTTTAGTTTGGGTAACAATATCTCATGTTCTAGAAATACTTAAAATATAAATTAATCATGTTTATGTACTGCATGACTAGAGCCGGGTTTCTTACTGCGTGATTTATGTCGATGAAAATTAATTTGCTTTTATATACATATGGATATTTGTATACCATACACATTTATTTAGAACATCAATTGAAAAGACTTGACCTGCTCTACAACAAGAAAAATCATTAATAGAATGCTGCAGAAAATAAGAGAAAACCAATCGAAAGCAGTGAAATCGCACTCAAATAATGCGCCAACAGCATGGATAAACCATTTCACGTTACTTAGAGAACTAACCTTGTCTGACCTTTTCAAAAAATCAATCTCAAGATTGGACAAAGAAAAACACGTTTCACTTTTAATCAATTTATTTTTTATAAACATCAGCCAAAGACACGTTCATGATCGCGCTGCGCAGTCTAACACATCATAAAACGATATAACGATGAAGCTGGAATGGAGCGCCATTGATATCTGCACACGCGGTGTAATGAAAGAACTGCATTTATATGTATTTGTTTTGCTCTATTTCCTTTTTAATAGCTTTTTCCAATCGTTCTCAATGAAAAACAGTAAAATTTTCATTTACACTTCATTTTATCTCTCAACAGAAGCGCGTTTAATTAATAGTGGAATTGCCGCTGAAGATTCTCAACAAACCGGAAGTCCAAACCAATCATCGGCGGACACAATGTATACAACAACACCAGCAGCCCGGACATCCAAAACAACCAAAGCGGCACGTCTTGCAATGGCATCACCAATGACCACCGGCCCAGAAGAAACTGGAACGGAGACGGAGACAGAGACAGAGACGGACGGTGGCAACAGCAAACGTTCATGCGCTTTCACACTAAGTTTTGACAATAACGACGTCAATGCTGCCGCTGCAACTGCAGCACGCTATAAATCTGTAATGGAGCGTTTTCAAAGTCGTCATAGACGCGGTGTGTCTATGTCCAAATTGGATAGTGGGAATAGCGGTGGTGAGAATGCCCCAATGGCAGCCTCTTTGACTGGTGAAGGGCTAAGTTTGAACAGCTCCTCTTCGGCGTCGCCGTTAAATTTGTTTAGCGTTGACAAATCGAAACATAAATCTAGTAACGCTGCTGCTGGGGAAGAGTCGACGGTTCCGCAGGTGAAATTACGTCCACGTGACCCGAGTACATCACGCGTACGAGATGCAGCCAAACGTCACAGTTGGTCGCCGCGTTCAAGCACAAGTGAATTGAGTGCGGTGCCCACTCCGTCGCCTGCTCCGTCGGCAACAAGGCAAGCTCAGCAGAGACCACCGACTTCAGTCCGACGAAGCACAGCGACAGCCAAGAGCATTCCACCGCCGACATTGACGCCGGCAGCGACGCCTCCACTATTGCCCAAAGGAGCAGCTAATCTATTAGCGAATCGTACACAACAATTCACGCCACGTTCGACGGCGATGCAACTCGCGCTCCAGAAGATTGATTTTTTATGTCCACAGGCTCCATTGGGTGATTTCGAGCATACGCTTCATGGCGATGGCGATGGCGATGGTGATGGTGATGATGTGAGTGAAGCTGGCACATACACATTGGATGGTGATAATTACACAGAGGAACAAAAAGATCTCATGAATATCGATAAGAATTTGCGTGGTGGTCGCAAGCAGCACAAAAATGGACATAATAATCATCATCATCATCATCATCGTCAACAACATTCTAAGAAGCATGATGAATTCGTCAGTGGCGGTTGTGGTGCTAGCGATAGTACACCTGCAACTGTCACACCAACGATAGCAACAAAAATACCCGTACGCACGAGCAATGTTCTCGAAGTAAACTACTTTCATAACGAAGCGGACGATCCTGGAACAACAAACAATGATGAATATTATGCAACACCACAACTGAAGTCAAGCAAAAAAGCACAAAGTGATTTTTTGCTTGGTAATCATCCCAGCGCAGGCGCATATCTGGAGCAGATAAAGTCTCATGTGTTACGGAGGCATGCTGAGCCAACAGCGAATGAGGACGAAGATGTTGGTTGTTTTACTAGCGTCACCACAAGCGGTGTTCTTGCCATGCAAGGCGCACTCGATCCTCGTCCAAAGTTGAGTACGCGAAAGAATAGTCTGACCACATCTCAGATCGACTCCTCGGAGTATGTAAGCAACGAAGTTAAACTAAAAAGTGCATCCTCAGGCAATCATGGCGGTAGTTATACTGATATTCAAAAAGCCGAATACCGATTGAATCTCTTCACGAATCAAAAAGACTTGAATAAATACGCGGCGACGCGTAATCTCATCGAGACACCACCAGAAACGCCTGTGGTAACAGCTGACCGACTGCCCTCGGATACGGCCGCATTGACTATGGCCCAAACGAAAAACGACTGGATTCAACAGTGGGCACGGAATGCTCGCGCTCGTAGTCTTGCCAGCGATACTTGCGTTGGAAAACACCAACCCCAGCAACACCAACAACAGCAGCCACAGCAACAGGTTAAAGCCAATGCGATGACACGCAGCTACAACTGCGGTGGAACATCATCATCAGTCGTTGGTGGTTCACTTACAGATGACAGTCTCTACAGTCATCAACTGAACGCGATTAACCGCTACCGTGGCAGCGACAATGAATTCGATTATTCCAGTGATCCGTCGCTTTTAACTTCCGTCGCATATGCCAAATCACAAACGCAAGCAACTGACCTCAATGGGAACGCTTCTGTGAAGCCGCCGAAGAGTCCGTCAAAAATACCATCACCGCTGCATTCAATTGGAAGAACACGTAGCGTGAGCCGTAATCGTTGTTCGTTGCAAGGTCTCATGACGCCAACGACGATGAAGACGGCCACAGCACATGGTTCCGATTTAGATGATGACGGGCAAGATATATTTTTAAAGAAAACCGAAGCGGCAATAAATTCTTTACAGCAGTCTCTTTCGCGCAAAAATTCGCTTAAATCACCGCCCGGATCCTCACCGCGCATGAGTATGAATAAGGCACGCATTCATCAGATGGCGTTACAAAGTAACGAAGACGGAGAAAGTCCACACCGGAGCATAGACTCCGATGGATTTCAAACGACACAGCGTAATGATCGAAATGTGGCCAATGAACGCGCAATGCATTCACAGACACAAGCGCAGCTGATGACCAGTAGCTTCAACGAGCAACAGTTGAAGTTACTGACCAGCGGCGAGTATCTGATCAAACATATGCGTATGCGTAAGAACTCTTTTGACGGGAATATGTGCTCGCCATCAAGACGTCGAAGTGAGCAGCAGCCTCGCGGGAATGCCAGCTCAGGGAAAAATGCAACTTCACCACAGCATCGCGGTAAGGTAAACAATACTGGACTTCAGCAAAGGGCAGGCCGTCCTCAATTTCAGAATATTTATACTCCACCGGCGGCACGCCATGGGTATGGACCATTAGCACAGCTATTCCCTAACCAGCAACAGCATCAGGTACATACAACAAACCAACAGCAACAGCTTATAATGAAAAAATCTGCGAGTAGCAACAATTTTGGTCAAGCTTATAACGACTACGACGATAATCTGGAGTACTATATTAACGATGCCGATGATGACGAAGGAGATTTGGGTCTAGACAACGAAGACGGTGAGGATGATGAACTAGAATACGGTGAGTACGATTATAGCGATATCAACGAGGAGTACGGGCCGCGCACAATCACATTGCAGGCAGCCACGATCGATGATGCTCCTGCCATGGCACCGCTTACAAGTACTCGTTACAATAAGGCTTTGCTTATGCGGATCGAAAGAAGTAAACAGCGTGCCGCCGCAGCTGCTAATGGCAAACCAGCATCAGCTCCAGCTGGGTCCAAGAGTGCACTTATCAATGTAGCTGGTCTCGTCGCATGTCCAAATACACCGGAACTAACACGACGTAATGTAAAGAGCGCTCCACGTTCCAGTGTTCGTAATGCCCGTCAGTCAGTACCACGTGATGCTAGTCTTAGTCGCTTAGCCTCACAGGTGCCAAATTCGCTTGCTTCCGCGAAGCGGCAGCTACTACAGACTGCCGCGGCAGCTAACCAGCGCGTGCAACCAAAGTATTTAGATATATCAAAGTACAAGCCAGCACAAGGGAATCCTTTTTTGCGTAAAAATGAAGCGAAGAGTACGCTGAAGGCACCATCGTCTTCGGGTGATATTGCCGGTGGCATTCGCCGCAGTCCGAGTAGTTCGGGGCTCAGTCGGAATGATCCATCACGTGCTAGTAATGCCAGTATCCGTTCGACAATGACATCGTCTTGTACCGGTTCGATTGGAGGTGGCACTTCCAGTGGGAACTCTTACGGAAATGTACAGCGCGCTTTTTCAGCAGCACGCCGTGATGATTCGGGTGAGTGACGCCACACAAAAGAATTCCTATGAAATATACTTCCTCGCAAGCATTTTAATTACCATTTTTATTTTCCAGTGTCCAAACAAAAAGAGATCGAAATGGCAATGTGGAAACGCCGTTCTACTTACGATCCTTTAAAGGCAGCAGCCGAAGATCGACGTCGCAAGGAGGAAGCGAAACGTTTGGCGATGGCCAAAAATGCCGACGCTCCCTGTGAAAGGTGAGTAAGGGAGGACAACAGGTAGCACATAGCTTTATTCGACTCTTCTTTTAAGACGAAAGAAACAAGGTGTAGGATCGATTATTTATAGTCGAAAGTTTTACCTTTCTAATTGACTTTTAATAAGACAGATCAGTGTCTGTGAAAGTTCGTAGTAAACAGAACTTAAAATAGAAATTCAAAATTAACTTTTCCGTTTTTCACCCCGGCAAAGTTCTGCTCTGACCACGGTCTAAGGTTTTCTACAACAAATAACAAATATTTCACAGTTCCGAAGAAGCGACCAATTTCCATTGGAATATTTTTTTGATTTCTCTCAAATCTCCATGCTGAATTTAACTAACTCTGGATATACACGCTATTTTCCTAGAACTTTACTGATTCTGTTGCTTTTTTATGTTTGGTTTACTGGTATTCTATATATATTCTCTATACATACTTTTTCTTTCAATATTGTTTGCTGTTTATCTTTTTTACACGAAAATGCAACAACAAAACTACAAACACTACAACTTCATAATCCATACGTTAATATATAGGCGTTCGCGTTCACATCATCGCCGTGGGCAATTCTAACACTTGGAGGTAACTGATTTTTAAGGAAAGTCAACAAAGAAGAAACATAAACCGAAACGTTAAACGAAAAACAACGAAAATTTCAACGAAAAAAGTACAATAAAATAATGCGAAACAAAACTAATGTACATATATATATATATATAGATATAAAACGTAAAGGCGTAACTCAAAGATACTGAAAGCAATCTGCACCACAAATGGAAGAAGTAAACCATTTTTGATTTCTCATTAATTAGCCAAGAGCTCTCAGTTCAGATTTAAAACTAATTTTTTTCGTTATGGACATAATTTCTCATAGTTTACATGTGTTCACAGTTGCTGCAAGAAGCTCTAAACACTAAACAAGACATGCTTCGTTATGATTATTCGCTTGCATTTTTAAACTAATCAATTAATCCTATCACTGCATATCGGCATCGCAACAGTTACACATAAATAAAGTTTTGACTGAAAAATGTTGGGCATATTTAAGGAAGTTTTTTAGTTTTTTAGTTTTTCTTCTGTTTTCGGGTTATAATTTTCAACGTTGCTCGGATGCAGCTGGAGTGTTCAAATGAGCTATCCAGTCTTGTTTATTTACTTTTTTTTTTTTTAATAAAATTCGTACGGGTGTGGAAGCAATGGGCCAGAAATGGTTAAAAAAAAAAAGTGAAAAAAACTAACATGTTTGAAATTTTTTCTATTTGTATCCATTAGATGGAGTTTTTTCAGATCGGTTATTTCTACAACTCGATCGATTTAAAATTGACTCGTAGACAATCTGACAAAATCAAATATGAGGAGTTGTTTTAGTTTACCAAGTTCTTTCAGGAACTACAGTCAAAATTTAGTTTACATTCGATGACCTCAAAAATATGTCGCAGTGTATTTAATACATTAGCGGTCTTCCGTTAAACGTGTATTTGCCTCGGAAACTTCGAAAAGTGATAAATCATGAAAGCTTAGAAATGAATGAACGAAGTTTTGTATTAAAAATTTTACATTTTTCCGCTTTTTCGATCTTTTCACGTTTAAATAAAGACCCCCCTATTTTATATTTTAAAGCCATAGAAATATGCTTAAAATTGATATTGCATCAAAAGAAATCCTTTGTGCGTTTAATATTGAATAATGAAATGAAAGCTATTGTTTTCCACATTTGGAGGCATTAATTCTTCTAGATTTTCCAGTATTGCTTCTTAAGATGCTGCCCCCACTTGGCAAGAAAGTCGCCTTTACTTCCTGAAGAAAAAGAAGAAGAATAAAGAAAACTTTCTATGAAGAACAATTTTGCCTGCTGAAAGTGCTTTTTGTTCAACAACACTTGGCAAGCGAGAAGCAATTTACTTGGTAAAAGCGCTTTACTTGCCAAGTGGAGAAGCAAACCTTTGCAGAAATGTAGAGATAGCAACCTTTCACATTAACTAACCATTTTTCCCCATTTGTGATGTTCTCTTCATTTAACTTTTGTAACTTTTAATATTTATATGGTCGTACTCTTACTATCATCCCAGCAAACATTTCGATAAGCTTTTTATAAAGGTGCTTACTATTCATTTGTTTCCATGTAATTTTCCAAACTTTTTCCAAGCATATATGTGCTATATTAAATTCGCAAATATTTTCCAAACGCTTTCCAAATGTGTTTGGGAAACGTTGAATTTCTCAAGCACTTCGCAAATCCACCCAAAATAATATGTATGTTATATAGATATCGTAGCGTACTGAAGCGTGTTGTGATTTGCACCCTGGAGGGCTCGAATTCGATTCCTGTCGCGGGCGAAAAAAGGTTGAGGAAAATTTGGGACGTAGAAAGATATCTGAGGTAAAATTTGATCCACTTAGATGGGAGAAAGGAAGCTGGCAGTTATACATTTAGGTTCCTATCCGGTCGTCAAAAACGTAATGCATACACATGTGCTTACAAAAATTTTTTTATTTTTCCATAAATGTTTGGATGAAAGCTATTCCTCTAAGTTTTGAAATATTATTTAAATGTTATATTATTATCTACCTAAGTCTTCAAAAAAAAAAAAAAAAAATCCAAAATAACGCTCGTCGCAGCGGGGATTGAACCCGCCTGCATCGGATTATTACTACTTGTTTAAGCTTGGAAATTATTTAATTCGAATGCTTGGATTTATATGTTTTCCAAAATCAAATCCAATTGAATAAAAAGGGAGCCGTTTTGGTTATTTACATTTGAATTCCAAATAAATTCCAACACTTGGATCCAAGCCTTTTGTTTGCGGACGCAAATTACTTCCAATTGATTAGTAAGGGTTAATGTTTGCTGGGATATTGTATGATACATATACATACATGTGTACAGATATACATAGTTATTGGATGGATTTCAAACACTAACTGCAAGAAATTTGGATCTTTTTATAATATTTATTACTAAAAAAAAATTTTTTTTTTGTTGCTGAAATAGTGTCATTTGAAAACGATTTTATTGCCTATTGATTGTAATTCACGCAAAGTTTCGCATTTATTTGTCAGAAATTGAACATAAATTTTATCAACCGTTCAAGTGGGCAATTCATCAGCAACAAAAGCATTTCAATTTTGTATCTCGAAATTTGTTTCAACAGTTAAAAATCATTTTAAATATTTTGAAGAAATCTAATATAATAATGATTTTCTATTCTTTTTATTTTTTCGTATAGCACAAGCGAAACGTCAAATGGTTAGTAATTGAATCAGCAAGAGACATGCCGCATTTCAATGGAATCCCAGTGGACTTATCGAAAATTACGAAAGTGAAGCCCAAGTAATATGACGATGAGTGCTTTTAAAAAGCAACATTTAGAGCGAACAAAATTTGAAAAAAAAAAAAAGAATAGTTATTTCAAATTAAAGCTGATAAGCATTTAGACGAGTTTAACTAGTTTTTAGTTATTCTGCTTTTCGAAATGCTATTTTGCGAGGCAAAAATTCCGAATTTGTTTGACTTAGGCACGTATATGATAGCACACAGCACTACGTTTATACATACGTACACCTTATTTGCAAATAAATTTTCTTTCAAATCGAGATATTGAGCGTGTAAACATTGAGTTCAATTTTTATTTGCTAGTAGCTGTCACAAAAATAAGTTCTGAATAGCATGGGGTTATTCGCAAATTAAATACGAGGCTTTTTCAATTTTTAACAATATATTTATTTGCAAATAAGACCTACGTATAAACGTAGTAAGAGTTGCTATTGTGAATGGAATTTCATGAATTGTTTATAGTTTAGAATTACACTAACGAATTTTTGTAGAAATGTTTAAGATTGCTTTTTGAGCAATCGAGGAGGAATACAGTCCGGAATCGCGACCATACACATAGAGACCGATCGGTGCATACATAAAGTGGAAATATACCTAATAGTTTCTATGTTTTGTTCTTGTATTATTAAAGGAGTGATTTAAAATGTATTGGTTATATATCTCTTTCTGATCAGAATACTTGGCCGCTCAATTCAATTTCCGTTTATCCGAAAGGAAGTGTCTATAGTAAACATTGTTATTGTATTGATACAGAGGAGATTAAGTCATATGTTAAAAAAAACACACAGCACCACTCACATACATATTGATATATACAAATATATATTTTTATTCGTATGTGTGGTAATTAAGTGAATAGAATCCGCAAATTTCCAATGTGATGTATTTGTACATAGCTTACACTAATGAACTAAATATATCGGCAATTATATTGTGTAAAAAAATAAAAACAAAAAAATAATGCATAATCTGAGTTTCACTCGTGCAAAAAATAAAGCTAAATACATATACGGTATATTTATATTGCCCAAAATAGGATAAATAGGAAAAATAATCATAGTAAAGAACCTCCTTAAAAAAACAGAAGTTACATTATACTACATAAAAACCAATTACAATTTAAACCTGCCATTTTAATACGGTAATTCAGTAGGATATATTATTTTGTCCATGGGTCTTGCAACAGTTTGAGATAAGCTCCACAAGGTATTGTTATTATTGTTGATGAGGAGCGATAAATACCGCATTTGTGCTAACTCCGAGGTTTAAATTTTACATTCCCAACTCTTGGCGCTTTTTGCATCCTATCCGTGGACAATCATAGAGAAAGTGCTCTGACATTTCCCAGTCGTATCCACAGAATCAATAGGTCGATTCATTATAGAGGCTTTTTTAAGATAAAATCTTATTTTTTCGTTGATCCTCAGGTATTCCGTTATAGGGGGTATAGACACGTCAAAAGTTGTATCAACTTTGAGCTTGTGTTAGTGAGAAAGAGTACAGCTACGATGTCTGACGGAAAATCAAAATCTTTGAATATTCGGTCAAGCAGGAAACGATGTCAGACGGTGTATCTAAAGGTCCATATCTATGTTGTAGGGATCCCAAAATCCCGGGATATCCCGGGATTAGTCCCGGTTGTTTTCTTGGCTATTCAACAATAGTTTGATTAACACATCCATATAATTCATATATTTTAACTTCGACTAAACGATTTAACAGATTTAAACGATTTTGTCCGACTTTTTCTATGAATTTAACGATTTATTACTATTTTTTTAAATCCCGGGATCCCGGGATTGTCATGCCTACTATGTTGGTTCAACCCTCATTTGTGCGCAAAATTCAATTAGTGAGCATCGAACGGAGAGCGGAAAATTTTTTAAAAGCAAGCGGAAAATTAATTGAAAAAATGGAAGAAAAAAATTTTATTTTGGAACTAATAGAAGTTTATCGTAGTTTGTCGGCTTTTTGGAACGTTAAGTCAAAAGATTATAGTGACCGGAATTTAAAAAACGCTAGCTACGAAACGCTTTTAAACACAAAGAAAAATATCTAGAGACCACAAAAAAGAGTTAACGCAAACAATTAATAATCTTCGAACCTGTTACAGGAGGGAATTAAAAAAGATTTCGGCATTAGAAAGAAGTGGCGCTGGATATAGTCATCACTCATAATTTTTTTTTTAGGTTTTGCCGACGGGAAAATACGCTTTGTTAAAAGCAACCAGGTAGCCGAAACAATAGCGCATGTCCTTTGCACTCGAAATTCGCTAAAAAATGAATATCGTACGACATGTTTATAGTCAAATTCAAGATGGTACCTAGTAGAGCCCTGCACAAGTATGCTTGAAACGCTTTCAAGCACATTTGATATTTTACAAGCATTGTGCTTGGTCTGGCTTGGCGAACAAGCCCAGTGCACGATAACTGCTTTGTTTTTATAATGAAAACAAAATGAGAACAAGAGCGCGTAATAGCGCGAGAGTAAGAGCTTTGATTTCAACTGTGTTTGCAAAACCAATTCATTTGAAAGTACTGTGCAGCTCTGGCAGTAAAGAAAATAAAACTTACTTTTGTTATTGTTTTATGAAGTATGTTAGAACGTAAGGCATTTAGAACATTTGAGGCTTTTCTCTTTCACAATTTTTTCATTTCTCAATCGCAATTAAAAAATAAATTGATTGATGTGTAGATTACATACGTATGTATACAATATATTTATACCCGACACACTCTGTGTCGAGGGTATATTGCGTTTGTGTGGTTGTGCGTAGCACCCAGAACCAGTCAAGATAGACCATACAAAATATATGTATATAGAAGTGATCAGCGTCACCAGGAGATTCGATTCCGACATGTCCGTCCGTCTGTCTGTCTGTATACAGTTATCTTATCGAAGGAGTTGAGCTATCTTGAAGAAGTTTGGTATGCGTACTAACGGGGACATGAGTAAGAACAAGTGCGAGAATGGACCCGATCGGACCACTTTTAAGATATTTTGATGAAATTTGATAGTTGAACATATTTAAAGGCAATTACTATGAATTCAAAATATTGGAAAAGTGGGCGTGGCAAAGGGGCAGTTTTCAAATAGAAATCTATCAAAAGCCGGTATATGACCCCTTATGGTCTTAAACACCTCTTGATATTCAAAATTATTTTCATTTAATTCTTCACCAGTTTGACCTATACGCATTCGAAAACAATAGTAAGATTGAAAACAATAAAGGGCATACAAAGCATGCATTCACAGAAAAACACCGCAACAACAACACAAGACAGCCAAATAAAAAACATCGAATGTTTTAGTGCACTCACTGAAATATAAGCGAGCGCGCTGTTTTGGTTTTGAAAAAGCAAAGCAGAAGAGGCTTTGTAGTGAACAAGCACAGTTCAGTGTTTGCTTTGGAAAAACAAAATGCATAAAATGCACGCTCTCTGTCTCTTGATTCAAATGCGAAGCATTTTAATCGCACTCTTTGTTTTGCAAGCATTGTTCTCTTCACTAGATCATTTGTTGTCATTGAAAAGCAAGCATACTTGTGCAGGGCTCTACTACCTACTAACACACGCTCAAAGTTGATACAACATTTGACGTGTCTATACCGCGCATTAGAGATTTGAGATCTACTCCGCTGAGACAAATTAGTTTTGACTAGTTTAAGACTTGATTGTTGGGGTTGAAAATCCTTTGGCGTGCCTATGATGAAAAATGTAGTAAAACATTTTCAGCCTACTTACGAAGACGATCCGAACAATTTTGGGGAGTATGAAAATGTTTGAGCCAGATAAGGCGTCTTATGCTTTATGTCTGCAAAATGATCGCTTCCATTTTGTACCGCATGCCATTGAACCCATCAGAGCATAACCATGTTGTAGGTACTAAGTTCCTTTAGGAGATTGATGCAAATGCCTAATAGTCTATATTTTATATGCATAGATTGAAGGGCCAGTAGACCAGCTTTACTCTCAGACAGTATGAGAACTATGGGAATTTTAGTTTTTCTTTAATACCTTTTCGTACACAGATTTGAATCGTCAATAGTTCCATTTGAAAGACGGTAGGGTAATATCTAGACAGCGGATAATATGCAAATGCATATCTTTAATAGATGATCGGATTTAAATTTTGTTTGCACACAAATTCGTTTCATAAGAAAATATTGCAAATGAGCCCTATTTCATTTTGCATATTTTGCATAAATGCATATTCTTGCATATTCTTGCATATTTCCAATATGCAAAAATATGCACTAATATGCACGAAAAAAACCTTATGAAATAATTGTTTTCGACTTGTCTTACGCGAAATACAACTGCTGATCTAGTAGGCAAATGCAAAACCGTTGCTAATATTTGTCATTTGAATCAAAAGTTATAATTTTACTTCGATTTTTAAATGAACGTATAAGATGCCGAAAACGAAGTTTGCTTCCAAAAGAGCACAAATAAATAATTGGCTCAATGAAACTCAATCGGCATGTTTTGAGTTTGATGGCAATCAATTAATATGCGTGAGGTGCAAAAAATATGTGAGTTTTCATATTGAACCAAAGCATAAAGTTTTCTCATGCCCAGTTTCACAGTGCACACTTAACCCTCCTTTAATGATTCAACGTTGCTTAAGCGACAGAATCAATTTCAGAGTGCTTTAAAAAGTACCGCTTAAGTTAAACTTAAGCTCCCAAGGTTGGATGCTTAGGCGAAGTTTTGAATTAATAAAAAAAAAGAAAAAAAACGCGACCAGGGCGGGAATCGAACCCACATACTTCCAAATCGTAAGTTGGCATCTCAGACAACTACGCCACGAAGCCTATGTTATCAATTTTTTTATTTTCCAAATGTCAACGAAAATAAAATATCTCAATTTATATACAAAATATACTGTTTTTATTCTGCATATTCCTGCATATTCCTGCATATTCTTGCATATGTTTTTGCATATTCTTGCATATGTTTTTGCATATTTTGGATATGCAGTCTTAAATCAAAAATAGGTCTTTCAAGAAGTCCAAATTCAAAATTTTATTTCATTCTGACTTAAAACAAAAAAGTGCATAAAATCCGCTGTCTAGTAATATCTTAAAAATTTTCTTTTCGAAAAAATAAAAATTCACATAACTTGAAAGCTTTTTCCCATGACATTAGGTATTTTTTGCTTGTTAGATTAAAATTTCTTCCAACACCATATTTCAAAATCAGGGTTTTGTTTTGTTTTTCAATTATGTTTTTTTATTGTATAATTTTTTTTGGAGTCAAATATCAATAAGTACCCCTAAAATGTACTTTTTGAAAGTACGTGGTAGTATTCCTTAAGAAAATCATTTGAAATTGTTACAACTACTAAAAACATCATATAAAATGCTCAATTATTTAAACGATATACAATATTTTTTTAAAAATAATGCGACATGTTTATTTTCGTGGTTATCGTCTAGCGACTCAGTTCAAAATTTTGAAGACTACAGCACTAATTACGCAATCGTATGCTTCGAGCTCTGCTGTGGTGAAAGTCAAATTGTAATGTCGATGTATGAGTTCGTTCGTCTGTACACAAATCGTGGTCAAAGTCGGTTTGTTATACGTGAATGTATGGACTGCGGGAAAATTCAGATTACGTGAGGGGAGAATCGGTTTGCAACAGCTCCCTTCACCCGGCTAAGAAATTTGTCCGTACACGGAGTGTGCCACTTTTAGCCCGAATGTGACTTTTATAAAATACCAGACCATTTAAACACACATAAATCTTAAAAATATTATTTTCAATAATTATCGATAAATACAATAATAATTTCGATTGATAAATATTGATATACATATGAGCTTGACTTTTACGGTACTAAAGTTTCATGTAAAATTTCAAAAAACATTTTTCATTAAATATTTAATAATTAATAAAATTTTATATTTTTAACCTCAAAAAATTTAATGCACAACTACATCTTTAGATATGTGTATAAATATATATATATATATATATCAATAATATTAACTCGAAATAAACATATTGCTGTTCCTGATTAACCACATGATATGAGACATGATCATTTAAAAGTTTGAGCAAAAATGTATAAACATTACAATTACAAAGCCAATCAATAGCGAATAAATGTTTAAATAGAAAATAATATATATAAAAAATGATAAATTATAAAAATAAAAAACAAGTATAAAAATATGAAAAAATATACATTAAGGGGAGAAAAAACAAAAAATATGAATTGAAACGCAACAGCTCAGCTAAGTTATATAAATTAATCGTACAATCTGCACATGACCAAGAAAAATGGTCAAATTTGATGTTAGTTTCAGGCAGTTTCACTCAACTTCTTCTCGTATATAATAATAACTTTCTTATCTTTTCCAAGTGAGCATCTAAAAATGTCTACATACACTTGATCGACAGGATGGAACAACTTTGGGTAGAAGAGAAAAATGGAAATGTCGCGATAACATGGAAATTGTTTTCCAACTTCGGAATAATTCAAGACGAAATTTTTTTTAATGCGCTGTTGGCACGTGTAAACCTTTGGTGCTGGCAAAAGGCCAAAAATTCAGCTGCGATCTTGTATTTCGAGTGTATGTTTTTTTAATTTTTAACAAACCTTGGATGAGAAAACGAAAGCTCCTCCGCTAAAATAATTTTAAACGGATATATAATGCTCTATATATATATATATTCTAAGCATTCCCGTCCATAGCGATCCATCCCTTTATTTCCTTCTCTTTTCTTAACTAAGACTGCACTTTTGGATATGATTTGAGAGATTAACAATTACGTGCAGTCCATAATGCATTTTAGATGCGATGTTCTTTAGGACTGGAATTTGCCGATATTGTTGTTGCCGCCGATAAATTTGTATTATCAAAGTTGCTGCTATCACATGTTGCGTTATCTTCTTGTTGTTGCTGTTCCAACAACATTCCCATTGTTTTCTTCAGATTACTTGGTTTTTCTTCATCATGATTTATATTGAGCATATTCTCATTCATTCGATGATAGTGAGGTTTTTGCGATGTACTTGGCCTCGAGTAGTCCAAGTGATCGTATTCATCTGTGAAAAAGAAAAAAAAAATTTTTTTTTTATGTTAAAATGCCTATTTGGGGAGGTAGTTTTGTTTCTTGGCTTTGACATTAAAGGGTGAAATCAATTTTTTTTTACGTTGTTGAATCATTTGAAATGGAAAAGCCCATGAACATCTTACCCTCAGGAAAGAGAATTTTCCGATAGATTTTTACTAAAGTCATAAGAGTTATGCATGATGTATTGATAGTAAAAAAAAAAAAAATTACATTGAAAGAATGATATGAAGATAATATAACAATGAGCTATGACGTTATATAAATATAAATAAAAGACAATACCTGGATCCTTGTAACCCTCCTTCTGTTTGATTTCATCGTAAACATGTTCTTCTTTAAGCTGATCGTCGATTGAATTGTAAACATTTGGATTCGTCCGATCGGCATTTAAGTTCTTAGCCAACATATCGCTATCATAGTTTATCGAATAGGTGCCGGCTATAAGCAAATAAAAACAATTATATTTTATATAGGCAAAAATATAACACACAAAAAACTACACTTGCAGTCCACTGTAAAGAAAAAGGATATAATAACAGACTAACTTTAGAGATATAACTAACCTCGACTGCTAGCATTCGAGTTATCGGCATATATGTCATTGCCAGTGCGATCCAGATTATTCATTTTGGGACGCATGTTATTAAGCAGACGTGATTCAGCAGCGTTGAAACCATAAACAGGATTATCAAAATTATGACGATCGGGCCAACCTTGACTAGGATCAGTAATATATTGGACATGTTGGATTTCCGTTTTTAAATTCGAGACACGTCGACGATAGTAAAAGACAACGGCTATAACGATACCCACAAAGAGAATAATCAAAGACAGACCCCAAGCGAGACCAGCACGACTGCCTGCAAACAAAAAAAAAAAAAAAAAAATTAAATTAACAAATTGGGGAAGAAAATTTCATTTTAAGAGACTATAGTAGATCGTGATAATGCATTACTCACTCTCTTCTTCAGCTCTCTGTATACGCTGCTCTGCCGTTGATATATCACAATTCTCGCCGGTATATCCTTGGCGACACACACAACCGTGAGCAGCATGACAAACAAAATTTTGCGAAGAGCACGAACATGGCAGCATACAGTGCTGGCCGTAAAACCCTTCAGGGCAGACTGTTAAACAAAATTCGCTCATCATTATCACAGAGGAATATTTGGAAAAAAATAATTTTCAAGAACTATTATTTTTACCCTCTTCACATCGTGATCCCATCCATCCAGGTTGACACACACACAGCCCATCATTTTTACGACATCCGACATGATTCTGACATCGACAGCGTTGTGCGCAATTCGTTCCATAGAATTCCGGTGGACATGATATATTACAATTTGCACCAGTCCAGCCAGGCAGGCAATGACATTGACCAGTGACATGGTTGCACTCGCCTCCATGCTCGCATGTGCATTTCAAAGAGCATCCGGGCCCGTAATGACCAGCCGGACATGGATGCTCACACGTCAGGCCAATAAAGCCTGGTCGACAGAGTATTTCGCCAGTTATCGGGTCGCAGCTTTTGTTGCCTTCAAAAAGAAAGAGAAATAGAAACGATAAAAGATACACGCACATACGAATACAATTCATACAGGCACATAAAATTTATTAATCAATCCCACTCGGACTTACCATGAACAATTTCGGGACATCTTTCCTTACAGCCCATGCCATAATATCCATGCGGACAGGGATTTCCGCAATCCTCACCATGCCAGCCGGGAGAGCATATACAACGTCCCGTATCCGGATCACAGGATGAATTATTCATGCATCTGCAAACTTGATCACAGTTTTCACCATAATAACCAGCCGGACAATTCGTCTCACAATGTATGCCTTTTTTTATTTTTTCATTTCATTGCACCGTTTAAACACCGATTTCATAATTTATAAGTACAACGCAAACGCAGCATAAAACGCCATAGAGTCAAAACCAGGATAAAGTCAAACATACATACGTAAATGAAAAAAAAAAAAAAAAAAAAACAAACAAAGAAAGAAAGCAATTATGAAATGAAGAAAATAATGATTAATTTAAACAAGAAAATGAATTCGAAATATGGATGAGTGTACAAATGCGGTATTCATATGGGTGACCGATAGATACTTGGCTGTTCGATAGTCGAGTTTGAGTTCTAATTTGGATTTTCGAGCAACTATCTCCACCTTAAGTGAAAACGGACAAGGTAACGAGACGAAGGAAGTGGGCAAGTTCTATAGCAAGGGCATTCCGCAAGATCATAGATGACATTTAATAAGAAGGCTATTCAGCATTTCCACTGAGTTTATTGGATTTAAGGATTTAAGGTTACTTCAATGGTTTCATCCAGCGGACTCAACTGTTGTGCAACTGTTCAGTAAAATTCGGCTTAAAGGTGCACTACCATCTGAGCTTTCGCAGCATGTTGACTGAGCGGACTAAAGTTTTGGAAATAACGTCCGCGCAGTCGGCATGCTGTGAAAGCTCAGTTGGTAGCTCACCTTTTACCCAAACTTTACTCAACACTTGCGCAATAGTTGAGTCTGCTGAATGCACCCAACGACTATGATATACCATGATAAAGTGGCGGACTTTACTTAAGCTGTAGGCCCATTTCCCTTTTTAAAATTACGACACAACGCAAACAAATTTTAAGTGCGTTTCATTCTTATCCTTAACTTTCTTTTTTTATTTTCACAATTTCAAAAGTGAATACATTGTATTTATAAAATTTGTTTTGTCATACAAAACTAAAATGATTAGACTAGTAAATAAGACCAAAATTGATTTTTTTTTTTTTTTGAAATTTTGTTAAAAATGAAGCAAATTTCTAGAAAACTTCATTAATAGCTTTTAAGCCAATGGTTGGAACAAAAGGTGTTCAATCGATCTTTGATAGGTAATTTAATTACCCTTAATTAAATAGCTAAGAACTTAAAATCGGTTAAGTATGTCCGGAGATAATTGGAATTTACCAACCCTACTTTTTTTCAAAACTCAAAACACGAAAAATAGCCTAAATCTTGAAAACTAGTTAAAAATGATCTGACTATATATTCGGATTCAGCACAAAATTTTACTTAAGAAATGGTCATCAAAAGCCGAAGGTAGAAAATTTTTTAATTTTCGTAAACTAATGTTATTGCTTCGCAACAGTCTTCATTGCAACATCCTGTTAAACCGTCAAAATATTACCGTGCTCAGTTTTAAATAATTTGGCTTAGAAAATTAAATTTCAATGTATTTGAGTCAGACTTAAGCCACTTTCACAAACACAAATGCTTATTAGTTTATAGGGAAATTTTTCCGGCTTTACATTTTGCGAAAATGTCAATAACGATTTCATAGTCTAGCGATTGAGTTAAATCATTTTCAATGCATAGTAGAGATAATGGAGACAAATGTATTTATGACAATGAATTTTTTAATAATTTGTTACCCTTTTTGAAAAGGGAAAGGACAGAATTATCGATTATACGCAGTGGGCTCCATTACAGTTTGCGTAAACGCAATGACTTTTAACGCAATCGTGTTTTGTTTTGAACTTTCAATGCATACAAACCGATTGCGTTGAAAATAATTGCGTTAACGCAAACCGTAATAGGGCCGTAAATCCGCATTTGACTAAATTGTGATTTCGCTAGAATAACTTTGGTGCTTAGCCTTTTAAGACATAAATTGTGAGGCCCCTTGGAGTGTGTGGCCATAGGGCCACTTGGGAAAGTCCGCCACTGCCATGATATATATATTGTATATTCCCTTGGAATTAAATGCGAAGGTGAGTGGATACAAAACGGATTTAATGAAGAACCCATTCAAAGTTCCATGTCGTTCTAAAACCATGTCAAATTTTTTTCACAATACACCTAGAAAGAAAGAGACCGTCCTTATTCAAAACTGGAAGGCGGGGTAAACAGTCTGTTCCGAAAGTTCCCTGTTTAAATTTAAATTCGATTATGTTTGTACTTTCAGGGATTCAATATTTTTTTTTCGTCCTTGGATCTGAGCCTCAAATAATCTATTCCAAGTCTTTATGAGCATTAGCAATGGGAATGAGATACATATTGTTAGTTTCAATGTTAATGTTCGTGTCCTCCCACCACCTATCGGGGACCGACGATTGAATGAAAGAACGAACGAACGAACGAACGAAGGAACGTACCTCCCCAGCCCTGTTTGCAAATACATTTGCCATCGGAAAATTCGCATGCGATCGTATTATTGAAATCACATTCGCATTTCTGTGCGCACTCATGTCCGAATGTTCCGAAATCACATTTCCGTTCGCATTTCGCACCCGTCCAGCCGGCAGCGCAAGTGCAGCTACCATTCTGTGGATTGCACGCAGCATTGTTCTGGCAATCGCACACGCCTGTACAGTCCTTGCCATAATGATTCAAATCGCACGGACGATCGCATTTGATATTACTCCAGCCGGGAGTGCACAGGCATTGTCCAGTCTCGGCGGCGCATTTGGCACCATTTTGGCAGTCGCATTTCTGTGCGCAATCCTGTCCATAGATGCCCTCGGGGCATATCTCCTCACAAGTCGGTCCACGGAAGCCTGGCGCGCACGTACACGTGCCATTGACTGGCGAGCATTTCGCATTATTCTTGCAATTGCAGTTATGCGAACAATTTGGACCGTATTTAAGGAACGGACATGGTCGATTGCATTGTAAGCTACTCCAGCCAATTTGGCATTTACATTTTCCCGTCTCTGGATGACATAATTCCGTATGTTCCATATCGCATTCGCAGGTCTTATTACAATCGATGCCGTATTTGTCGTTCGCGCAGATTCTTGTACCGCAGTCGGCTCCCTGCCAACCCTGTTGGCATTTACATTCGCCGGTCCCTTTGTCGCAAGCCGCATCGTTTTGGCATGCACATTCTTGGGTGCAATTCAGACCGTATTTATTCTGTTCGCATTCATCGAAGCATTTCTCGCCTTTATAGCCTGCTGGGCATTCGCAGGCGCCGGTGATATGATGGCACGGTGCGTTCTTAAAGCACTCGCAGAGATTATCGCAATTTGGCCCGTACGTACCGATGGGGCATTTATTGGCACATACGTCTCCAGTCCAGCCGGGCGGGCACATACATTCACCGCTCTTCGGATCACATTTGCCATCGTTCTGGCAACGGCAGTCCTGCTTGCATTGGGCACCATGTTTTCCATCGGGACAACGATCCTCGCATCTTAAGTGATGATTATAGAGGAATAGGGGTAAAGTTAGAAATGTTTTCATGAGAGTATAAAATTGTATACATATACATATACATATGTATGTAAGTATATCCCCTCTTTCAATTAGATGCCGCTGTTCAAACTTACAATGGTCCAGTGAAGCCTGGTGCGCAGGAGCACTCTCCCGAAACATGATGGCAACTGCCACCGTTTTCGCAACGGCATTCCTCCTTGCATAAAGCACCGTAACGTTGTGGCGGACATATCTGGCTGCAACGCTCGCCCGTATAGCCTTTCGCACACTCACACTCGCCGGTGTAGGCTTCGCATGTTGCGCCATTTTCACAATCGCACTGATTTTCGCAATGCCTGCCCCATAAACCGGGAGCACAATCTAAAGTTTTCAATTGCAACAAATTTAGTAAAACAAAAGCAAAAACGAAATTGCATTTTTTTTTTTCAAATCGATCTTAGCAGATACTTACTGTATCTTACTGTACAACGAAGCCACAATAGATTGCAAAAATTCAAAAAAAAACTTTGTGTACATTAATATCTAAAAAAAATGGGCAATGCGACAATGTCAAGCTCCTTTTAAAGTAAGTTAGTCACATAAAGTGAATCGTGGACGTAGCCGAAGCTTTAATTTGATTTTTTGATATAAGAAAAACACTTTTTTTTTTGTGCTACCGGCATGAATTGAGTGTTGGAGTTATTCATTTGAAAGCTCTATTAAATATGTACCAATGACCTTAACGCTTAAATCTAAGTGCTTAAACTTGACTTGGAACAAGTCGTGATCTTTTTCCAGCCTATGTTAATCGCAAATTTGTTCAAAATTGTTTTTATAATTTTCATTAACGTCCGGTCCATATAGAACAATAGCAACAACTTCGGTCAAAATCGACTTCGTGGCACAACACACTTAAGCGCGAGAAACAATCAAATCAGAACGCTCGAAATATGTTGAACTTTGTCACGAAAACGCATTATTTCGATCACGAAAAATTAAACATTTCATAATATAAATATTGGATAGTAGAATATATTAAAAATGATCGAATAAAACGGCAATATGGTTTATTTCCCGCGCTAATGCAATTTCAAATAAGTATATAATAATAGTTAGGCTAAGGTCACCTTAAGTGGACTGTCACTTCGAGTGGACCACTTGAATGTTTACTATCTTGTGACAGTTGAAATTCCAAACTAATATTACATCCAACTTCACTGCGAACGTCAAAAGTAAGTTATAAAGCTTCCAGCTGAGCACACGTGTTTTTGTTAGGGGGCATTTACACATTTGATAATTTTGTCAAAATCTATGTCAAAACAATCTTCAAAAAGTGTACACGTAAGAATTTCAACATCAAAATCGTTTTTTGAATCGAAAAAAAACATTTTAAATTTTGAAGTCAAATTTTTTTGATGTCAAACGTCAAAAGTGCAAATGGGCCCTTACAAAGCGAGGGCCTCAAAAAAAAAAAAAAAAAAAAAAAAAAGTGAAAACAATTTGCGTTTCATAACATTGTACATCTTTGAAGTACTTATATTTGTTGTTAGTTTGGGTATTGAACTTAATACTTCAAAATCATTTGGAAATTTAAGTACATAGGTAGATGTTGGAGTACGTTTTGGTGGCTCACTTGAAATCGTATGATTTACCTCGAGTGGGCCACTGCTTGCAGCCTTGAGAAGACCGTCAAAATTTTTCATTCTTAATATAAATTTAGCATGTTTATGGATATAAATAGACTTTGGAACGGTGTTAACTAGTTTAATGAAATTTATAAAAAAAATTTTTTGAGTATCTATGTAGTGCATCAGTGTCAAAGGCTTTTTTACATACAAACATTGTGACTCGGATAATTACAATGAATCCGATGCTACGTAGGCAAAGTTTTGCAATTATTGTAATTCGGAGGTTACATTTTTTCCCCAAAAATTCTAAAAATTTTTTTAAAATAATTTTTTTTTTATAAACAACATTTAGAAGTTCTGCTAGTGGAAATTTGCGCATTAATATCCACTAACTAATGGTATATAAAATCCACGGTTAACCTTCTTCACCAAATTTTTATTTTAACTTTTGCTAAGGGGGTCCATAATAGATGACATTACCCAATAAATTTCTATTAAATACATCTATGTTGAAGGTTTTTCTTTAAGGGACATATTAAAAGAATTTTAAAAGTACCTTTAATGCAGAAATCGAAAGTCCAAGCAATATATAATATTAGTGGGACTCATGCAACTTCGCAAATTGTGGGAAATGAGAAATTCGTCACACAACTGTCAAAATTTATATGAAAATTTACGATGGGAAAAGTTGCGAAGGCATTTACGAAGCTGCATGAGTACCACTATTGTATTATTTTATGCCAATATGATGACAGAAGGCCGCTTAAACATTCTTGTACGCACATAAAACTCTAAGCTTAAAACATGAAGTTGAGTTCTATCTGAAAAATATATGTAGGTGAAAACAGCTGGCATATATGTATGTATCACCATGAAATACAATGCCCTCTCCCTTGCGCAGTATTTGATTTTTACAGTTGCTACTCTAACACTTAATGGTTCACGCCGAATTCTTGTCGCAGTTGCAGTTGTAGTTCTATATGGTGTGGTCGATTAAAAAAACAAGACGATGTTCGTAACGTAGACAGACGTATATAGTTAATCGCGATTAAATTTTTCCAATCCCCTTTGCCAAATACCTCTGGCAGACGACAAAGGTGAATAAAAAACAAACTGGATCAAATAACCAGCTGTTTAATTTATCGAAAATGTCTTTAAATTTAAGATTTGAAAATCAATGTGAATAATCGACATGGATAACAATAACGCGATAAGAGCACTTACGGGAATTATTATTAAATGAAGACAGACATTTAAAAGAAAGGTTGCACTTTTTCTGGCGCAATAGCGAGATTATAATGCTATTATTAGTGCAAAGCTTGCGGGTTTCAATAACAGGAAGCAGCAGTTTGTTCCAATGAAAAAAAACAAAACCATTATTTATCCATTTAAAACAACCTCTTTGATGAAATTGCATCAAAAGTTTTTTATTCCATTTGACAGCTATCACCAATGTCGCACAAATATATTCAGGTTTTATTTTCTTCCCCGTCAGTTCTGCTTACTCAATAAGTAGGATTATTAAAATAATCGCACTTTTGAAGGGTGGATTAAAATAGAATTGTAGGATTTAATTAATCCATCTTTAATTTACAGAATAACGTACAATAATCGCGATTATGTTATACGGCTGTCTAGGTTATTAGTCCATTTAACAGGTTGGCTGATAAGTCCCCGGTCTGACACATAGATGACGTCGCTAGTATTAAATGCATATTAATTTTATATAGTGGCAACCTTCAAATGATTCGTGTCAAAATTTGACGTCTGTAAGTCAATTAGTTTGTGAGATAGAGCGTCTTTTGTGAAGCAACTTTTGTTATTGTGAAAAAAATGGAAAAAAAGGAATTTCGTGTTTTGATAAAATACTGTTTTCTGAAGGGAAAAAATACAGTGGAAGCAAAAACTTGGCTTGATAATGAGTTTCCGGACTCTGCCCCAGGAAAATCAACAATAATTGATTGGTATGCAAAATTCAAGCATGGTGAAATGAGCACGGAGGACGGTGAACGCAGTGGACGCCCGAAAGAGGTGGTTACCGACGAAAACATCAAAAAAATTCACAAAATGATTTTGAATGACCGTAAAATGAAGTTGATCGAGATAGCAGAGGCCTTAAAGATATCAAAGGAACGTGTTGGTCATATCATTCATCAATATTTGGAAATGAAAAAGCTCTGTGCAAAATGGGTGCCGCGCGAGCTCACATTTGACCAAAACCAACAACGTGTTGATGATTCTGAGCGGTGTTTGCAGCTGTTAACTCGCAATACACCCGAGTTTTTGCGTCGATATGTGACAATGGATGAAACATGGCTCTATCACTACACTCCTGAGTCCAATCGACAGTCGGCTGAGTGGACAGCGATCGGTGAACCATCTCCGAAGCGTGGAAAGACTCAAAAGTCCGCTGGCAAAGTAATGGCCTCTGTTTTTTGGGATGGGCATGGAATAATTTTTATCGATTATCTTGAGAAGGGAAAACCATCAACAGTGACTATTATATGTCGTTATTGGAGCGTTTGAAGATCGAAATCGCGGCAAAACGGCCCCATATGAAGAAGAAAAAAGTGTTGTTCCACCAAGACAACGCACCGTGCCACAAGTCATTGAGAACGATGGCAAAAATTCATGAATTAGGCTTCGAATTGCTTCCCCACCCACCGTATTCTCCAGATCTGGCCCCCAGCGACTTTTTCTTGTTCTCAGACCTCAAAAGGATGCTCGCAGGGAAAAAATTTGGCTGCAATGAAGAGGTGATCGCCGAAACTGAGGCCTATTTTGAGGCAAAACCGAAGGAGTACTACCAAAATGGTATCAAAAAATTGGAAGGTCGTTATAATCGTTGTATCGCTCTTGAAGGGAACTATGTTGAATAATAAAAACGAATTTTGACAAAAAAATGTGTTTTTCTTTGTTAGACCGGGGACTTATCAGCCAACCTGTTACAAAGATATGCTACGATACGGTAATATAATATGACAACATAGCTACATGTCAATGCGTCGTAATTGCAAGCGTTTGATTGTTTAATTGTACAAATTCTGACAAAATCTAACAGCTGATAAAATTTCTTCAGTCATTGGAGAATTTGATCTTTCTGTGGGATTATGTTTAAAACCCGTCTTTGATTTGAATAATTGCGATTCAATTTGTTTAATTCGAAAGCAAACTTATTCCATGGCCAAACTTTTTGCTTTTTTAAACAGCTGTTTGAAACAGCAATATTACAACTTTAAAGTTTAAAGTAATCTCCCCTTTTGATTACAATTAGCTAATTTAGCTCAAAAAGCAATAGCAACTCAATTTAGAAACCGGATAAATGTGCTAACTTTAGCTGGAGGTAAATTTAAAAGTGATTTTAGCAGACTGTGTGAATAGCCTAACTATGCATACATGTTTGTGAAGTTTTAAGTGTTAAGTGACACAACAAATGATACAAAAATTATGAGAATCGATATACACACCAAAATCAAAAAGAATATTTGAGAAAATCACAAGCTTTGCTGCGTTTTAAACAAGAGATAAAAATAAAGCGTGACTTACAAAGAGATATAACAATCAATTAATTATCGAAAAAAAATTTTGAAAGCTATAATTATGAAAACCAAAAAAGTATCCTTCAACCAACAGAAATATGTTTCATTTTCGAAATGTCTTTCAGTATTTCGGAATTATAATAAATTTATTTTTTACAACCCCCAACCAAACAAGTAAGGGTGTTATAGTCAGGCGAGCTTGACAATAGAATACCCGACACAGATACACATCTTCAAATAATTTTTAATATCAAGAGGTGTTTAAGACCATTAGGGGCCCCATATACCGACTTTTGTTAAATTTCTTTATTAAAACCGCTCTTTTGCCACGCCCACTTTTCCAATTTTTTTGAATTCTCATCGGAGGCCTTAATATGCTCTCAAATTCTAAGTTTCAGTGGAATATTTCCAAAAAATCAGATTTTGGGGCAGTTTTGAGATTTTTGTGACAGACCCTAGTACTGGAGTTACCCTTAATAATGGACCTATCTAAGAATTTTTTGGAGAGGATGTTATGGCTACAAAGGAAGCATAACTGCCAAATTTCGTTCAAGTCACATTTGAATTTCGGGTGAAGGAAGCCATTTTCGAAAAACTCCCTTAGGTCACGCCCACTTTTCCAATTTTTTGAAATTGAATAACTTGACTTCAAATATGTTCAACTATCAAATTTCATCAAAATATCTTGTAAACATCCAGTTTTGCAGTTTTTGTGATTTTCATAACAGACCCTAGTAGTAGAGGTACCCCTTAAAAATGGTCCGATCGGATCCATTCTCGAACTTGTTCTTACTCATGTACCTGTGAGTGCGCATACCAAATTTCATGAAGATAGCTCAACTCCTTCGATAAGAAAACTGTATACAAACAGACGGACAGACATGTCTAAATCGAATCTCCTGGTGACGCTGATCATTTCTATATATATTTTGTATGGTCTCTCTCGACTGGTTCTGGGTGTTACACACAACCACACAAACGCAATATACCCTCGACACAGAGTCAGTGTTGCCAGGTTGAGGGATATTTCCCATTTTGAGGGAATTTTCTCACCAAATATTGGCAAAAGGGAAAAAGGGATTTTCTTTGCTTTGTTGAACACGATAGAGGGATTTTTCAATAATCGATACAAAGCACTTCTGAGAGCGGCTCGGCTCGATACAATGCTCGATCAAATGTGGTAATGTTGGTTGATGAATTGGCTCGCCAGCATGCATGCATGCTCGAATGTGGATGTGATAACAAACTTGTAGTAGGTATTTATTGTTAATAAGTATATAGATATATCATGTTCTACATTTCACTTTGGGGTTTTAAAAAGAATTTCCAAAAATTAAAGAGTTGGGCGTGGCTGAAATTCAAATGGGATATGAACCAAATTTGTCATGTTTGCTTGCTCTTGGTAATAAACATCCTCTTCAAAAATTTTAGCGATCGGCCTATAATTATAATTAGGGGTGGCAAGAGAGCAGTTCTCATGAAGAAATTGAACAAAACTGAGGCCCTTAATGGCCTTTAAAATCTCCTCACTAACTTGCCTTAATAGTAGTGGTCTTGGGGCCTTTTCAAACGTACATTTCCTTAAAATAAAATATGTAATTTTACGCAGCTACCTTAAGTTTTTAATGTTAAGAAATATAGCGATTATCAACATTTTGTTTAGGAAAAATATGTTTTTGTTTGAGGGAATTTTCGTGGGAAATTTCTATCGGTCACTGAGGGAAAAAGGGATTTTTGTTTGGTTTTCGAGGGAAATTTGGTTCTGAAGTACTGGCAACACTGCACAGAGTGCGTAGTTTTTTTGACAGCTGTGAAATTTTGTATGGAGCTTCACCCTGCAGGAAATGTCAATAGTGAATCTATACTCTTTCACTAATGACCGCGTCGACAGTACTACTGACCAGCTATACCCGCCGCAATGCTTTGCGCTATAGACATTTAACATTGAGTTGTCATTGAATGTCGACAGTAGACCGAAAAACTATTGACGAACTAGTGACGTCGGTACTATTATGTAGACAAAAGGAGTACTTTTTCGCTAGTCACCAGGAATTAATATATATATTTATACTTTCCGCTTTCAATAAAAATAGCTTGCATTTTAGTTTTAACGAGTCTTACTTGTTCAATTTTGCGGCACATTTTACAAGGAGACACGTTGTTGACATGGTCAGTGGAGATGAACTATATCTCTTGACAGTACAGTTTCTCTAATGACACTGCCTATAAATACTGTTGACGTTGTCACTAGTTCTCTTGTCTATATTGACGTCAATATAGACATGGGGCCATATGGCGACAGACTTCCTGCAGGGCATTTACAAAGTTTTCACATAGATTTCGTTATGTAAATTGTGTGTGTAAAGCAGTGATGTTCAAAATTGGCCGTGAGACTGTGTGAGTGAGAAAAGAGCGAGCGCTAAAAAAAAAAATTGTATTAATTCTTCTATGCAGTGAAACAAAAAAGCTGTACAGATGCGCGCGATGTTATATCGTCGGCCTCTTGTTACCGACTGAACAAAGAGCGTAAGCAATACGTGTGAAATGAGCGCCATCAAATGATGTATGGCGTGAACATCACTGGTGTAAAGTAAGAAGTACGTTTGACACATCAAAATCAGCTGATTCTGAGTCAATTTCACGAATTTTACAAAGTTCAATTTTAGGTGCGCTCATACAGTTTGACAGATGTTGATTAAAACTACTTACATTACATACTTCACATTGCTGAATGAGGACCCTTAATATGTACTTGATTAATAGGGACTTAGACGGTATGTACACGGTGCGTGTTCACTTGTCTTTTTTTCTTTTTCTTTTTTTTTTTAATTCCATTTTGAACCGAAAATGGAATGTGGCTAACGCTGGGGGGGTTTGAACCCCCAAAACCCTCCCCTGGCTGCGCGCCTGGGTGGCTAACACTATAAACCCACTAACGTTACAATTTGTAGCACGAGGGCGGATCAATAACAAAAAACAGCCTATTTTGATGACGGAAGGCAGTTTTTTATCAACTAAATGACGCAGCTTGTTCAAATTTTAACAGGGGCCAACTGACAGTTGCCTGTTGATAGAAGCCGTGGTGCCATATCAATTATGAAGCTAGAAACTCAAAAACTCACGGACTTATTGACCCGCCCACGTACAATCATTAATGGGCAGCATTAAATCATTTCAAAGACAAATGCGTAAAGGAAGAAAGAGAAGGAGGTATGTGTGGTGAGTTTTTTTATATCTATGACTTGTTTTGAAAGCAATTTTGTCTCGGAACATGAAGAAAGTTTGAATTTAAAAGAAAGCAAATCATGATCAAACCATAATTCTTTATAAAAGGGGTGCGCGAGGGTCTAAATTTACAGTTACTAAAGCGTCTTGGAGACTTATTGGATTGCGAAGGTTACGTTCTATTGTGATAAGATGCGACGATTGGACCTACATCGCGGTATTAAAAATGTCAACGCACCTTCCAATATTATATCATATATAATAGGGGTACACTACAGTATACAAGGTTTCTCCCCATACGATTTTCTGATACTCTCGAGTAACTGCAAAAATCACCTCTTTGGGCTACCCTACTTTATGATTATATCAATCGGAAATTGAGGAGAATCACGCAATAAAATTCTGAACAAATAATCCCAAGGGTCAGATATCATAATATGTATGTGCACCGAGTTAATGAAGCTGTTAAAGACAAATACTTAATTAAAAATTTTAAAGTTACAATATTCCATATTCACCATTAACGGCAAGTTTTTCGGAATCAAGTATAGCTCTGTTAATGCTTAAAAAATAAGTATATATACAATACAGTGGCAAGCATAAGTGTAAAAGTAAATATGTACTGAATTTTATAAAAATAATTCAATATAAGTCGAAATAAATTTAGAGGGAAATTTGGAGCGTAAAATGAGAGTTTGGTTCATCTAAAGGTAAATATATACCGATGAAATTATCGACAAAAACGACTCAATTAATGGGAAGCAATTCTTTTAACATCGTTCACAGGAGAGCATCCACAAGCAGCAGGTGAACGAAGCCAGCATTTTGCAGTAAAATTATGCCTGATTTTGTGGACAAAAGCGCATATCTTATCGAAGAAGTCTATTTCCAGCAAGACAACGGTCCAAAACATAAGGCAGGTACTGTAACAGATTGACTTGAGAATCAAAGTTTTTCCACTTTGAAGCGGTCAGCACAAAGCCCAAATCTTAACCCCATTGAAAATTCCTGGCCAAACCTCAATAGGCAGTGGACTCTATAAAAAAAATACAAAATTCCGAGAAATGAAAATTTGGTAGAAAGCATGCCTAAATAATTGGCAGCAAAATGTTAAATTTCAATTATTTCATGTTTGCGTGCAAAACTGGAAAATTTATAATACTGTCGAGTCTGGATAGTGTGAACCCTGGAAACTCTTGATGGTATGCTAACAGGGACTGTGGTTTATACAACAGATCACGCTGGTATTCTAACTTTTCGCGAGAATGCCGAAGTTTCCAATGGAACTTTTTACACAAAGCCGAAGCTTTGAAAAAATTTTTTTTGTGAATCCTGCGTGTGAATTTAGTACAAGGTAGTTGCTCTCCTATATAGTTCTCCAATACTGCATAGTGGCATTGTACTACGACTTGCAAAGTTACAAAAAGGATATGGTTCACCTTCAACAAAAACGAGACTAACTTCATTCTGACACTTTCATGGGTGGACTGTAGATAAAATTTGGGTGTTATAACCGGTCATAATCTTCTAGGTGCCTACGCGCTGAAGCTAAATCTAGCAGACTCCGATGCCTGCAGAAGATGCCCTGAACCCAGGGCACGAGAAACCGTCCATCATATCTTCTGTCAATGCCCGGCTCTTGCTAGGACGAGACTACAATTGTTCGGAGAACCATGGCTCGTGAACTCTAATTGTATGACGGAGCCCAACCTGTCTACTCTCCTAAACTTTGCGATGAGGACTGGCATGTTTCGATAATCATACTTCTTCAAACCCTAGTCAACGATATCCCAGTTAAGGATCACACTGGTATGGCTATGGAACCTTTGGTTCTACGCTTGGTCTCACTGACCAACAAGATTTGCCTAACGTAACCTACGTATCAATTTTGTGTAGATATTTGAACGAAAAATTCAAATTAAGCATACAAAACTTGAGTCTCGATTATCCGAACAGCCTCGGTAGTGTGAACAGGCCTTGCGAAATATAGTTCACTCTATCCAGGGTCGAATGTATTTTTGTTTATATATTTTATGTATGTACATAAGACGTGAAGAAAGTTGTTGCTCATTGATGAGAATCTAAACTAATACAAACATATGTATATGGAAATTTTCCGAAAAATTTACGTTTTTTTGTCGCGTCTATATTTAACCCTCGGGGGAGACTGTAACCCCTAGAGGGTAGATAGCGAACGCCTCCCAGATATGGATGGTAGGGGTGAATTGAAATAGCCCCCGCGGACCAAACAGCCAAGAAAAAAGCTGCTTGAGCTTCTTATACCTAATCGAAGTAGAGTTCAACAGTTAGTCACGTTCGAGGGTCACGAAGGATGGGATGGTGGCGAATGAACCTCAGAAAAGAGTCAACGGCAGCGCTCATAGCCCCAGAAGTGGGTTACTGGCTAAAAAAATTGTCTACTGGAGATGGCAGCGGTCGTCAAGCACTCCCTCCGCGCTGAACTGGTACTCGGCTGGATAAGATAAACATAGCGAAGAAACAGAATCTGCCCTATGCTCCTTTTAGGAGCAATGTATATAGAGATGTATTTTTGAAATTTTACCATACCATTTTCAGTACTTACAAAGTCACTTCGCTGCTTCAAGGTTCCGAAGTATTGGGAAATGTCCAAGAGTTGACCAATTAAAAATTTTTTTGGGATAGCTTAAATGGCCAGAGAATTATTGAAAGCGAAACTCCAAAAATTACGTTAAAAAAATTTGTCATTTAAAACGCTATTCACGGCTCCGCTTCAATTATATAAAAGCCCGCATGAGTTGCTCGAAAGCATTTTGAAATAAAAGTATCGACTATTTACCGCATTCATGAATTCGGGACATAAAACTACTCGCGTAAGTGTCGCATCTATGAGAAAATGCCCATATGAGGCCTTGGGAGCAAGAACGACCACATAGATTTTGAATGAAATGACCAAAGCCCACGAAAATTACCACAATGGATTCTATGTATTAGGTGTAGTAAAAAGAAATCCATTTTTTTTGCATTAAATTGAGGGCTTTATTTAAGATAGTTAGAATGACCCGATTTAAGTCAAATATGCGCCGTTTTGTTCGATAGCTTGTTGCCATTTTAAAGGTTATTTCATTATGCCTCTCTCATAGAAGCCCTCGTTCCTATTAGCAAAAAATTGAGACAGTCGAATTTCAGAAGCCTCTCTTGAAGCGAATGTTTCACCAGCAAAATTGTTCGCCATGGACAGGAACAGATGGTAATCACTTGGTGTCAGGTCCGGACTATAAGGTGGATGCAGAAGAACCTCCCAACCAAACTCCCGGAGCTTCTGGCGAGTCACTATCGATGTGTGTGGCCTGGCGTTGTCCTGATGGAGCACAATTCCTCTCCTATTGGCCAAAGCTGGCCGCTTATGGGCGATTGCTTCCTTCAGACGGTCCAATTGTTGACAGTAGAGTTCCGAGTTAAGAGTTTTGCCGTATGGGAGCAGCTCATAGTAGATAATTCCCTGCCAATCCCACCAAACACACAGCAAAACCTTCCTGGCCGTCAATCCTGGCTTGGCCACCGTTTCCGCCGGTTCACCGTGTTTCGACCACGACCGTTTTCGCTTGACGTTGTCGTAAGTGACCCACTTTTCATCACCAGTCACCAATCGCTTCAGAAATGGGTCGATTTTGTTGCGGTTCAGCAGCGATTCGCAGATGGAAATTCGGTCTATGAGGTTTTTTGCGTTAACTCGTGTGGCACCCATACATCGAGCTTCTTTGTGTATCCAGCCTTATTCAAATGGTTCCAAACGGTTTTTTGTGCAATCTTTAGCTCTTTTGCAATCGAAACAGTGCTAACATGACGGTCGGACTCGATAATTTCCATGATTTTATCGACATTTTCGACAATTGGCCTTCCAGTGCGTGGTGCATCCTTGACATCGAAGTTACCGGAACGGAATCGACGAAACCAAAATTGCGCATGATTGGCTGTTACAGTATCAGGTCCATAAACGCTATTCACATTTTCAGCCGCCTGGCTTGCGTTTTCTCCCTTATCGAAGAAAAACTGTAAAATGTAGCGAATTTTCTCTTTGCTGATGTCCATCTTTGACAAGCTCTCAAACAAAACTGAATCAATCAATCAAAAAAGTGTCAAAAAAGCTTTTTTAGTAGGAACTGTCATCTTTCTAATGCCCCCTAGCGGAACACGATCGGACTTATACAACGCGAGATACAGATAAATAACGCCATCTATTGGAAAAATAATGGATTTCTTTTTACTACACCTAATATAAAGAACGCTTTTTAGAAGACGATAGATAGGCCCAATAACTTTTATTTTTTTATGAAACGTCACTTAAATTGTTTTTTCGCTCGCGGCTTAATATATCCATATGATTTAAGGGACCTTTCTTGATGTTACGAACAAAAGTATGAATGGAATGCAACTTGAAATGAACTGAATGAATTGCTTCAACAATTTAACTCGCCACTGTACGCATGCATACATATACACATATCACAATGACAGAACACAAACATATAAAAGCTTCAACGTTATATTATCAAAAGTAAGCTTACTGGTTTGGCAAAGAGAGAAGCGGCATACATTAAATCAGATATAATCTAAGTTGACTTACTGATGTCACATGAAGGTCCGCCATACCCATGATCACATTTACACTTATCGGGTGCAATACATTTGCCATGTTGACATTTTTGCGTGCATTCAGGAATGCAGCCATCGCCCGTTGGATTCCGTGTGTAGCCCTCTATTTTTTTTAAAAATTTTTTTTTTTTTTTTTTTTTTTTTTTTTTAAGAAAAAACGTGAAAATTTTTTATAAAAAGTTGAAAATGTTTTTTTTACTTGAATTTTTGAGAAAATTGGGTTCTAAGTATACTTACCGCAACATTCACGCACGAAACGAGTTTTCGTTAATGATTCGGTTTTATTCACAACCCGGTGTTTAATTCTGTACTTGGAGCAACGTGGAGGAACGTTCCAGCACCAGTCTTGTCCACGTTCCTGATACGATTGCAGTTCTGTTGTTGTAATTTCCACCGGATATCTGGGAAAAAGACAGTATAAATTCTGGATTAGCATGTGCATGGTTAGCACTTTTTGAATGTGGAACGGTATAAGAAAAAACATTTCTGGTGTGCAGTAGAGACTCGGATAATCCAATGTATAAACAAGTATGTTCTTAAAATATCATTATTTAACATGACGTGAAAAAGATATTCCAAATCGTTAAATGAATGATGCAAAATGATGCTCAAAGTCGAAAAAATTGAAAAATGTTTGAGATTTTTTTTTTTTTTTTACTTTGAATGAACATTGCTCCCCGTTATCAGTCTCCTTTCCAAAACTGATTTCTCAATTTGTGGGCCAATCAATTGTGTGTACATATGTCAAATCTAAGAACTGCAGCACAAACCTTTTTCACGATACAAAGGTTGTTCTAAAGCAGCGGTGGGCGAGCGCTATCCCGCGGGGCGCTGCAAACTGCGCAGTCGGCTACACACGACTTGTGCGTGAATCATGAAAACGCTCCCCAGCAGATAATTATGGATTAATACCTTAACCAAGCAAAAGAAGAGTAATGACTTATTCATCCATTTGGAGTAAGAAGCGAGCAATCGAGCTTTTATTTCAATTGTTATAATCGCTTAATCATTAATTTGGAGTAATAGTAGAGCAACCTTTGTTATTTAATGACTTATTCATCCATTTGGAGTAAGACGCGAGCAATACATTACTCCGCTTATGCTCTTTTTTGAATTAGAAAAGACTACTCCACTTAATCTCCTTTCTGAGATCAAAAGGTTTACTCCTCCGCCGGGACATCCTATGTTAAAAAACATATGAAATCTGAGCATTCTCTAGTAATCCATTACTCGCAAATGAGCGATCTAAGATTACTCTTTGGATGATCCAATTATCTGCTGGGTCAGTCGCTCGCTGTTAGTCGTACTGAGAACTTGTTCTGCATTGTTGTTGCGAATACATAGCGAGAAAAATGTTTCATGTTCATTGAAAATTCTTTCGGTGAGGCTCAATGTCTTATTTGTCATTACATTGCAAACCGATGCGCTGAATATTATGTGAAAAGGTATTATTTTTCGTACCATAAAATTTATAGCTGATAAAAGCAAAAAAAAATTTAATTAAAACCTAAAAATTTCCCACTTGGTTTCTTTTGTTAGTTATCGCTTGCCGATCGTACATACGCAAACTTTTCTCTCAGTGCTTTTGTCGAGTTGCTACTACGCCATACGCAAGTGCTATAAGTGCAATGGTGTTGGTGCGCCCATCTCTGTTCTAAACCCAGCAGATAGTTAGTTGAAAAGAAAGTTGAAAAGGAAAAAATTTATTTTTTCGTTTAAAAAAGAAGAAATTACTAGATTGATTTGAAACATTTTATATATAATAATAATATTTATCAACTATTGCGAAATTATGTTAATTTGGTTATAAAAAGACTTCTTTCTAATTATACCTTTTCCGAATGAAAGGGTATATTAAGTTTGGCAGGGAGTATGTAACATAACATAGGAGTCGCGATAGATATAGGCATACATACATCAAAAATTTTATTAAAATCATTGCAGCTTTTAATTAATTAATAAAAGAAAAATATCACTACTTATATGAAAATAAATACGAATTAAGTGTTGGAGCATTTTAAGTAGCACAAATGTACAAAAAAGGACCTTTAATAAGCTTGAAAAATATAAAGAAACATAAATAATGTAAGCCTGAGCTATTTCGAACTATGTGTCAAAGTTTTCTTGCTTCTTAATGTACATTTGCGCTCCTCAAAATGCTTTCAAATTAAAAACGTATTTATTTTCAATTTAGTATTGCTCGTTTGATTTTCTTATTTATTTATAGATGCGAATGATATTAATAAATTTTTTGATGTACATCAATATCTTATTGTGTATTTATATATATTTTTAAAGAAGATTTTAATGGGTATAGCTTTTATTTTTCATAAGAAAAGCCTGCTTGAAAATATACCTTACAAACTTCAATAAAGTTAAATGCCATTGATTATATTTTGAAATAACGGGGCATTTACACATTTGACGATTTTGTCGGAACACAGACGGACATGTCTAAATCGATTCAGCTGATGCTGATCAAGAATATATATATATATATACAGGAGATTTCCGATTTAACGAGTATTCGCGTTAGCGAGTTTCGCATTTAACGAGCATTTAAATTCGTTCCATTGAGTATCTTATATAACGAGCAAAATGGCACAAAAATTTTTATGTGCACTCGGTTTAGCGAGCAACATAAGAAATAAGTGAAAAAGCATAAAGAGAAACAAAGAGGAATCCAAGAAATAGTTAAGCGAGGAGTCTAAAAGCGCGTGTGTTGCGCCAACTGCCGCAAGCAGTCAATGTATGAAAAGTAATGTGAAATCGAAAAAACCCAGGCGCTGGGACTTACCGCTTTATTTGTGCACAGTTGTTCAGTGATGTCAATTTTTTTATCCCCAAAACCCCACGTAAGCATACGTTAGTAGAAATCAGTCGCGTACCAACCTAGGGGCTAGGAGGGGCTTTGCCCCTTGGTCTTAGGTAGACGGAACTACGAAAATTAAAAGGAAAAAATTGTGGAGAATTCTTTGCCCCACCCGGGGGAAGTTGGACAGGTCTGGTATAAATCAGACTCGCCATGTAATCAAGCAAAAGATTTCTCAAACCCCTCCCCCTTTTTTAACGCAAAAATACATTTTTCTACTGGCAACACTGCAGTTGTTTACTTATCATCATTACTCTTTGACAGTAAACTCTCAATTCAATTCATCAAATTTTCTTTGAATTTTTGTTAAAAAACGGGTTTTCAGCAAACTTTAAACTAACGGTCTTCCGTAAATAAAGCATTCTGAGAAATATTTTGGACTACATGTTAAATAATTTCATATCTAGAAGCTGTAAAAAATATCGCGCAATTGAAAAGACCTAGGTTAATTTTCCCCCTTTTTTTGTTCGGTTTATAAAAGAATGCCCCATATTACCTATGTATTTTATAATTTAAACAAAACGTGATCTCATAAGTTTTTTACTCTGTTTACATAGACGTTATGTATATGTTTAATATGAACCAAAATGAAGAGTTGTTATGTTGTTTTTTTTTTTTGGTTATAATAATACTTTTGAAATAAAAAATTGTTTATGAGCCCAATTTATAATTTTAATCTCTTACAATAAGAAACAAGTTAGGGTGTTATAGTCAGGCGAGCCTGACAATAGAATACCCGACACAGACACTTATGTTCGAATAATTTTTAATATCAAGAGGTGTTTAAGGACATATTGGGCCCATATACCGACTTTTGTTAAATTTCTTTATAAAAACCGCCCATTTGCCACGCCCAATTTTTCAATTTTTTTGGGATTCTAATCGGACCCTTATATATACGCTTAAATTCTAAGTTTCATTGAAATATTTCAATAAAGTCCGCTTTTGAGGCATTTTTGAGATTTTTGTGACAGACCCTAGTACTAGAGGTACCCTTAATAATGGTTCTATCGAAAAAATTTTTGGGGAGGACGTTACTGGCTATCAAGGAAGCATACGTGCCAACTTTCGTTCAAGTACCATTTGTATTTCGGGTGTAGGAGACAATTTTCGAAAAACGCCCTTATGCCACGCCCACTTTTCAAATTTTTTTAAATCATATTACTTGCCTTTAAACATGTTCAAATACCAAGTTTCATCAAAATATCTTGAAAAACTCAGGTTTTAGAGCAGTTTTTGTGATTTTCATAACAGACCCTAGTACTGGAGGTACCCCTAAAAATGGTCCGATCGGGTCCATTCTTGAACTTGTTCTTACTAATGTCCCTGTGAGCACGCATACCAAATTTCGTCAAGATAGCTCAACTCCTTCGATAAGAAAACTGTATACAAACAGACGGACAGACAGACAGACGGACACGGCTAAATCGAATCTCCTGGTGACGCTGATCATTTCTATATATATAATATTTTGTATGGTCTATCTCGACTGGTTCTGGGTGTTACATACAACCAAACAAACGCAATATACCCTCGACACAGAGTGTGTCGGGTATAAAAAGGACACAAATATGCACAAGAGCATTAGTTTAACAATTTAACAACACGACTCACATTGACGCTCCGTTATTTGGCAACAGGTGAAAGCTTTAGTTCTCTGCAGTACTTGTTTCGAATACCGCAGACGACAATATTTCGCATCATCCATGACTATATTGTATAGGTTCTCCAATTCGGCATCGTTCATGTTGAAAAATAATTATTTTTCTTCGCCATGAACAAAATGAAATATTTTCTCTTGAATGTGCACTGCACTGAACTGCATTGCATAATATGCCCTAACTCAGAAAACTGCTCGAAACACAGAAAAAATAAAAATTCAAGCCTAAAACAAATTTCGTGCGTAGTATTTAATTGACTTTGCGTTTAAACTTTTTTTAAATATCTAACCTTTGCGATTTTATGAAGTTTTTTCCTTCTCCTGTAAAGTAGCAAAATAATGAGTTACGCCCTTTCTATCCGAAGCTATCGATATGTATGTGCAGCCTATGTGAGTGCCACAAAATCGTTAGTACACTATATGTAGCCATTGTGGCAATTTTCTGACGTCAATATTACGTCAGAGCTACATATGAATGTGGCTTTTTCATCTCATGTACTACAGCCTTAAGGAAACAAAATCAGTCTTTATTCATTTGACAAGCACAAAAAAAACCGCTCAAATTTTCTCTAAATTCTTTCGCTTTAGTCGCCCACAAAGTGAGAATTTACGGCAATAATTCACTAGTGTAAAAGGACTCAATGAAGCAATTGAAAATCTATCGTGACTTTTTTTACTTCCATTAAAATGTAAAAATATTCAGCTAAAATAGTCGGCTTTTTCCAGCCGAAGCCCAAGATTAAGAATTGGCCGATTATGCCGATTACCGAAGCCGAACCTTCGGTCGGACACTAGTATTAATATATAAGATGAGTAATTATGTATTTAAACTGAAAGCCGAATCCAGAGCCCGATCCAGATAACCCCGCTATCCATTCTCAGTGCTATTAGTTGGAAAGCATCGATTTACCAGTACCAGGGATTCGACAGGTCTGATAAAATTTCCCATTTTTGAGGTGATATTTACCATTTTCCGGGGAGTCCGAGCCGAATCAGTTGCGAAAGTGCTAGATTTGAATTCTCATTTGTCTAGAACTTATATAAAGTTCTATAATCTGGTTTGGTAATCCGCATAGTCGTAAGATCGTATTACTGATGGGCGGATTATCCGTACTTTCTATCGTATAAAATTTTAAAGTGGTTCGATTCTTGGAGTGTCTTAACTTAATACATTTCGCTTCATCATTGTGTAGTACTCACGTTATGCGTTTTTGGCAGACATTCGGTCCATCAAGTACGCTGTCCATTAATATTTCGCCATGGCTTCGTTTAAATAATATCGCAAACACGATACTCAAAATAAGAAATATAGTCTGTAATGTCATTATGACAGTTGGTTCGTATGGTTTTTATCGTGGTTGTTGTTTTTGGATTTACATACAAATCCTTTGGGAGCTGAAATGCAAGAGAAAAAATCTAGTATTATTTCCAGTTCTTTATATAGTGTAAGGATTATTTGGATGATTCAAAGTTGATGGAATAAAGTATCCGCATGCATATATATATGAATAGTTTTATCCTCGCGGTGAATACAATAAGGCCCTGCGGAAGCACTGTATATATTTTAACTCGATATCAGTTCGTCTGTAAGTCGTCGTTCATATTATTTTTTTTTTTTTTTTGGCTTCAATTTTATTGGCTTCGGGTCACTTTCAGTTCCTCATATAGTCATATATACATCAGCTCGTTTATATGACCTGCGTCAGTACTCCAGTCATGTATTAGATGAAACAACAGCCGAGCGTCAACCCCTCCCCACCGCCCACAGGCGGAATACTGGTTCCACGGCTATTTGACCGCCGTCAGTCTTTTCGAAAAAGATAACTTCTTCTAACTCCGCATTAGTAGTGCACCTCCTGTGCAGTATCCAAGCCGAGGAAGATCACTTGTGGTGTCCTCAGATTTCGGTTGGCAACAGTACAAGCGTTGACCGTCACCAACGGAGATCCAATGTTATTCAGCTATTCTGTGCTTAGGTCCTGTCTGTTGCCCCGGTTGAGCAGTTTGCCCGACGCTCGCTGACCCGACCAGGAGCCGCAGAAAGATCCCTATATTTCAACTAGAATATACTTTAAATAAATTATTAAGTGTACAACACAAAGACAAGCAATTTCAATGTTCAAAATGTAAAACCCGCTTCTTCCATGAACCTTGCAAGTTCACTCCACACTGAGCGACCGTAACCATGATTTTTTTAAAAGGGCGCATTGTTATCCACAGTCCTTTTGATTTTCGAGCAGAACAAAAATTTCAAAGGAAAAATGGTTGAGTCAACAACATTTTTGGTTGAATTGAAAGCAAATATGTTCAATTACATTTTTTTTCCGTTCGGTATAATTCTCATTTATTTTATAAAATAAGACATATAAGATATGTACTCATCTTAGAACTTTTTAAGCATTGCGAAAGCAGCATATAGGACTATAGGTCTAACTCTTCTTCTTCCTAATCCCTGCAATGTGTTAGAGCTACGCTGCTTCAACATATGCATATAACATGAGGAAAAGAGAAGCATGCTATGGCAGCGAAATCTTTAGCTCTGCTGTGGTGAAAAGCATTGCCACTTGTATTTTTAATTTTGGGCGATTTTCGAGTACATTACATATAAAATATCTACCAAAATCATAAAATGATATGAAAAGCTTGAAAAACATAAAACTAATCAAGGAAACTCAATATAAAGGAGAAAAATAAATGGTTTTTTTTTGTCCTACCCCGTCTACATAACTTTTTGATCACACTTTTTCAGCAAAAATACTAAATTCTATATACAATCAAATTCGTAGCAGTAGTCAAAAATGTGTGTCAATTTATTACAAAATGAAAACATTCGTGCACATTAAGCAAAAGTATATCGTAATATATTTATTAAAGCTTTAATTATAACTTTTAAAGCTATATAAAAAACCGAGCTGACGCCGTGTTTCTTTGATAATTTTCTTGCAAGTGGCATCATATTGCCACTTTGTGTCTACCCGTATTGTTGTTGGTAGCTTTCTGGTGAATTTCTCGAATTTGTTGAATTTCCTATTCCTGCTTAAGGTTTTTGTTGGTAGCTTTTTGGTGAATATCCCCAATTTGTTGAATTTCCTATGCCTGCCTAATGGTGTATATCCCCATCGCGGCAGAGGCTTTTCGACGTCGACAGTTAGACCTACAGTCCTACATGGAAAGCAGTCACCAAAACGGAGTGTCGCAATCGGATGAAGTCCACACTGAGCGAACGTAACCATGATTTTTTTAAAAGGGCGCATTGTTATTCACAGTCCTTTTGATTTTCGAGCAGAACAAAAATTTCAAAAGAAAAATGGTTGAGTCAACAACATTTTTGGTTGAATTGAAAGGAAATATGTTTAATTACATTTCTTTTCGTTCGGTATAATTCTCATTTGTTTTATAAATTAAGACATATAAGATATGTATTCATCTTAGAACTATTTTAAGCATTGCGAAAGCAGTCACCAAAACGGAGTGACGAAATCGGATGAAGTCCATCCGATGGCTATTTTTTGGGTCATGTTCAGCAGAGTGCTCTATGGCCATTTGCTTTGAACGTTAATTAAATTTTTTTTTTGACATTTCTTCTTGTATAGGTATTTTTTTTTTTTTTTAAATTTTTTTAAAAAATATCTTGTCATTTCAACTATGTCCGTGGTTGGTTCAACAATTTAAATTTAAATCCATTTTTGAAAATTATCATTTCAATTCAACCTGAAATATGGTTGATTCAAAAGGAAAATTTTTTATTTTTTCAACAAGAAAAATTGTTAAAATTAAAAATATTCCTTGTTGAAGCTGTTTTGTATGTTTTTCCTTTTGATTTAACCAGTTTTCTGGTTGATTTTTTTCTCTGTGCAGTCCTCAAAGTTTTTGGCCATCAGTAAGTCAATGCGACTATTAAACTTTTGGAATATTTTATATTTTTTCCGAATTTCTGAATATGGTGGACACTCAAAAATCTGGTGTCCATAGGTATCTATTTCACTACAGGTGCCAGGTACTACAGACCCAGCTATTACTCTATTCTAGGTCTTTATCTGTCTTGGTGACCATATGCATTTATGAAACCATGGTTTCTTCTTCTTGCCCTTAAAAATTTTGTAGTGGATCGAGTCAGAGTCTGGCTCAGCCCTAGCAATCTTGTCGTGCCATGTTTTTTGGATCTTTGTCGCTATTTGACTTAGTGTTTCTGAGGCTGACAACTCATGTTTGAATGCAATACCCGTCGCGGTTGCCCCTCTGGCCAGTCGATCCGCCTCCTCATTGCAGTCAATGCCCACGTGACCAGGTGTCCACACGACCCTGATTCCCGTGAACTCGAATTCAATGGTTGAGTTGTGAATACTTGCAATGCAAAAATTAGTGGTAGTAGTCTTTTTGAGTAGCTGACAAGCTATCAGACTGTCCGTGAATATTACTATTTTCTTGTCACCCTTGAATCCCGCAATGCGGGTGGCCACCAGCACAGCATAGGATTCAGCCAATGAAGATGAGACCTCTTCCAAGATTCTGAATTTGTGTGATATCCCTGACTGTATGTGTAATACAGCAATCCCAGAGACGTCATTTGCAATGGATGCATCAGTGGCATAACACTCATACCCGCTGTCCCTATATTCCTGGAACAAGTCCTTATATCTTTGTCTGATCATCATCGGATTGGCGTTCCTTTTGTTGCCGGCAAATGGTTTCGATATGATTTCAACTGACCAATTGGGGATGAATTTCACCTCGTTATTGAGTCGGTCAAAAATATTTTTGAACTCTGAGTATATGTGGGCATAACTGGAATTCACCATCTGGTTGTCTACAATTGTTTGAAATAGTGTCGGCATGTAAATTTTTATCTTGATAAGTTCCTTGGCTGTTAACAGTTGCGCTCTCTCCAGAGGAGGGAGTTCATTTGCCATGTCATACAGGGTGAAACTGTGCGTTCTGAGTGGAAGACCTCGGGCCCTTCTTAGAAACGTGTTCTGAAGGGCAGTCAGCTATTGATTCACTGTTTTTACCCTGCGCATCGCAGCTGAAGATCGGCAGTATTCAATCTTTGATCTGATAAGAGACTTATAAAAGTTGAGCGCAACAGACGGATGCAATCCCGACTTTATGGATGTAATACATTTAAACAGCCGGGAATTTGATTCAGATTTTTTTTCCACCATTTCATAGTGCTCCCTGACCGACAGGGAGGAGCTTATAACTCGGCCCAGGAAGTTCAGGGACGACACTCGTGGGACGGGTTGATTGTCAGCTGTCAGCGAACTTGCTTGGACCCGGCTTCTGAATGTCTGCAGGAGTTTGGTTTTGTTTGTGTTGAATGAGAGAAACAGACTACGGCATTCGTGCCAGAAATCAGAGATTTTGGTTTGCATAAGATTATATGCACCAATGCTGGAATGATGAGCCGTGAGGATGATGAAGTCATCAGCGAACTGGTATATTTGGGTGTTTGTGTCAGCGAGCTCATGTAAGGATATCGTATAGATGTTGAATATGATTGGAGATAAGCAGCTCCCCTGTGGGAGGCCATCAAAAACCTCTGTGGTAGCTTCGCCCAGCTTCAGTCTGCGGTGGGAGAGAAAATTAAGCATCCACTCAGTATAGCATTGTTCGAGGTTGATACTCTGCAATATTCGTTTGAGTGACCTGAGGCTAACACAATTATACGCGTTATTTATGTCATCCGAAAATAGCAAAACCTTCATGTTTTTTGACTTTAGCACATTAATACTGTGCAGCATGCTATTGATACACATGGTGGCAGATCTGTGCTTACGATAGGCAAAGCAGTTGTCGGGGAGAATCCCTCTCTCCTCTACAAAGGCCTCCACCCTTTTTTTAACTAACAGATTTATTATTTTCACATATACCGATATCAGCGAGATTGGTCTAAAATTGGAAATATCTGTCAAGTCTTTGTCTTTTTTTTTGGGTTAGGGACAATAGCTATGGTTCTCCAACAGTCCAGAATTCGGTTGTCAAGAAACGCCTCATTAATGGCCACGAGTAGATTTCCAATCGCTTTATCCGACAAGGCTTTTAACATATAATATGTGACACGGTCAACTCCGCCCGCTACTTTATTGGATTTTCCCCATAGTATCTGGACAAGTTCATCCAGCTCGAATGCCACTCTTCCTTCCGCACCACTTACTTCATTACTTGCCAGCACTTGATGATTGTGCGGCACCTGATTTTTAAGAAATTCAAGGTATTCTTCGTTGTCTTCAGAAGACCAAACCGACTGTGACCTTTTAAAGCCACCCCTAACAGCCTTAACAAAGTTCCAAGGGTCTTTCGAGCTAGGATGACAGTTCAGTTCTGTGATTTTGTCTGCATAAGACTTCCTTTTTGCTATTTTAACTTGCCTCTTGAAGCTGTTGCGTGTTTTAGCATAGAGGATAACATTCTTCAGAGATGGATGTTTACATGCATCCTTGAACGCTTGCGACAGCCTGTCACAGGATGTTTTTAGTTGGTCATTCCACCACATTTTGGGCCTAAACCCCCTTCCGAGAACCACTGTATTGTCCTTGATCGCCTTGTCGATTTTTTCCTTAATATTATCAAAATTGGTGTCAATGTCTATGTCTGCTAAGGTTTTTATTAGTTTTTTTTTTTACACAGAAACGGAATAGACTCAGAGGCGATTTCTTCAGTGGAAATCAAAATGGGGTAGTGATGGCTACCACAAATTTTGACATCCAACACTTCCCACTTCATGCTAATATTGGCATTAGTAAAGGTCAAATCTATAACAGTCCCACTGGGGTTCATGACGTCTCTTTTGAATGTGTACGCGCCATTATTCAGGCACCACAGATTTGATTCATTGATGGCTTTCAGTAAGTTATTACCTCTTGGGAGATTTGCATGATCCCCCCAGGCTTGACAGCGAGCATTAAAGTCGCCCAGTAGTAAAACATTTTCCCTGTTGTCTAGAAAGTTAAGTAGTTTATTAATTTCTTCATTAAAGTCCTTGATTTTGATGTTTGGTTGAAAATATACCCCACATATTGTTAAATTTGGGTTGAGATTTTTGGTTCTTGCAATAATGACATCAAATGTCGTGCAGTATTTGATTTTTTCAAAGAGGATGTTTCTGTGGCAGAAGATTGCGACTCTATAGTTACATAGATTTCTGTGATCTTTATCACCTAGTGAAAAAATTTCACTAAGTCCACATATGTCTATTTTCTTTTGGTTAAGGAATAAATCTATAGTGTCAATGTTTTTTTTAACGATTGGCAATTGAATTGCATAATCTTAATTTTTTTTTTTTTTTTTTTAAACTTGGGATTTCTGAGTGATCAACTGTAGATCGCCAGCGATGGCAGTTCCATCAATTCTGATTTTAAGTCTACTTATTTCTCTATTGATTACAGGATCATTTATGATTCATCAGAGGTGACCACCACTACAAGGCCGTTTTCATTATGCGCAATAGTAGTGGTACAACAAAGCCATAAAATTAGAAAATCGAGAGAATAACAAAGCGACAAGCGTCATAGATCCCACCTCGACAATAGTCTGTAGCAAGTATTACAGTATGGGAAAGCCTGTCAAAATGCTATATGGCTCCCAATGCTGTGGTGAAGTTGAGTAAAAATCAGCTGACTGTCAAAAATAAGTCGAAGAATTTGCGATTTTTAAACATGCCATAACATTATATTATGACCCTTTTTAGCAAAAATTGAAGTTGCAAACAGCAAAGTAGAGATGCTCCTTCATTTTAGAGTACATTTAAGCATCTGCGACCGTCGCAAATCAGTATTCAATATTGCATTTAAATTGAACGACTTCGTCAGCGATGCACAAATACTCTAAGCGCAAAGCTTTTATCGATACTGAACCGAGTACTCAAAAGAGTTCTTAAAACATAATAAAACCAAATAAAAAGCAAAATAATTCGACATAAAAGGAATTTATATATTTTTAAAATTCATGTTTCAAAATGAAAAAAGTAAGGGTGTTATAGTAAAGAGAACCTGGCCATAGAATACCTCACTCAGATAAACAGCTATTAAATTTTTAATCGGAGGCTAAATATAAGCTCAAATCCCTTATTTCATGCAAATATCTCGAAACATTATGACTTAACAGCAGTTCAGACGATCTTTGAGGCTGACTTTAGTGCTGGAGGTACCCTTAAAATTCGTCCACTTAAGTCAATTTTTGTAGAAGATGTCAACGATTTAAAAAGAAGTATTTATGTCGACTTTGTTTCAAGCGCCATCTGAATTTTGGGTGTAAAATTCAATTTTCGAATAACGCCTTTTGGCGCGGCCACTTTTCTATATTTGGAATCTACATTTTATGCCCTTAACTAAGTCCAAATAAATAATTCCACTAAGTATATGAAAAAATTTTGGTTCGGAGCAGCATTTATGAATTTTATAACAAACCCTAGAACGAAGGGATACCTTTGAAAATCAGACAGACAGAAAGTCTCATTTCTAACAGCTAAACGTTCAAATTGTAGTCGGTTACTATTTTCACCATCGATTTGCACTATTGACTCGTTCCATTTGGCACCATCTGTTGTCCATGGATGCCACACTAACGTCTAAATTAAACAAGACCAAAAACTCGGAAATCAGTTTTTTATAGTACGTGAATTTTTCTAATAATAAAAAGGAAAAATAAATGTTAAAAGAAATTCTAAAGTTTAAAATGGTATAATCATTCTTAAAAAAACCATATTATATTTGACTTTCTCCGGTTATAAATGACAAAAAATCCCTAAAAAAAATCTAACTCCTTGTACTTGCCCAATTTCTAGAGACGACAACAATGCCCAAAGAGGCATCGTGGTGGATTGCCTGTTACGCCGTGTGGTTGTTGTAGCCTTTGGTGAATTGCCTATTAGCTTTGTTGAATTGCCTATTAGCTCGTTTCTCATACTGTAATACTTGGTCTGTAGCATACTGAGCTCTCAACGCACTCTAACTGAGGCAAATCTATAAAATATACGAAAACAAGTTTTAAAAGTTAAAACAGAGCGACCCATGTCTTGCCTCTGCAAAGTTTGTCATAGCACTGATTTGAAAAATTGACGTGACTTCGTTTTTTTGCTCGCTTCGGTTGTTCACTTCGCTTCTCGAATACAAGTGGCATTTTGCTTTAATTGCGACCTCGTTTTATACTTTTTCATCTCTCGCTCACAGTTTCTATACGTGTGCAAAAATGTTCTCTTTTACGCTCTTTTACCCCTGGAGCTTACCCTTTGTGCACCTCTGTTTATGATTTATGATATTTATTTAGGATCGTTCATATTATGCAACAAGACAAGCGAGCTAGTGATGGAGGAGATATTGGGTACCTAGTACGAAGTATTCGATACTTACGCACTAAATGAGTACCCAATGAGTACTTGAAAAACTAAATCGATACTCGATATTGAGCGTGCATCGCTATTTTCATATTTTTAGCATATCAAGTGTTGGCAAGCATCTATAGACATGAACAAAAAACGAAGCGAATTTTGGATGCATTTTACACAAATGAATGACGTAAAAGCCAAATGCGACATTTGCAAAAAAGTTTTTTCTTATAAAGGAAAGGAAGGAATAAAATTTAGTTATTTTGAAGAAATTATAAGCCAGATTTTCAGGTGGTGGAACCTCCAATCTCAGGAAACATCTAAATAGTCAACATCCTTTCATCAATTGCAGTCCGAAAGAAAGAGACAATTCAGCGGAAGCGGAGCAGAGATCTACGACAGAGAAAAATGAACAACCAAGATCTACCCCCAATCAGACGCAGACATTAATACAACAATTTGTTGAAAAGCCAATGACAGTTGAAAAACAAAACAAGTAAGAAAGCTAAAGTCGGTCAAGCCCGACTTTGAAATACCCAGCGTCCCGACATTATGAGCGCGGTATGTTTTGCTTCTCTATTTGTGGGCGTGGCAGTGGGAGGGCAACATATATTATTTCCCTACACCTTTCATTCGCCTTGGTGAACCTATGTTGCGAATTTGAAGCTTCTACGCCTTTTACTTCGGAAGTTACGAAAAATCTTTATTTGTGGGCGTGGCAGTGGGCGGGCCAAAAAAAATTTTTCCTACACCTTTCATTCGCCTTGGTAATCCTATGTTGCGAATTCGAAGCTTCTACGCCTTTTACTTCGTAAGTTACAAAAAATCTTCATTTGTGGGCGTGGCAGTGGGCGGGCCACATAAAATTTTTTCCTACACTTTTCATTCGCCTTGGTGAACCTATGTTGCGAATTTGAAGCTTCTACGCCTTTTACTTCAAAAGTTACGAAAAATCTTTATTTGTGGGCGTGGCAGTGGGCGGGCCAAAAAAATTTTTGTTCCTACACCTTTCATTTGCCTTGGTCAACCTATGCTGCGAATTTGAAGCTTCTACGCCTTTTACTGCACAAGTTACGATAATCCCTTCTTTTTGGGCTTATTTGTGGGCGTGGCTCGAGGAGGGCGGCGTCCATTTTTTGCCAGGAAATGTCCCTTTTTGTAGTTTACCAGCACACCAAATATCAATAAAATGTGTTGAGTGGTTCGCTAGTTACAGCCATTTTATTGAAAACACATTATATTCATTTGTGGGCGTGGCAGTGGGCGGATGTCTTCCATTTTTACTTAGGATCATACTCGGATCCCGATATACCTGTGTGCCAAATTTCGACTTGATTGGTCCAGCCGTTTCGGAGGAGATCCGACCACGGACGGACGGACAGACGGACGGACGGACAGACGGACATGTCTAAATCGATTCAGTTTTTGATCCTGATCATTTCTATATATATTTTGCTATATCTCCGGAGCTTAATTCTCCCTGTTACAAGATTCGCACAAAACTAATATACCCCGCTTACGCTGGGTATAAAAAGCTCAACTTCAAGTTAATGAACATGATCTGCAAGGACCTACAACAGTTTTCAATTGTGGAGGACTCAGGCTTTCAAGAATTTGTGAAGGAATTAAGTCCGCTTTACAAAATTCCAAGCAGATGGTACTTTAGAAATACGCTTTTGACGCAAGTCAAAGTTACCGCCAAACAAGCAAGTAAGCCATAACGACTCTCTTTGGTATGATTTTGATGAAAAGCCGAAACAATGTAAGCAACAAAATGTGGCAACATCTGTGGTTGAAGTAAGCCAATGCCTCCTGGAAGATTTATTGGAGCGCCATGAGGATCCACTTCATTGGTGGAAGAATAGAGAGCACATTTATCCTAATTTAGCTCTTTTAGCCAAAAAATATTTATGTATTGTTGCGACTTCTGTTCCCAGTGAACGTACTTTTTCAAAAGCTGGTCAAGTTGTTACTGACAGACGTAATCGCCTGAAATCAGACATTACAGAAAAATTTTTGTTTTTAAACTTCAACAACTAAATTTTAACTTATTTTTTAAAGTTTAATGTGAAATATGAAAATATTGTCAAACTTTTAGTTTTATTCATATGAAGAATAAATGTTTTGTTTGTGAAAATGAAAAAAAAAGTTAAAAATTATATCTTGTTTTGTATTGAAAATGAAGTGTTTATAGTACCCAAAACATCAGGGGTTTTCACAAGAGTATGTTGAATACTGTTTTAATTCTCAAAGTTCGTATTTTGTATGCTCAAAGTATACAAATTACGACGTCACAATAATAATCTGTGTTAAAATTATCTTGTCAATACACCGCGACTAATTTAGTTTTAAAATTCAAAGTACTCAGTATCGAAATAAAATTTTCGATACTTTTCCTATAAGTATCGAGTACCGACTGGTACTTTAAAGTACCGAAAACCTCCATCACTAAAGCGAGCGACACGGTGAATTCTCTTTTGGTGTCTTCTTCGTGTTTATATTAGTAAAAATTGTCTCTGCGACATTTGAAGGAGAAGAAACTGGTTGAATACATTGCTGCCAGAAAAAATATTTTGAAATACCTATATATTCTGAATTAAAAATCCCCTAAGCTCTTCAAATAAGAGAAATAAATTATTATCGCGGTTTTCGTCAACATATGTTGGTTCACAGGTAGTTTTTTAAAAAAGTGTTCGCTATTCTCTAAAATTTCTCGTATTCAAACTTATAAGTTAGCTTTTTAAAATATTTCGGAATTCTGTACATATGCTTCTTCATAAGAAGAGAATATTTACCCAAATATGTCAGCACTGTTTTTATGATGAGAAGGACAAGCACAAAGCGTGTCGCCGAGTACGTACGACACGTACCCCTCTCTCTACCCCGAACGTCCCTTGCCTACAACCACGTGTCGCTCGCTTGTCTTGTCGCATAATATGAACGACGACTAATAAGATTTAACTTTGATCCGGCACACCCGTGAACATTTTTTGATATTCAGCGCCACAATTGGTTCTCTAGAGCAGAGGTGGGCATGCCTTGAGCTCGCGAGCGAAAAGGTTTCACATGTACGCATGATGAGCTTTTGTGCTTTCACACATCCCAGTAGTCAGTAGGTCGCCCCCGATATTTGTGACATGCCAAAGTGCCAGTCCTTGATGACTAGCCATTTCACCTACAACATGAACCTGAAAGAGTAGATAGGCCTCAGCTCACATTTCCCTATTCGCTGCGCATGATTGTTTTTGCTGTTGTCTGCTTTTACCTCGCATTCTGAACGTTTGCTCGTCGAGCGTTCGATAGCGCAGTGGTTCAAACTATGACTCGATGGCCGGGAGGTTCGGGGTTCAATCCCTGCGGGCGGCGAGTATTTTTCCTAAATTTTTTACTTTTTTTATAAATTAGAGTTTTTTTTTTGTTCATAGTTCAGTTATTTTGGAAGACAAACATTTTCCCCTAAATTTTTAAGGTTTTATTATTATTTTTTTTTTTTAATGGTTCATTTTCAAGTAAACAATTTTTGGAGTGAAAAAATTCGTTAAATACGTTTCCCAAAATCTGAGCAACGCTAAACTCAAGTGAGCATTTTGACCAAGAAATTAAAATTCGTTCGTTTAGCGTAATAGTTAAGGCGTTCGCCCAGCGATCTGGTGGTTAGCGGTTCGAGGCTCGGTGGAGGCGAGAAAATTTTAAGAGAAGTAAGATAAAAAAGATTTAAAATAAAAAATAGATAAACAAAAAAATATAATAATTAATAATATAAATAAATTTAGAAAAAGTCAAAACAAAAAATGAAATTTTTCTTTTTTCTCAGTCGCTAGTGCTAGGCCATTTTCCTGCCCCTTTTCGCTAGCGAAATGACTGGTTAAAGGTGGCGCATAAAAGGACGACCTGTCCCCGGCAATGAGATCGTAATGTTAAATTCGCCAGCGTCTTGGATAGGAAAGGGACCGATCCCCGACACCCAGTGACTAGTGAAATCGCTAGTGTTGTGGTGGCTCTGCTGACTACTGGGATATGCTGTAAACAGAATAAGGGCGTAAGCGAATATTCGGTTTACGTCGCTGCTTAAATCGCACACGGCTATACGGGGTTGCCCACAACACAGCGAAGTTCGCCGCGTCAATACGCCGCAATAGATTTAATTCTAATGGTAGCGCCGGCGACTGGCGAATAGCTGAATTTACACATCAGAAAACATATGCATTTGTATCAAATCTTTTAGCTTTTGTTTCGAAAATGAGGGTTTGTACTTTCTGCTGGCAATGACGTATATATTCAATCATATTTTTTCAAAATTCTGAAAATTGCCTGAGTTCGCCATTCGCTGTCATTAGTGGTATTCAAGCAACAGTGCAAACGAAGTGTGCAATATTTGCACTTGTCAAATTGCGTACAAAAAAAGCAGTGCAAATATTGCACACTGCGATTTGCACTGTTGCTTGAATACCACTATTGTGTTCGCCCGCGAGAATTCGCGTGAATTCTTCGTCGTATTTGCCCGGCGAATATTCGCTTACGTCCTTATTCTGTTTACAGCAATACGGGACAGTCCGGTTTTTGCTTAGTGGTGCCACATTTTTCCGAGAAAAAAACCCCTTAAAATTATTAAAAACCCCTTTTCCAAATTTTCCGAAATCAAAAAACCAACGAAAGATCCCACAAGGATTTTTTTGGAAAAAATTGGAAATTTAAGGAGGTCGTGGTATATACTCTGATTGCATGAATGTTTAAATTAAGGAAGTTAGCTTGAAAATATAAATTGTTGAAGTCATGTGAGCCGTAATGGTAATGTTGGCTGGCTATTAATTCGCCAGTTGGAGAAAAAATTTGGCTGTCTTTGCCGAATTATCAACAAAAGAGCTTATACGCGTATCCAATACAATCGCAAAAATTGCATACATTCACATTACCCACCTCTGCTCTAGAGCAGTGGTGTTCACGCCATACATCATTTGAGCTTCAAATTCGCAACATAGGTTCACCAAGGCGAATGAAAGGTGTAGGACAAAAATTTATGTGGCTCGCTCACTGGCACGCCCACAAATGGAGAGGCAAAACATAGTGCGTCAACAATGTCGGGACGCTGGGTATTTCAAAGTCGGGCTTGACCGACTTTAGCTTTCTTACTTGTTTTTTTGTAAGCTAGTGCTATTGCACATGTGGCTGCAGTGTTATGCTGGGTTCATGCTTAGCCCTAAAAGCGCTTTTAGCGCATTTAGCTCTTAACGCGACTTTAAATGTGCTTTTAGCCATACAAAATTTGAAAGCTTAATGCAAGTAAAAGCAACTTCAATGCAGCATTAAGGCGAATGCAACTCTGCTAACTTCGAAAAATTTCATGTTTCGAACTATTTGACAGTACGAATATATGGCACCACTGCTGGTTTGTTTACGTTTTTGCTGGTTTGTTTACGTTTTCCAGTCGTCACGCACAAGTTCTATTCCTAGTTAATAGTCTAATGTTTATGTAGTTCATTACACAATTTTGCACACCTTTGTATAAAGCGAGCAGTTGCAAAAAACTGACACGCTTTTTGTTTATAGCACATATCGATGTGTTTAATTGTTCAATTTTGTTTAAATTGAACAGAATGGACAGTATATCTGCACAATAAATAAAATGAATTTCAGCCGACGCATTTCGATTTCTTTTTCATCAAATTAAAACAGGACAGTTGTTTTGTAAGTCGAGAACATATCGTCGTCCCGGAGTTATTTCCTCGTATATCACAATCAACCTTTTGTTGGGAAATTGAAGTTTAAAGTTTAACATGGCATATAAAAAAAATGGCTCGTTGGAAATCGTTGATTCTGTTTTACTTTTTATTATTTCTGATCATTAATTTAAAGTTACTTCGAAAATTCTTTAAGTTATAGGGTTTTTTTCATTCCAAGAATTTTTGACAATTCATCGTATACGCCACTTTTTTGGCAACCTGTGTTGGAAAGTGGATATACGAGCAAATGAATTAATAAAAATTTGATAATGTTTTTTTGTTTTATTTGTTTTGACACGAAAATCGACTTAACAAAAATTTTTTTAATGAGTTTATATAGGAAATTTGTTATTTAAGTATCCGTTTTTCATTTAAAAATAGAAAAAGGAGTCCAAATCATAATCTTATTGTTGAAAAATGACAACTCCGCATTTCCTGAGAAAAACGACTTGCCACTGCATCAAATAGCGAAATGTTTTTTATACATTAAAGGTAGCATTCAAAAGTCATACCTGATACCTTAAAAATGTGCCTATTTAAATGATACACATTTCTCTTCTTATTCTTTTCTAAAAAAAAAAATTCGAATTCTTATTTTTGCATCAATAAGTTGTATTATTTCAAGAAAAGTATCCAGATGCAATAGTTTCTATTACAACTTTTACAAAAATATATAATACAGAATTTAATTTGAGCTTTCATAAACCGAAGAAAGACCAATGCGATAAATGTTCGCTTTATATTAAGCTATTAAAAGACGGAGGTTTAAGTGAGGGTGAAAAAAATTTATACGAATTGCATAGACAAGAAAATAATTTCTGTAAGACTGAACGAAATAAGGATAGAAGAGTTGTTTCAAACAACGAACTCGTCGTGTGTTTTGATTTGCAGAGTACATTTAATCTGCCCAAAGGATTTTCTTCTGTGTTTTATTACAAAAGTAAGCTTTCTACTTACAATATGACAGCCACAGTATGTCTTCAGAATTTAAGTTATAATGTAACTTATTGTGCCCTTTGGTGTGAAGGAGATTGCGGCCGCTCAGGAAATGATATCGCCAGTGCAATTGTAAAAGTTTTGCAAGCTATTTTAAAATTTTTATTTTTTAAAATTTTTCCAAATGCTGTGTGGTATCTTATTGTAAAAAATCAAATGTTGTGCTATTCGACTACGAACTAAACAATAACATATTGGTACGTAGTTCAGAAGTCAAGGATCTTGGAATAATATTTGATTCTAAACTAGCGTTTTCGAAGCACGTAGACCACATTGTGTCAAAATGCCTTTCTCAAATTGGTTTCATCAGACGAAATTCTAAATCTTTTGCTGATCCTCTTACATTAAAGTCTCTATATGTGTCTTTAGTTAGAAGTCGTTTAGAATACTGTTGCCTAATATGGAACCCATACCACGCAGTTCATAACACAAAAATTGAAAAAGTACAAAAAATACTATCCAGAATAGCGCTGAGTAAATTACATTGGCCTAACGGTCTCCCGAACTATACAGCGAGACGCAAATTACTTGGTTTGCAGTCATTAGAAGATAGGCGGTCTTATATCTCTATATTGTTCGTATACAATGTTTTAAATCTGAACATAAACTGCCAAGAAATAGCCAGTAAAATCATCTTATATGATCCTCCACGTCTCTTGCGACATACACGTCTCCTAGTCAACTCTGTCCCTCGTACACTGTATGCATTTAACGAACCAATAAATAGATGTATTCGTTTATGTAATATTTACAGTCCTCGATTAGATTTTAGTATAAGTCTTTCGAGCTTTAAGTTGAAACTTTTTGAATTATTTAATTAGGCTAGTCTGTAAGATATAAATCTGTAGACTGAAATAAATAAATAAATAAATAAAAGATTTTTGCAACGTGGAGTATTTAATTCTGTGGAGTGACTCATGTATTCCACAAAACAAAAACAAAATACTATCATTTGCTTTACTTCGTCTTCTCTATGAAACTCAGAATCTAAAGACTATAATGCAAAAGTATTCTGAGCCAGGTCATTCCCAAATTCAGGAAAAAGACGCTGTTCATAGCGCTATAGATCGGGTCCTTAAACCAAAAGAAATATACAGCCCATTATGCTTATATTCACACCTAAAAAATTATCGATCGCAAAAAGTAAAATTAAAAGTTATTGAAATGCTCCCATCGGACTTTAAAATTTATTCATTAATAGCAAATAATTTCAGTTTTGACTTAGTGCCTTTCAGTAAGATTAAATTAATATAATACAATAAGAACGATTTAATCAATATAATGTACAAAAAATCTTTCAGCGAAAATGCATATTATGCGGTTGGTATAAAAAAAAAAATCCGCAAAGGTTTTCTTTCTTCTAATTGTTTCAAAACCATTTTAAGTATTTCAACCCCAAAACAAATTGCGCCACAGAAACAAAAAGACATTGAGAGTCTATTCATCTATCTTCCAGAAGAAGATGTTAAATACTTTCAAAATTTATTAATTTAAAATAACTTTTTATATTATAAATTTAAAGAAATGCAATTTGTTATATTATAATAAGCATTCCACACTTTTTTCAGAATGAAAATTTTTGTAGGAGTGTTACTATGAGAATTTTTTTTTTTGCTTCTTTTGTTTTTTTTTTCACACGAATAAATCTTTTTTATTTAAAATTAACATAAAAAATGTTTCTTAAAAAAAATTTTTTTTTGTTACACAGAGAAAAAAATCAACCAGAAAACTGGTTAAATCAAAAGGAAAAACATACAAAACGGCTTCAACAAGGAATATTTTTAATTTTAACAATTTTTCTTGTTGAAAAAATTAAAAATTTTCCTTTTGAATCAACCATATTTCAGGTTGAATTGAAATGATAATTTTCAAAAATGGATTTAAATTTAAATTGTTGAACTAACCACGGACGTAATTGAAATGACAAGATAATTTTTAAAATAAAAAAAAAATTTCTAAAACAACTACCTATAAAAGAAGAAAAGTCAAAACAAATTTAGTTAACGTTCAAAGCAAATGGCCACAATGCCCTCTGCTGAACATAATCCCAAAAATAGCCATCGGATGGACTTCATCCGATTTGGTCACTCCGTTGTCGTGACTGCTTTCGCAATGCTTAAAAAGTTCTAAGATGAATACATATCTTATATGTCTTATTTTATAAAACAAATGAGAATTATACCGAACGAAAAGAAATGTAATTAAACATATTTCCTTTTAAATCAACCAAAAATATTGTTGAATCAACAATTTTTCTTTTGAAATTTTCGTTCTGCTCGAAAATCAAAAGGACTGTGAATAACAATGCGTCCTTTTAAAAAAATCATGGTTACGTTCGCTCAGTGTACGATGAGATAACACAACAACTTTTTACTGCGCAAATTTCATATATAAATCATAGTGTATCCACAAAACATGGATATACGATGTTATAACGCGTAGAAACTATCATTTTAAAGGATATACAATTATTTAGCTCACAAATATCTCGTAAACTATATGGTATAGCAACCTGGAGACTCGACAGATGGATAGATCTTGAAAAAGTACGCGGGAAAACGTGCTTATCTCAAATTTTTTGATTTTGTGATATACGAGGAGATAACTCCGGGACGACGATATGTTGTGTGTAAAAGCACATTTACTTAATGCCGCACTATGAACACTCTTCGAAAAATCGCTTTTCGAAAACCGTAAATGCGCTTTTAGGGCTAAGCATGAACATAGCATTAGGGAAAATATTACCAAGCATATTTAAAAAAAATTTAAAATAGGAATTCACTTTTGGTTTTCACCATTCAAATTTTCAAAGAAAATTTTTTTTTTTTTCAATATTTTAAAACGCCTCGGAAGCGCATAAGGGTGGTAGTTACCAAAAAGTTTAAGCTAAGGCTAAATCTTAATCTTTCGAAGTAAAAGTGGTAGTTACTAAGTCAAATTAAACCGGTCTTAAAGAATTCGATATTCGAAAAGGTGTTGCCACATTTTTAAATTTAATTCCAAGAACATATGGTTTTTGCTATTTTCGAATATTCTTTCAATCTAGCAGGCCGATGGAAAAACTTTAAAATTTGATCAATACTATTTTTTTATTTTTTATTTTTTGAAACATGTGTTTTATTAATTTAGCACCGCAATCATTAATAGATCTTTTGATCTTTTTGTCATACCCATTCACTGAGCACGTATGTGTAGACTAAGGCCAATCATGGCTTAAGTCAAAAACTGGGGGAAATTTGTTAGCCGAAGGTTAACGTTTCCTAAAATACCATTAGCTTCACATCTAATGCGTATAATTCTCAGAAACTTTGTAAAAAGTTTCACGTATAAGGTGTTTGAATTTTCAAACACTTATGCACTCCAAAGGCGCTGATGAGTCACGGGTGGCGTCGTGACGAATCATGGCCATGTCCGCCCTAGCCGGAGGTGCAAAGCGGTTAAGCTCGAATAATGCTTCAAAATAATCTGATATATGTTTTTTGTTTTAGCTTTCTCTGCTCTTTTCAAATTTTCGAACACTTTCATTCTTCAACTTTATGACTGCTTCGATGGGGTAATAAACCAGGTTTAATTGATATGGTAACTACGAAAATTTAAGTGAAAGCTACGAATTTACTTAAACCGGCCCGGTAACTACCGCCCTTAAATACGAAATCAAATTTGAGTTCGATATTCAAAAAACAGAACAGAACTCGAATAAAGTATTTCCTGAATACTCGCTCCAAAGGCTAATGAAATACTGGGCTCAGGAGGAAGTTTTCGTTTGTCACTGTCAGCAAATTTCGTTGAGCATTTCGCATAGCAGTGAATGAATTAGAGGCTATTATTCTGAAGTCGCATTCAGCATTTTTCAGCATTCGGACACAAGTTTGGAAAAATATTCCGAAAATTCTGGTGGAAAAAGCCCCTTATAAGTTTATAAATACAGTTTTTTTTTTTAAGTTCTTTTATTTTTTATTTTGTAATAAATTCTGCGTATCTCGACATTATGTTATCGGATTTTTGCATTCGATCTCCTTTCCGTTCACGCGAGTCGCCAAGTCAGCCACACACCGTTTGTATGTGGAACTGTGATTTATTTATTTAATCATTTAATTGAATTGAATTGAAAAATTGGATACCCAGCGTCATTTTCTGCTGTGGTTTGGATATGAAAAGAATATTTCATCGCTTTTTTGTTTTGTTCCCCTTTATCAGCAGCGAAATGTACAAAAACAAAGATATTCAGGTTAAAGCCAGTGCGAAAATCTATCTCTCCGTCTTTCGCTCTTCGTTTCCGCACAGCCCAGATTTGCAATGTAGGCATTTTAGTTAGTCATCACGCCTGCAGTTGGTGATGTTTGAAAATGTGAAATTCTATATGGAAAAAATTCAAGGTATGGATTGAAATTTCCTTTTTTGCAATGGGATATATGCATGCAAATTGATCAGCTGCTTGCTCATTGTTCTGATGAAACTTCTGATGATTTCTCTGGCGCTTTTTCCAAGAAGGTAAGTCGATATTGGTTTAGATAAGGCGCTGGAGCTTATATGTAGCACTGGCTGCGCTAGTTGTGGTGCTTTATTGGAATATATACATACACCAAAATACACTCATCATTTAGCCAAATGGTTAAACGAAAGTGATTGAGATACAAACTCTCTCTAAGTTAAACCATTTTTCGCCTCTGTGACAAAACCCGTTAGCATGACCATATTTGGCTCAGTTACCGTACTTTAGTTTTTCATCTGATAGCTTTTACAAATATCGATTACTGGCCGATTTTCAACGCAAGTGAAAACAAACATGTAAAAACCGTTCACATGGTCGATGACATTGTTGGTAAAAACACAAGTCAAAGTTTAAACAACACGCTACAATTAGATATGTGACCAACGACGAATGTATAAAAAATCGCAGCGTTAGTAGGCTTGTTGGCAGACACAGAAACGTTTTCGTTCGCAGAGCTAGTAGCAAAGAACCATAGATGGGCACAACGCACTAAATATTTATTGCACTAAAATTTTTTCTACCACTAATTGTTTAGTGCCCCCTCGTGATTACTACCTCGCCGTGGTGAGGGGGCCCAGTATGTGCAATGAATCTCCGAGCGATGCCGGACAGGGCCACCCATACCGGTAAGGTCGTCAGAGGAGCATGGAAGCCAAATGTAATCAGGGCAACGGGAATAACGCCCCATTGTCGAGCATGTAAACGAATCAATTCATGTTAGAGTTAACTGTAAATCTTTTTATATCCCCGGTTCGCTTCAGCTACTGAAGCGCACCAAACGGCACGACCCTGAAATCCGAATTGGTATTGACGCCACGGAGCTGGTGGCTGGGGTATTGCTGGATCTGAATAGGGGGAGTGAAATCCTACTGAAATGACTCCAGCGCTAATGCCTCGGCCATCTTCCGCCCCGTTAAAACCCTGGCCAGGTCTCAAAGTACGTTCAAAGCTTGTCGCCATTCAGTTGGCGCTGTAGGTGCGGTTGACTTCTGCCACATGGGACTTTGAGGCGACTACACAACAAGTGGAGATAGCAACTTTGAGTTTGGGCCCATATTACATGGACACTAACATAAAACAAACAACAAAAACCAAGTCCAACCCGTCAGGGGGACAACCAACCACCCCTTTGGGGACGGGAGCAATCCCAAAAACGTCCAACCCGACAGGGGGACAGAAAAAGTCCACTCTAGGTGGCATTACAAAAAGTGGTCCGCCCAACTTTAAAGGGGGCCACCACAAAAGAAAATCTTGAGGCAAAGTGTTATTGCTCTCACCACTCCGGTAAGAGACGGCACTTTGCCCTCCACCTTGCGAGGCAATGGCACTGTGACTGTGTCAACTGCTTCAACGGGAATCGCAGGACCTTCGGCAAGCAAGCCTGTCCTGAAGGTGAACGAAGCCAGCACTGCCACCACGGCATCCAAGGCGACCCGGAGATCTGCTCTGCGTATTCTCGCAAAGTACGAGAAATTGGACTCGAGCTCCTTAACGGAAAGCGACAAAGCCTCCATTGAGTGGGCCAAGAAAAACGTCGCGGTTCGACCCGAGAGTCTGCCACCTGTCACAGGAGCAACTCAGAAACGGCAAAGGGACGTAGAGACCACCACTCCCCCACCTCTCAAGGTGGAAAGAGGCCCAGGCTTGTCACCAACCCCAACACAAGTACACGACCCTACAGCGAGATCGCAAAAAACTCGCTCATATGGGCCATAATTGACGCCAACAAGAGCGACGTCACCATCTCCCCAGATCCCTAGCCGACCTAGGTCAAAGGCTTGGCTACCTACCGAGCCATCGTCGCCCGAGGAGATCCTCTAAGTGCTGAAGCTCAGCAACCTTCATCTCCCAACCCATGACTGGATGGTGGTCAAGCTCGGTGAGCCCCGCGGCAACATGCATGAGGCACTCATCGTGTTAAACGAAGAGTCCCTCACGCCACTGCTTCAGAGGAAGGGCGTGGTCAACTACGGTTTCGAGTCGGCCACGCCCCGCATCTACAAGGGCGACAAATCCAGCAACGCATCAAGTGGCTCAGCATCAGCACCCCCTGCACCTGTGCAGGGAGCCACAAGTCTCACCGTCCAAACGGAAGATAACTCGGAGAAGACAGCCCTGCAATCCGACGACGGATTCAGAGCAAGAAGAAGTCTCCTCCCTCTCTGGTGACGAGGATCTGAACCAGACAATAATCTGCCAGCCTAAGAATGGTAAAGGTATTGCAGATTAACCTTCACCATTCTAAGGCTGCGTCGGCAGCACTACTCCTCCGTCTGGCAAAAACAGTGGAGGACATATGCCTTATCCAGGAACCTTGGGTCTCGTATGAACGGGTTTGTGGGTTAAACCAACCAGGATACATCCTGGTATCACCTGGCACAGGTAAGATACGAGCCTGTATCCTGGTTAAGAATTCAATTGATATGATTGAACTCAACAGGTTCTGCGATGACGACAACGTTAGCGGGTGGTTCGCCACTGTGGATAGTGTCCTGCTACATGGCGCATGACCACGGGCCTAACCCTCCAGGCAACCTCTTAAGGGCCTTGACAGCAGAAGCCAACCGGACACACATCCCATCATCATAGGGGCAGATGCCAACTCCCATCATCAGGTGTGGGGCAGGCAGCACCGACACGAATGAAAGCGGTGAGTCACTATTTGATTTTATATTATGCAGCTGCCTTACGGTAGCTAACATAGGTGAGGAACCTACATTCTTGACCTCGAACCGTAGCGAGGTCCGGCAGTGGACGGTGTCTTCGGAGTGCTCACTGTCATACCATAGATATATTACCTTTATAGTTGGGGAGTTAGATACTAAAACTCCAGCTAGCTTCACGAATAGGAAGCGTACAAACTGGAAGAAGTTTCACTCCTCCCTAAAGAATGCACTTGATCCGACACCTGCTTTCATCCAGAGCATACATAGCTTAGATGAAACAGTAGATACTTTCACGTTGGCCTACGACACCGCGGCCAAAGCAGCATGTAAATACACTAAATTAAGGGGCAATTTCAAACCACCCTGGTGGAATGCGGAAATCGCTATCCTAAGGAGGACTTATAGGAAATGCTTCAATGAAGCCAAAAGAACATCGGACTGGCAATCCTACAGGGAGAGCCTACGAATATTTTATTGCGCCGTCAGGAAAGCAAAGCGATCGTCCTGGAGAACCTTCTGTGATAAAATAGAAAGCGTCTTCGAAACGAACCGCCTACGCAAAATCCTAAGCTCGTCGCACAGGTACCCAGGTTGCATCCAAAGGGAGGACGGACCTGGACCGATACTCCATCAGAAACCCTGGAGGTCCTCCTGAACACTCACTTACCAGGTAGCTACTAGGAGTCTGAGCACAGACTTCCTCCCATACAACACTCCACTGATTCTTATCCGTCCCCAAGAAGGAGAATAAGTCAGAACCATGTCAAATGGGCGATCAAATCGTTCGCCCCTTTTAAATCCCCTGGCCCAGATGGCATCATATTAGGTGTAGTAAAAAGAAATCCATTATTTTTGCATTAAATTGAGGGCTTTATTTAAGATAGTTAGAATGACCCGATTTAGGTCAAATATGCGCCGTTTTGTTCGATAACTTGTTGCCATTTTAAAGGTAATTTCATTATGCCTCTCTCATAGAAGCCCTCGTTCCTATTAGCAAAAAATTGAGACAGTCGAATTTCAGAAGCCTCTCTTGAAGCGAATGTTTCACCAGCAAAATTGTTCGCCATGGACAGGAACAGATGGTAATCACTTGGTGCCAGGTCCGGACTATAAGGTGGATGCAGAAGAACCTCCCAACCAAACTCCCGGAGCTTCTGGCGAGTCACTATCGATGTGTGTGGCCTGGTGTTGTCCTGATGGAACACAATTCCTCTCCTATTGGCCAAAGCTGGCCGCTTATGGGCGATTGCTTCCTTCAGACGGTCCAATTGTTGACAGTAGAGTTCCGAGTTAAGAGTTTTGCCATATGGGAGCAGCTCATAGTAGATAATTCCCTGCCAATCCCACCAAACACACAGCAAAACCTTCCTGGCCGTCAATCCTGGCTTGGCCACCGTTTCCGCCGGTTCACCGTGTTTCGACCACGACCGTTTTCGCTTGACGTTGTCGTAAGTGACCCACTTTTCATCACCAGTCACGAACCGCTTCAGAAATGGGTCGATTTTGTTGCGGTTCAGCAGCGATTCGCAGATGGAAATTCGGTCTATGAGGTTTTTTTGCGTTAACTCGTGTGGCACCCATACATCGAGCTTCTTTGTGTATCCAGCCTTATTCAAATGGTTCCAAACGGTTTTTTGTGCAATCTTTAGCTCTTTTGCAATCGAAACAGTGCTAACATGACGATCGGACTCGATAATTTCCATGATTTTATCGACATTTTCGACAATTGGCCTTCCAGTGCGTGGTGCATCCTTGACATCGAAGTTACCGGAACGGAATGGACGAAACCAAAATTGCGCATGATTGGCTATTACAGTATCAGGTCCATAAACGCTATTCACATTTTCAGCCGCCTGGCTTACGTTTTCTCCCTTATCGAAGAAAAACTGTAAAATGTAGCGAATTTTCTCTTTGCTGATGTCCATCTTTGACAAGCTCTCAAACAAAACTGAATCAATCAATCAAAAAAGTGTCAAAAAAGCTTTTTTAGTAGGAACTGTCATCTTTCTAATGCCCCCTAGCGGAACACGATCGGACTTATACAACGCGAGATGCAGATAAATAACGCCATCTATTGGAAAAATAATGGATTTCTTTTTACTACACCTAATATGTGATTTACAATGCCTGTATGAAGTTCTCTCATATTCCCGTTAAATGGCGGGAGTACAGAGTAATCTTCATCCCCAGGGATGCCCACCACTACATTGAAAGCTTGCGATAGTGTTTGTGCGCATTGCACTGAACAACATTTTTGGCGTATTAAATCTCTCTATTATACAAAAAAGTTTTTTTTTTCGCGTGTACTTTTATTTTTGTGTGGCGGATCCAATATGGCTGACTTTTTTCAAAAATGGAAAGTGGGTGATTGGGACAGAGGGAGAGAAGGTGATGGGGAGAGGGAGAGAGGGAGAGAGAGAGAGAGAGGTAGAGAGGGTGAGTGGGTGGGAGGGTGATATGGTGAGAGGGAGAGAGGCTGAGAGGGTGAGAAGGAGAGATGGTGAGACGGTGAGAAGGAGAGTGGGTGAGAGGGAGAGGGGGAGAGAGCGTGAGAGTAAGATGAGAGCGTGAGAGGGAGAGAAGGAGAGAGAGAGAGAAAGAAGGAGAGATGGAGAGGGCGAAAGGGGGAGAGATATGGTGAGAGGGAAGGAGGGATGTTGAGATGGTGAGAGGGTGGGAAGGTTGGATGGGAGAGAGAGAGATGGCGAAGCGATCGTCTGACTTTTTTCAAAAATGAAAAGTGGGAGAGATGGTGAGAGGGATAGAGGGTGAGATGGTGAGAGGAAGAGGGGGTGAGTGGGAGAGAGTGTGAGAGAGAGAGAGAGGGAGAGAGGATGGGAGGGTGGTCGGATGAGAGTGTCAGATGGTGAGAAGGAGAGAGGGAGAGAAGGTGAGTGGGAGAGATGGTGAGAGGGAGTGATGTCGAAGCGATCGTGGGAGGGTTGGGGGTTGGTGAGCGAAGCGAACAGGGGGCGAAGCCCCCTAGTAAAGCAAATAATTCAAGTCTTTTAGATATGTTATCGAAAGAAATTACTAAAATCTGAAATGTACTTAGTTGCACAATTTTTGAATTAAGGTTTTGTAAAGGCAATGAGTTCGTCAAATTCTAGTGCTGTTTGCGAAGTTTTAATTCGTAAAAGATTTTCCAGGTGTTGGTCAGCCAAAAGATTTCTATATTTATTTTTAATAAAAACCAAATCGGAAAAAGTTGACTCACAGCCATATGTTGTACCAACATTGAAAAAAGGTGATAGATTTTGGTTTTTAACGCGGGATATTTATTTTTGTCGATTTGACGCCAAAAATCAATGCCCTGGTCAAGAGGAAGCAACGAATCTTTTTGCACTGAGAAAAAAATCAACCAGAAAACTGGTTAAATCAAAAAAGAAAAACATACAAAACAGCTTCAACAAGGAATATTTTTAATTTTAACAATTTTTCTTGTTGAAAAAATAAAAAATTTTCCTTTTGAATCAACCATATTTCAGGTTGAATTGAAATGATAATTTTCAAAAATGGATTTAAATTTAAATTGTTGAACCAACCACGGACATAGTTGAAATGACAAGATATTTTTTAAAAAAATTAAAAAAAAAAATACCTATACAAGAAGAAATGTCAAAAAAAAAATTTAATTAACGTTCAAAGCAAATGGACATAGAGCACTCTGCTGAACATGACCCAAAAAATAGCCATCGGATGGACTTCATCCGATTTCGTCACTCCGTTTTGATGACTGCTTTCGCAATGCTTAAAATAGTTCTAAGATGAATACATATCTTATATGTCTTATTTTATAAAACAAATGAGAATTATACCGAACGAAAAGAAATGTAATTAAACATATTTCCTTTCAATTCAACCAAAAATGTTGTTGACTCAACCATTTTTCTTTTGAAATTTTTGTTCTGCTCGAAAATCAAAAGGACTGTGAATAACAATGCGCCCTTTTAAAAAAATCATGGTTACGTTCGCTCAGTGTGAAGCAACTCCAATTCGGTTTGTGACTTTTTATCTTCAAAACGAATTTTGCAAAGAAGAGGATTTCTGAAAAGCTCAATAGAGTCATGAACTCTTTGGAAATCTACACAAGATTCTTCGAATTTGACAATCAGATCTCCAAAAGCTCAGTAATATTTTGGTAGATCCGCCAGCATATTGTTTTCTTTGCATATTTCGTCTGTCTTTGGAAAACTTATTAGATCGTTTGCTTTGAATTGAAATTGGAGGTTAACTATTCGTTTTTTGAAACACTCTATTGAAGTTATTAAATCGAAAACAAATTTCTGTCTTCCCTGCAATCTTAAATTTAATTGGCAAAGATAACCAATTATGTCGCAGAAAAATGCTAAATTTAACAAGAAACATTTGTCTCTCATTTTCGGGATAAGAATAATGGTTTATTTAGTTGGGTGTTCTTCAAAAAACTGAACTATTTCATTTCTGAGGCTGTAAAATCGTTCGAGACATTTTCCCTTGCTAAGCCACCCTTACTTGTTGTTGTATTTATTATCTATAAGACTGGGAAATCGATCAGAGCGAAATCTTCCAAAATAATCAATTGAATTATTATTTAAAAAAAACACAATGTGTTGTTTAAAACCGGATTTTTTTTTTCAAAGGTGCAAGCTTTTTTTTGATGTCGATTGGTTGGTTAGGGCTCAAATAATGTGTCATGGTGGGTTTTTAAAAATTAGTCAGGACAACATGAATGTGCTGGGACAGGGATGTCCCATCAGTAAAATACTATGGGACATATACGTCCCAACAGTAATATAGTGTCCCGTCAGGCTCGAAAGGGTTAAACTTAATATATATTTATTTAAAAAATTTTTTGTTTATATTTTAGTCTTTTGTATGACGATATCTCTACAGCCATAAAGATCGGAAGGATACAATAGGTGTGTTCCCGTACTGCATAAAACTGCCCAAAACTGCCCAATATTTTGAAAACTGTATAAAATTAGACAGTTTAGGGCAGTTTCGTGCAGTACGGGAGCATACCAAATGAAACTTATTTTATGGAGTCCTTGATCACAATCCTAATACGCCAATTCATTTTTTACGTCCAATAAATTTTTCCCAACGAACCAAATTGAGCACATCTGGGTCGTGTAACACTTTTCCTGTTCTCTCTTCTCTTCAGTGCCTTGGGCCCCCCTCGCATTTTTGTTTTTGCCCATGAATAAAATTGAAAAAAAAATTTTGCCCCCTCACGCAAATTGGAAAAATAGTTTTGCCCCTCACGCAAAACAGAATTGCTACAGCACTGCTTCTCTTAGAACTTTTGCACCGTTTTCGCTTTAATCAAACCTGTGTACTCAGTTCTGCTCGCCACTGTACCTATGTACGTGTATAATTCTGTGAGCAATTCGATCTGAAGTTGATTCAGTTTACAAAAATTTATTTATTTATTTTCGCAATTTTCGCTTTCTTTCTTTTAAAATTGTCTCGAATGTTGTTTCCAATTTCAATGGAAGTGTGATGGAGTTTATTCAGTTGGCAGTAGAAACATGAATACAATTTTCATGCAAAAGGCTTCTTTCATCCAAGTGAGTTTTTTGAAATTTCAATAATGATTAGTAGGTATACTTTTAATCATGCACTTGAGTCATTTTCGTCCACACAGAAGTTTTTTTTTTTTTTTTTTTCTGAAGAAAACTCGGTAAACTATAACGATCGTTACAATTTATATTTCCACATAAATTTCCCTAAATTAGGAATTAAAAACAAAAAAAAACCATGGATATTATGGATGTACAAATCTGCAACAGGGGAAAAAATGAGCGTTAATTATGTATTGATTATTTTAAAGCTGGGATGTATTTTTATTAGTGATGCCACGAATATTCGGCCACTATTCGGTATTCGGCCTATTCGGCGTCATTTTTCAGTATTCGGCCGAATAGTTAAAATATTCGGCCGAATACCGAATAGTAGAAATAACTTATTAAAAAAATCAGCAGTAACTACAAATTAAGTTTTTCTCACAATAACGTAAAAAAATTTAATTAACGAGATCTAAAAATACAGCAGATTTGCTTTTTATTCTTTAGAAATATTAAATGTACGCTAGCTTCTTCTAAATTTTCTTCGAAAACATTATAAACAGTGGGCAAATTTTTCAGCGGCAGTTTTTGCCTTGACTCCAGCTAGTCGCGAGTAGGCTCAAGCTGTCTTTGCTACGTGCCGAATATATATATATTTGGTTGCCGAATATTCGTTATTCGGCCGAGAGGTTGACCGAATATTCGGTATTCGGTATTCGGCCAAATCCACTATTCGTGGCATCACTAATTTTTATACCCGACACACTCTGTGTCGAGGGCATATTGCGTTTGTGTGGTTGTGGGTAACACCCAGAACCAGTCGAGCTAGACCATACAATGTGGTGTATTTGCTGTAGCGTTTGTGGGCAGCTTTAGCGAAGAAACTTAATTTGTATGTATATTCCTCAAGCCATTTAAATGCCGAAACTTAGGATTTTATATAAAGTCGGATCTGGATTGAGTAAACTTATATTCGCATGGCCAGTTCATATTACAGTAGACACTCACAAAAGTTAAGGGGGTCTTCTCATTCAAAACCCGTTTTTTGGACCCTTTTTAAAAAAATTCTTATTTGAAAACGCAATGAATAATTGAAAACTTTTTTTATTTATTGTATTACAAAAGGTTCAAAGTAAATAAAAAAAATTTTTTTTGCCTCGATACGTGGGCTGTTCAAAAAGTAATGAGACTTCAAAGTTGGTGGTGAAAAAAAAGGTGCCGTCACGGCGGCCACGATTCCGGGTCTCCGGAGCGTCCGAAATGAAAAAAAAAACGGGGTTATAATCAGTATAGATGTAATTCTCGGGTGAACCTCAAGCTTAATTTTGTGATTTTTTTTGACAAAATTGCGGCCATTCGAAAAAAAAAAATTTCAATTTCGGGCTTTTTTTTTGTAGTTTAGTGCAAAAAAAAATAGTAAAAAATTTTTTTAAATTATGGTCGAGGTTCACCCGAGAATGGTGACAATTCTGCGTCGATTCCACTTTGTTTCATGAAAATCGGTTCAGTTGAACTGGAGATATCATGGCCGCCAGTTCGAAAAACGTGGTTTCGAGATAAACGCGTTTAAAGTTTGAAGCAACGCAAAAATTACTCGTTTTAGCGCAGATCATGCTCGACAAAGAAGGCTATATCCTCTAAACTATTTCGAATTTCAAAAAATCCTTTTAGGGGCATATTCACAACTACCCAAGCTATAAATAAATGCAAAAAAAACAAGTAAGGGTGTTATAGTCAGGCGAGCCTGACAATAGAATACCCGACACAGACACATAATTTTTAATATCAAGAGATGTTTAAGGGCATAAGGAGCCCCATATACCGACTTTTGTTAAAATTCTAAATGAAAACCGCCCTTTTGCCACGCCCACTTTTCAAATTTTTTTGGAATTCTAATCGGACCCTTATATATACGCTCAAATTCTAAGTTTCATTGAAATATTTCAATAAAGTCTGATTTTGAGGCATTTTTGGGATTTTTGTGACAGACCCTAGTACTAGAGGTACCCTTAATAAAGGTCCGATCGAAAATTTTTTTGGGAAGGACGTTACTGGCTATCAAGGAAGTATACGTGCCAATTTTTGTTCAAGTCCCATTGGTATTTCGGGAGTAGGAGACAATTTTTGAAAAACGCCCTTATGCCACGCCCACTTTAACAATTTTTTGAAATCGTATTACTTGCCTTTTAACATGTTCAAATATCAAATTTCATCAAAATATCATGAAAAACTTCGATTTTAGAGCAGTTTTTGTGATTTTCGTAACAGACCCTAGTACTGGAGGTACCCCTAAAAATGGTCCGATCGGGTCCATTCTCGAACTTGTTCTTACTCATGTCCCCGTGAGCACGCATACCAAATTTTGTCAAGATAGCTCAACTCCTTCGATAAGATAACTGTATACAGACAGACGGACAGACGGACAGACGCACATGTCTAAATCGAATCTCCTGGTGACGCTGACCATTTCTATATACATTTTGTATGGTCTATCTCGACTGGTTCTGGGTGTTACACACAACCCAACAAACGCAATATACCCTCGACACAGAGTGTGTCGGGTATAAAAAGTCGAAAAAATAAGTTGCTCAATGAGAAGACCCCCTTAACCCGTTTGCGCCCCAATCAGTGGCGTAGTTACGTAACCAAAGGCTCTGGGGAAAGTAAAACAAGTAAGTGTGTCAGGCGAGCCTGACAATATAATACTCGACACAGGCACACGCGTTTTAATAATTTTAAAACCACACCCAAAAAACAGGACCATTAGGAAAGAATATTCAAGGGATTTTTGTTCAATTTATTTATGAAAACCGCCTCTTTGCCACGCCCACTTTTCAAATTTTTTGGAATTCTAATCGGACGCTTCAATATACGCTCAAATTCTAAGTTTCATTAAAATATTTCGAAAAAGTCCGATTTTAAGGCAGTTTTGGGATTTTTGTGACAGACCCTAGTACTGGAGGTACCCTTAAAAATGGACCGATCAAGGAAATTTTTTGGAAGGATGTTTAAGGCTACATAGAAAGCATAAGTGCCAAATTTCGTTCAAGTCCCATTTGAATTTCGGGTGTAGGAGACAATTTTCGAAAACCGCCCTTCTGCCACGCCCACTTTTACAATTTTCGGAAATAATATTACTGGCCTTTCAATATGATCAAATATCAAATTTCATCAAAATATCTTGAAAAACATCGGATTTAGAGCAGTTTTTGTGATTTTCGTTACAGACCCTAGTACTGGAGGTACCCCTAAAAATGGTCCGATCGGGTCCATTCTCGAACTTGTTCTTACTCATGTCCCCGTGAGCACGCATACCAAATTTTGTCAAGATAGCTCAATTTCTTCGATAAGATAACTGTATACAAACAGACGGACAGACGGACGGACATGTCTAAATCGAATCTCCTGGTGACACTGATCATTTCTATGTACATATATTTTGTATGGTCCATCTCGACTGGTTTTGGGCGTTACACACAACCACACAGACGCAATATACCCTCGACACAGAGTGTGTCGGGTATAAAAACAGGACCATTAGGAAAGAATATTCAAGGGATTTTTGTTCAATTTATTTATGAAAACCGCCTCTTTGCCACGCCCACTTTTCAAATTTTTTGGAATTCTAATCGGACGCTTCAATATACGCTCAAATTTTAAGTTTCATTGAAATATTTCGAAAAAGTAAGATTTTTGGGCAGTTTTGAGATTTTTGCGACAGACCCCAGTACTGAAGGTACCCTTAATAATGGACCGATCAAACCACTTTCGTTCAAGTCCTATTTGAATTTTGGGTGTAGGAGCAAATTTTCAAAAAACGCCTTCTGCCACGCTCACTTTTTCAATTTTTGAAATCGCATTAATTGCCCTAAGATATATTCAAATGTTAAATTCAATCAAAATATCTTGAAAAATTCCGATTTTAGAGCAGTTTTTGTGATTTTCGTAACAGACTCTAGTGCTGGAGGTATCCCTAAAAATGGTCCCATTGGGTCCATTCTCGAACTTGTTCTTACTCATGTCCCCGTGAGCACGCATACCAAATTTCGTCAAGATAGCTCAACTCCTTCGATAAGATAACTGTATACAAACAGACGGACAGACGGACGGACATGTCTAAATCGAATCTCCTGGTGACGCTGATCATTTCTATGTACATATATTTTGTATGGTCCATCTCGACTGGTTTTGGGCGTTACACACAACCACACAGACGCAATATACCCTCGACACAGAGTGTGTCGGGTATAATGAAAATATTCTTACAAATGAGGCAAAATCATATCTTGATACATTTATTAAAGCTTCAATTATGAACTTTTCAAGCTATATAAATACCATCGTGCCGATGCCGTGTTTCTTTGATAATTTTCTTTTAAGTGGCATCATAGTGCCACTTTGTGTCTACCCTTATTGTTGTTGGTAGCTTCTTGGTGGATTTCTCGAAAATTTTGAATTTCCTATACCTGCATAATGGTGAATTTCTTATTAGCGGCAGAGCTTTCTGCATGATTGACATTAGCTTACTTATTCCTGATACAGCATTAGTTTTTTAACCATATAGAACTGCAGCTGCAACTTCGGCCAAAACTTATTACGCGTCACACCGGTTCAGCACAGTTGAACTTTTTCACCAAAACATGGCGGCTTGCGCCAAAATTTGGCCTAAGTTGCAGCTATAGTTCTATATGTTTTTAACCGTTCTCGAAAAAAAATCTTAGCTAGAATTCACAATAAAACGCACATCAGTCAAATTGACAACACTGCCAACCCACGATTAAGTCGGATTGCAACCTGACATAGGTATTTATTTTGAAAATGGGAGAAAATTCCAAAAGTTCTATTCGATCGAGATTTTTGGTCAGGATTCGTGGGCCTCCTTAGCTTGAGGGCCCCGGGGCACTGGGGTTTTCATAAAGAAAATTCTTCATATGAGGGCGTTATTGTCTTGAAATTCTCCCGAACACTTTATCATAATGGTCGCTGTGTTAATGCGCATGTTAAAAATTGTTCAAATTTATATAGCTAGCCCTTTATCTGTGTCGGGTGTTGTATTGTCAACCCCTACGTTTTTCGAACAATTCTAGTTGCTGGCCGTTTGTGGGATATTTTTTTTTGGTCCCAGTCTATAGAAAATGACTCCCTGATTCCAAATCTGCAATCCGTTTTTGGCGGTCGCCTCTAGTTTAGTTTGAAAATTGCCCAACATCGTACTTATTTTTACACTATTTTGACATTTTCGTGGTTGCCACTTATTCGAAATTGGTTAATGTGAAAATATAAACATTTTTGATGAAAATTGTTGCCATATTTTAAGAAAAACACACAATTTTTTTTTTAACAATTTTAAGTTTGTTAATTTTCGCGGATACTTGGCGAAATACACGTTTTTACGCGACTGCAAAATGAGGAGAGCAAGTTCGTTGCTTAAATTCTTTAAGCTAGCAGAAAATCTTTAACAACCGGTCACGAAAAAAAAAAAAAACAAAAAAATAATGAGAGAGAGAAAAGCTATTGCACTTTCTTCCCATATAAACGAAGTATTTCATTTGAAACAAACGAAGCACAAATTTTAGTTGGCGCTTTTTTCTTTCACTAGAAGCGAAAATTCTTTGCGTGAAGAGAGTTGTCGTCGTTATGGGGAACAAACCGTATAATTGTATAGGCAAACAAGGCCGACCAACCAAAGTCGAACATTTTTTTATTTGGGTTGTTCGACGCTAAATAGGGTTAAGTTTAAGCTGGAAATAGTGAGACCGTATCGCATCGGAATTTGACTGGCAGCTACCACACAGCAGCCAAATGGTCAATGCATGCCGACAACATCGATTAATCGACTACAATGTAGTGAATGTGCATTACCATTTGGGTGAAATTCTCCCTAATGTAATCAGCTCTAATATATCGAATACCTCATCAACTATCATTCATTATTCTCGTCTTTTTCTACTAAAATGCGTATATTTTAAATTTGTATATTTATGAATATTATATAGGTATCGTACAAACATACGAGGCTTCATTAGCTCGATTTTCTCAAACGTTGATATAATCGGGCATGTCACAGAAATCGAATACGATTGAAAACGTTCGAAATCAATGAAATTTCCATACAAATTTAAGCGAAATCGAAGGTTTTCTGTCGTATTCGATTTCAGTGACATGCCCGAATAAATCAGATTTTGGGGCAGTTTTTAGATTTTTGTGACAGACCCTAGTACTGTAGGTACCCTCAATAATGCACCGATCAAATAAATATTTGAAAAAGATGTTTATGGCTACAAAGGAAGCATAAGTGCCAACTTTCATTCAAATTTCATTTGAATTTCGGGTGTAGGAGACTATATTGGAAAAACGACCTCTTGCCACGCCCACTTTTCCAATTTTTTTAATCATACAGATTTATACAGACAGACGGACATGTCTAAATCGAATCTCCTGTTGACGCTGATCATTTCTATATACATTTTGTATGGTCTATCTCGACTGGTTCTGGGTGTTACACACAACCACCAAAACGCAATATACCCTCGACACAGAGTGTGTCGGGTATCTTGGTACGCCAAGAATCTAAATTCAATAAGTCCATCCGCCACGTTACACTGCAATACGTTCTGAATAGCAGCATACACATTTTCCGATTTTAACACATCGTGCACTGGGTTGTTTGTGCATATTTAAATTTTGAATCCACCTTTCATATGAATACCCTTCACAATTCAACTGAATATATTTTTTTTACTATAGAAAGGATTTCACATACACCATTTAGACAATACGATACCAAAAAAAAAAAAAAAATCGATTGTCCTTTGCAATTTAACCCTTTCATTTCACTGACGGGACTCCTTGCAGTTGTCCTGCTCCAGGGCAGTTCCTAGTCTTACGCCCGCTCTGTGAGACTGAAAATCTCTCTTGCGAAATTAATGGATAGCCCCATGATACAAAGAGAGCAAGATAGCGCCACTTCGGATACCGCTAATTTTGTAGCATTCGCATTGTTGTTGTTTCCCATGCTTAACATGCAAAACAACAACAACGAAGCTCTCATTTTGTATTTCTGACATCATCGGGATGAAGTGGCGCTATCTTGTTTTCTTGTACCATGGGATAGAACCTAAAGTATCAAGATTCAGGAAAATCTTTATTTCAGCATTATGTTTTTGTAGTTTTGCCTTTTAGGTGGGACAGCGTACCTATACTTTCAGTTTTCTTTAATTCCGGCCCTTTTTTTTTTTTTTTTTTTTGTTCTTTTCTTTCATTTTCTTCCTAAGCCATGCTATTATATCATACACCCCTTATCGAACCTGCTGAGAATTCCATCGTTTTCAAACGAGTTTTTTTTCGGAAACATTGGTGGTATTCAAGCGGCTGTGGAAAATCGAATCTGCAATGTTTCCACTCTCGCATGAACGACTCTGTTAGCAAGGTGTGTAAAGTAGGCGCGCTATACCTACCTAAGCTAATTTGAAAACATTATACATAGCTTTAATTATAAATCGGTGGTATATCGGTGAATAATATTTTATATGGAAATTGTTGATTTGGATATTATAAATGTCCAACAATTTTTCATACAAAAGAAACTCCCCACAGTGGAAACTTTCCGAGGGTGCAAAATATGCACACTTGCTTGAATACCACTGTTGTAAAATAAGCCGGACCTTAATATTGAGTAATTGAATAAATAAAATGATTGAAATTTTTAAAAAGGCGAAATATCTATCACGATCCATGTTAAATGTAATCGGCATTGATCCATGATATTGCCAGAGTACATCAATTTGCTTCAGCGATAAGAAACGGCAATCTCACGAGCGAATAATGATCTTTGATCGCCAGTGATTTTATTCCATTAAACGCTTCAGATACGTATGAAGCGAATACTTATTAATCATCGAGCTTAAAATAATAATTCTCGTTATTGCTTGAGAGCAACGCTTTCGAAAGATTAAATCTGCATTCTGTCCGAGTACTTGTGCACCCACCCAGATTTTAACTTTAGCTTATTCACAAGCAGAAATGAAAAGAAGACGAGTTTTTCATAAGACGATTTTGTTTATGTTTTTACATCTACGTTGAGCAGGGTATTTTAGTTTTGTTCGAATATTGCAACAGAAAGAAATACGATCCGCCGGTATAGACACTTGCATAAACAATATTTTGGTCTGCCCGTCTATCCGCCGTCTGTCTGTCGTCAGATCTCTTTCGAAATGGCTGAACCAATCAATTCGAAATTCGGTATGTAGGCTGTACACTGGTCAATGACTAGGAGAGACATATCCACAAAAAAAAAAAAAAAAAAAAAAAAAAAAAAGCCACGTCCATATATAACTCTTTATCATAACTTTCACCTGGAAAAGCGTAAAAGCTCAATAGGATCGGCATTATCGTCCGAAATCCGGGTATATAAAAACTACGGGTTTGACCGGCTAGCTTCTTACTTATTTTCCATGCATTGGGTTCGTTGAAAATTAATTTAATTTTCCGGTAATTGACACTTTCTCGTTTTTTTCTTTCCTGATCACACCGTTTATATGTAAGTATGTATGTATGTGCATCGTGTACGGTTGAGCTGGTTTAGGGCGATGCGGGCAGTGGTACACGCGTATAAATAAAAAAAGAATGAAACGGACTGACTCATCGTTGGAATGAAATTCAAACAAATTATTAAGTAAATAAAAACGATTTTTTTCGCATTTGTTTTCATGCAAACAACTGAATGTGTTTGAATAACCCAATAGGAAATCTTGTGCCATTTGAGAAGAGATCTTTCATAAAAGGCATTCGAAAATTCGTGTGGTGGTTTTTCAACGACCTAACGACCTAATCAAACGCTTGGATATTTTATACAAACGATTTGAAGGAAATTCAAGGATTTTGCAGATGATCCTCGCAAAGCATTAATACCTATTTGTTTTTACATTAATTAAGAACACTGAATGTCCTAAATGATGGGAAAAGTGACGATCGTCTGTGATCAAATCGCTGGCATTCGAATAAAAACTGCAAGAGAACAAATTGCATAGAAACAGGAAAATTGAACACTTATGATCATCTTTATTTTCATATTAAATTAGAGGACCGCAATGACTGCAAGAGCCGAAAAAAAACAACAAAAAACAAGTAAGGGTGTTATAGTCAGGCGAGCTTGACAGTAAAATACCAGACACAGACACACATGTTCAAATAATTTTTAATATTAAAAGGTGTTTGAGGCCATAGGTTGCCCCATATACCCACTTTTGTTAAATTTCTTTATAAAAACCGCCCCTTTGCCACGCCCTCTTTTCCAATTTTTTAAAATTCTAATCGGAGGCTTAAATATACGCTCAAGTTCTAAGTTTCATTGAAATATATCGAAAAAGTCCGACTTTGGGGCAGTTTTGAGATTTTTGTGACAGACCCTAGTACTGGAGTTACCCTTAATAATCGACCGATCAAGGAAATTTTTAGGGAGGATTTTTATGGCTACAAAGGAAGCCTAAGTGCCAAATTTCGTTCAAGTCCCATTTGAATTTCGGGTGTAGGAGACAATTTTCGAAAAACGACCTTCTGCCACACCCACATTTCCAATTTTTGGAAATCATTATACTTGCCTTTAAACATGTTCAAATATCAAATTTCATTAAAATATCTTGAAAAACTTTGATTTTAGAGCAGTTTTTGTGATTTTCGTAACAGACTCTAGTATTGGAGGTACCCCTAAAAATGGTCCGATTGGGTCCATTCTCGAACTTAATCTTACCCATGTGCCCGTGAGCACGTGTACCAAATTTCATCAAGATAGCTGAACTCCTTCGATAAGAAAACTGTATACAAACAGACGGACAGACAGACAGACGGACGGACATGTCTAAATCGATTCTCCTGGTGTTTCTGATAATTTATATACATATTTTGTATGGTCTAGCTCGACTGGTTATGGGTGTTACACACAACCACACAAACGCAATATACCCTCGACACAGAGTGTGTCGGGTATAATTAATAATGGCTGGTGTCCAATAGTGCAGGAATGGCTCCACAAGAATCCCTGCAAGTATTTAACATATGCAAGCATATGGAAGCAGTTAAAATCAAAAGCGTTGTTCATTGAAACTGGCTCTATATGTTTCTATGTGTTGAATATTTTCAGGAATGAATGCGCAGGAATATAGGAAAAATATTTGTTCAAGGTGAAAAATAAATCATACTGTTTTGAACCGTTAAAAAAAAAAAGTTGGCAGTTATAGGATTAGATTAGATTGGCGTTGGGTTTGGGAACCAAGTCTCCACGTCACTGCATCTTAAAAGGATTACTTTGACTACCCTATCCTAATTCCATAGGCGAGTGGCATTTAAAAATGCCGCGATGTCCCGTGGAGATACCCTACCAACCTCAATTGTTGAGGGGTAGGAGAGCTATAAGTAACAGAGTCTGAGTCTCGCCAGACTATCACATCGGCACATAATGTGCTCCGCTGTCTCCTCTTCTTCGTTACAGAGTCTACAGCTGTCATCTCTGGCTAGGCCAAGATTCGACAGATGTTTGTTTACTCTACAGTGTCCATTATGAAAGCCTGTGACAAGTCGAATTGCCGTCCTGTTGAGCAGTAAGAGCTCTTTCGTTCTGACCTTTGAGAAGAATGGCATGAACTTTCTAGCTTGTCTGTGGCCAGTAGTGTCGTTCCATTCAGTCTGAGCTGATTTTTCAAGCCATTCATTTACTTTGAGCTTAAAGAAACTCCATGACGGACCGCAGAATGGTCTGGGCCCAACGAATGTTGTGGCCGCTCCATTCCTTGCCAATTCATCAGCTTTCTCACTACCTTCAAATCCACTATGCCCTGGAATCCAAACGAGGTGGATCATCAGACATTCCCATACTAATTAAGACGTAAATCTAAAGGGGTTTAGTGCAAGGAGTGCTGCTTTGCTGCCAGAGAATATATAGATGTTTTTACCGTTGGTGGCTGTTCCTTTATATTCCCTTAGACAGAGTTCAATTGCGTGAATTTCGGCCTGAAATACTGAGTTATCTTGGCCCATGTTCGCAAATACTTCTATCTTGGGTTTAACTCCATAAACCACTGCTCCCACCCCCTCGTCGGTTTTTGACCCATCTGTGTACCACAGATGGTAGTCGCCTTCGATTTTGGGTATATTTCGATTCCAGTCATTTCTGTCTGGTATTATTATTCGAAAGTCTCTACTAAAATTATATTTAGGCGAGCAAATGGCAGATATGGTGATGCTTAAATCTTCTGCATTTCCCTTCCTAGCTGGGATAGTCTACCCAGCTTGTGGTCGTTTGCCAAGAGGAGTTTCGCCGCAAATATCATTGCTTCGTTCTTGATGAATAGATGGAGTGGAGGTAATCCAAGTGCCACCTCAAGGGCCGCAGTTGGTGTAGTTCTCATGGCTCCACATATACTAATGCATGCCAGTCTCTGGAGTTTTCTGAGACTGTTCTTTTCAGTTTTTTGCTGCGCCTTACTAAACCAAATGGGCGCACCATAGGATATAATTGGCCTGGCAATAGAAGTGTACATCCAGAGGCTGAGCTTCGGGTTGAGGCCCCAGTCCCTGACAATAAGGCTGCGACTGGTCCATAATGCCGCTCTGGCTTTCTGTATTGTTCTCTCAAGATGAGCATTCCAAGTCATTTTCTCATCGAGCGTTATGTTCTCAGTATTTTGGTGGCAACCTTCCCTTGGGTATTCAAAAAAAAAAAAATTCCCTTTCTTTCCGTTTTCTACAGAAAAATGATCCATTTTAAGCGTTTGAAGTAATTTTTTCATCGACGAATTAAACCAAACTTTGTAGGAAATGGTTCTTATTGTATCCCAGCAGGAAAAGTCACCCTAATAGAATCAATGACGTCAGAGTGACCTTGGAGCCGATATGCGTGACAGTTCGTAGGACACTTTGTATGACATTTGTATACTAACCGACAAGCAGGACATTTTCCTGCTAGGAGGTGTGATGGCAAAAAAGGCATTTGAGAGATCTTTTTTCTCTAAATGTCAATCATTTGAAAAATATCTTCTTGCCTTTTCTTTGAAAAGTTCGAAAATGTTTAGATTGTGAGGCGAGCACGCACCCACTACGCCACTTCATGCTTACATTCGACTGTCTCTAAAATCTTATTTTAATTTCCGTGGCCAATGAGAAGCACATTAACAGCATTCCTTCACGATGAGATGTGCCCGAAACTGACATGCATGAGAATGTCATCTGTATGACCCAGTGGAATGACTAATTTTTTTTGTCCTACTGAATATATTTGCCTGCTGGGATGGTACACACACTAAACAGCCAACCGTTGATCGCACGAGATTTTTATGCTATTACCCAGCAGTAAATTTCAGTAGTGCTAGAGTCACTCCTGCACTGGTTTCCTTGCCACCAGTACTCGTGACCAACTGTACCCATGCCATTCCATTTTACTGTTGACATTTTTTATAAACTTATCTGCGAGTGGAGACACCATTCCACGCTGGAACTAGTGGTGCTCTAGAGACAATGGGGCCAATCGTAGTCTCACTATTGACATGTTCAACAGTTAAATTTTGCTGAAACATTAATGGAATAAATTAGTTGCGAATGAGGCAGATGGCTTCTTGGCTCAGTCCAAACTCAGACGAAAATTTAATTGTTTCTTTATTTTTTTTTGTAATTTTTTTTTTTTTAATTTTATGATCAGCTATCTGCAATAAATTTTTCGAAACACGATCTCATATATCTTACCTATGACTTTCCACTTTGCCAAAATACTAAGACATATAGCTACAGGGATTTCAAGCATATTAATTACGTCACATTAGAGTACAGAGTTAACAGTATCGCATGGGATCAAATTAAGTATATGAGCTCTATCGATGACCAACTAGCTTTCTTTGAATTCAATATTAGCGGCCTATACGGTGAATTTGTGCCCATAAAGTATGTGCACTCTAAAAAATCTGACCAGCCGTGGTTTAATAACTCAAAAAAATCCCTTTGTATACAACGCGATATAGCCTATAGACGATGGAAACGGTATAAAACATCACAATTGTCACAGCTGTACAGAAAGAAATAAAGTAACTGTCTTGATTAGGTCCACTAAAAACACATATTACGAAAACAAATACAATGCCGCTATAGACAGCAAGCAGATTTGGAAAGAGATGCGAAAAGTTGGTCTCCACAGTAAATCTGTCCAACATTTAGATAGTTCTGATTATAATTTAGATGCAATTAACGACAATTTTGTTAATTTTTCAACTCCTCTTTATAGTGGTAATTTCGATGTTTCCTAACTTAAAGCACCAAACTGCAGCTCTTATTTTTCGTTTCACGGTGTTGATCAATACGAAATTCTCGATAGTTTTCTGTCAATAAAGTCAAATGCTGTTGGGCCTGACAATATAAATCAGATATTTCTGAAAGCCCTACTTCCGCGATTACTCCCAATTATCACCTATATCTTTAACAATATTTTCACTAAGTCTACTTTCCCCACTAGCTGGAAGAGTGCTAAGGTTATATCCATACCGAAGACAAACGGCGACCTGCGACCTATATCGATTCTTCCATACACATCAAAAGTTTTCGAAAAACTAATGTTTAAGCAAATTAATAATCATTTATTGAACAATTCACTCCTTACAGATCGCCAATCGGGCTTCAGAAAGTTTAGAAGCTGTACTACCACGTTGATAGATATAATTGAAGATATAAGGCAGGTTGTTGATGATAATCACATATCGTTCTTGACCTTACTGGATCACACAAAAGCTTTTGACACAGTCGATCGTAGTATTTTGTGTGCCAAGCTAACCAGGTGCTTCATGTTCTCCCCATCTGCTAAGGCTCTGATTGAATCATATTTGACAAATCGAAGTCAAACGGTGTATATTGATGGTCAATACTCCCAACCTTAAAAATCATGAGAGGGGTACCACATGGATCAATTTTAGGGCCTCTGCTCTTCAATCTATATATGAATGACCTCCCCGAACAGCTAAGTTTCAGCAAAGTGAGTATATATGCGGATGATGTTCAGCTATATACAAGCTGCAAAAAAGTTTCAACTACCGAATGTGTAGCGCATATAAACGAGGAACTGTCCATAATTAACCGCTGGGCTAATATGAACAGCCTTTGCTTAAATCCCTCGAAATCAAAATGCATTGTAATTAGCAAAAAACACTTTGACACTTCGCTCATTCCTGGCTTGCATCTTAACGGTGAATCTATTGAATATGTAAAGCAGGCAAAAAATCTTGGTTTAATTTTTAATACGACCTTAAACTGGAATAACCAGTTACTATAGGCAAATTGTATGGTATGCTCCGTACACTTTGGACTACCCAAGCCTATACTCCCACAAAAATTCGCTTGCTTCTTTGTAAAACCACTTTAATGCCAACTTTGTTATATGTTTGCGAAATTTTTGCAAATTGTGATTCCAGGCACAAACAGAAGTTGAATGTTGTATTCAACAATATTGCTCGCTATGTGTATAACCGCAGACCCTTCGACCATATATCCCAATATAGTCACCTCATTTACGGTATGGCTTTTAATGATTTTCTAAAACTTAGAGTTCTCGTAGCATATCACCTTACTTTTTCAAAATTGAAATCTCATACTTATGTACACTACGTTACTTAGGTATTAAATTATGAATTGTTCACGGAATATAACTATTCTTTAAGCTCTCTCATAAGTAAATTATGTCATCCAATAACTAAATCTAATGAGTAGATAGTGCCCAATTGTTATTATTTATTATAATCAATCACAACCTTACGCTACAATCATTTCCTTAAATCACTATCTGGCAGAGCTATCGGCTATTACCTAATTAAAAACCCAACAGGATTCCAAAAAGTTTTTATGCGAAGAACTCAAAAAGGTTTCAAGTTCAAACCTAAGGAATTTTTAGAAAGGCCATTTTGCACGCAGCTTGTTTTCTCATCCCTAAGCGTAGAACACTTTTTACTTTAAATTATTTTCTCTGTCGAATATTACGGTTTTCCAAATATTTTTCCGTCTGCCCTGGGATTCTAATTTGAGCCTTCGTCTTGCTGGGCGCGCACACGCTTCCACTACGGCACGGAGCCGTCTGAATCGAGTGTAGCGAATTTATAACATGAATGTTCGAGAAAATCGAGCTGTAGACGCCTCGTTGACCACGTCAATAGCGAGATTCTACTGTCCGTATCTCTGGTTCTTTCGTGTCTGGTGCAGCACTCGTAACATACGGTTCAATCTGCCCCGCATTTACTGCAGGGTAGTGTGCAACACATCCAAATACATTTTGAGCCTAAAGACTTACCCCTGTCAAAAGTGCTCAACGCGCCTAAAGAAGCTTACACTTCAAAAATGTATGAAATTTAAATTTTGAATTAAGCATAAAAAATTTTCCCTCAAAAAAAAATTTAAATAAATTTAAAACAATTAAATAAAATAAAAATTATTTTTTTCGCTATCGCGCTCCCTACGGTGACAATGTCACCGAACCTATCACTGTAAATTCCATGTTATGCCATGCGTGCCGGATTCGAAGTCAACTTGACGTGATCTATGCGCAAAAGGAGACTTTTCCTGCTGGGTGTAGCTGAGTCCGCGTGTGTGCATGCGTTGGACTTGAGGGAATATTGTATCTGTAGTTTTTTTTATCTTTTATACAATATTCTTTTGCTTATTGCAGTTTTCCGGCTCACATAAAATGTCTTCGCTTTCGCATGGGAGTGCTATGGCCGACGAGTAATTACGACTAGCAGCTGAAGCAGCAGCACCAGCAGCGGTACGGCAGAGGTAATAACTTGTAAAACAATTCACTCGAACTAGAAGTGGAAATGGAAATGGCGATGAATATGTACAAATGTTTTTCTTGTCATTACTCATAGGGTAACATTGTATGGAGTTTTTTCTGCATAATTGACGTATGCAGTGCATATTTGAAATGAAAATTAGAGAAATTAAAGACTTTGATACAAAAAATTTACTGAAACCTTGTCGCAGCGAGAAAAAACGAAAAATCAAAATTTCTTAATGAACAAAACTTTTTATGCCATTCTTAAATCAATACGTTTACTTGGGAAATGGCGAAGGTTTTTTTTTTTTTTTTTTTTTTTCATTTATAAAACTTTAAGTTACATGGTCTTTCGGAGCTATGTAGGAAAAAAACTGCGTTTTAGAGAAAATGCAATGTTATTTTTCAATTGAAGCGGAGCCGCGAATAACGTTGTAAGTGACAAATTTGACATTTTGGCAAATTTGTCATGCCAGTCAGTACTAACAAAACCATTCCACTTTTTTATGGTTCTAAAGTGTTGAGAAATGTCCTTACAACGTTATTCGCAGCTTCGCGGAGCTCCGCTTCAATTCTTCATCGATGAATTAATTTATTGGCAAGCTGAAGGTAATGTTTAGCTAGGTATTTAACTAAAATTCCTTTTGTGCTTCCAGTGCAATTTTTTTTATAAAATTTGGATGAAAGTAGGGGAAATGCGCCATAGTTGGGACTGGTCCATAGACGGGACGTGTATTTTTTCCCATTTTTTTACAGTGTCAAGTCCGAAATTTTGACACTGACACTTCACTGTCATTGCCTCCTCACTTTTCATTCGATCCATTCGGAGCGAATAAACGTGCGGTCTATTTCTCGGCTATGCTCAATGTGATACTTAACAGGATATAAGGTGCCCTTATTTTAAATTTTTGAGTAATTATATTAGTTTTTGCCTGTTTGTAAGGGAAAAAAGTATAATTTTCTGTAGAATGCTCCTAATAAAGCCTAATGCCGATTGCTCTCAAAAACGTGCGAATAAATAAAGAAACAGTTAAAACTATTATCTGATTTCATTGTAGTTGATGTTTGAGATAAAAAATTAACATAAATACTCTTTCCAGCTCCTTATGGGGCATTCCATGTGAAAACGACAACTTCTTTTTTGATGTCTCCGAATGTTTCTAATTTTTTTTTTTGTATAGCACCTCTATACGTGTATATTAAAATGCCAAATTTTTTTCTTCGAAAAGTAACGGGCGTTCTATATACAGGGTGCTGAAGTTTGCAAAATTGCAAAATTTTGATCGAAGTTAGTGACACTTAAATACTCATAAAGTAGTCAATTTCGTTGTTGTTTTGCATGTTAAATACACTTTTCATATTTTGATGCGAATTTTACATTTATTTGAAAATTAAGATACCCGATTTTTATTTGAATGTACACAGAAATGTTTAAAGAAAAATAGAAAAATTCATTTCGCTTTTATTAAGAACCTTTTCATTCATGATTTTGCATTCAAATTGTCGCTTGCAGGAAATGTAACTGTAATAGGATGTAACGCTAATAGCGAATAAAAGTAAGAATTTTTGACGATAATTGACTAGTGTAAAAAGCCTCATTTAGGGAGCAAAACTATATTTGGTAATTGGTCTGTTCCTGTACATGAAACTGCCAAAACTGTCTAATTTTGCCCAATTTTTATACAGTTTTCAACAAATCGGACAGTCTTATGCAGTACGGGAACAGACCAGTTATCGAAAAATTTAACGTTTCTTGGTTTTGTGGCATTATCGATAATACTTTTGTTAACTTGCTGCCCATTGCAGTGAAAGGCCTGCTTTCTCATTGTTTTTCACTGCTTGATATTTAAGATCCATTTAGGGCCTCCAAAAAAAATTTTTTTTACAACTTTTTATTGCGAATACAACAAAGCCGCGGGTTTTCTCCCAACCATTTTATTTTGAATAAAGTCCGGTTTTCGGTAATGACATCAAGGATTTAGAAAATTATCAAAAAAATTTAGAAAAACGTTGTTCTTCTCACTCAAAAACAAACCCGATTTTTTTCTCTTTATACTTAAGGGGACCTTCGGGTCTAGAGCACGAAAATTAAGGTTATTTTCATGATTTTTTTTTGGTATTAAGCCAAATAAAAAACGGGTTTCTAAGTTTGCAGGATTATTATCTTATTTATTGACACTCCGAAAAAAATTTTGTATTTTTTGGTTTTTTCTTTTTTGTATTTTAAAAATGGCGCCGAAATGGACGCTTTTTAAAAAAGTACCTCCGTGGCGTACACGATTTCTTAAGTTCGGGTTATTTAAAAAAAAAAAATTTATATATGAGGAGCTTGCGAACAAAAAGGGACATTTCCACTTTTTGGCTGATTGCTTTTTTTTGGCAGAATCGTATTTAAATCTATGAAATACACATTCTAGTTGAACTTGGAGAAAAAATAACCACCATTTCCTTTAGAAAAATCGAGTCCAAATGTGAGTTTGCGAACAAAAAGGGACATTTCCACTAATAATTTTGGAGCTCTAACAAAAAGATAATGTACTGGCTAGTCAAAAAGTCACCGCAGAGCTTGGGAACCATACACATCACTTTCCCCGTCCGAGGACATAGCTATTTGCCAGCCGATAGAGTGTTTGGCCGCGTAGAAAAAGAATTAAAGCAATATCCAAGCATTTACTTAAAGGAAGAGTACGTCAAGCATTATTCCAAGTTTGGAAATGTGAAAATTATAGGCCGTCACTGGTGCCTTTATGATGTAAAAGAACTTGAGAAGAAGTTCAAAAAAATCGACCACATTCAGAATCTGAAGAGGATTATCATCAAAAAACATCTTGTTAAAGGAAGCTTACAGTGCCGTGTAAAGGGGCTAGAAAATTTCAGATTTGAGAGTGAAACGGAAAAATTTAGAGATCTGATAAAAAAAAGGACAAGCTACAATGAAATCAGGTTGCCTACCATTGAATTAGGTTTTGTACTGAATGCCAATAAGAAAAAAGATGTTCTGAATTTGTTAAAAAAAAATTATTCGGAGAAGAATGGGCACAAAGAGAAGACTTATCATGGTATAAACAAATTTTGCTAGAAGATGGTGATATTTTACAAGATTCACGCTTGATGGAACATGAAGAAGATGACTTTTGTGACTGTCTTGAATATGATACAGGGCATCATATTTAATTATAACTTAAGGTTCAAAAACTTAAACTGTATGTACCTACAGTAGTTTTTATTATAAATAATATATTAATAATAAAAACATGACTTTTATTTTATTGCTTTTATTTTAATTTCTTCAAAAGGTAACATTTCTATTTCATTATTATCAAAAACGGACATTTCCATTTAATTATTATCAAAAGGAGACATTTCCAAGATTTACTGACAAAACGAGACATTTCCAAATTTCAAACTTGGTTATCTTCATTAATATAAACATTTATAAATGGTTAAGATAGTGATTGTCACGTAACTTTTTTAATACATATTTCTGTATAAACACAATATTTTACAAAAATATGTCTACTCTTTTATTCACATTTTATTGATTTCTGAAAAAAAAGCAATGATGGAAATGTCCCTTTTTGTTCGCAAACTCCTCATATATATATTATATATATTATTAATCAGAATGAATGCGGCTATCGCAACCTATATGCAACCTTGGATTTCCAGTGCGTAGCCTTTCTTTGCCAAAGTCTCCTCATTTGCTCTCAGGACGTGTCCATACCAGCGTAGCCTTGCTTCTCGCATTTTCCCAATAATTGGCGCAACTCCATAGCGTCTACGGATGTCTACGTTTGGAACATGATCAAGACGAGTGAGTCCGGATATCCAGCGAAGCATCTTTGTTTCCATAACACTAACCTTTCCTTCTGCTACTTTCGTTGCTGGTAGACATTCGGTACTATAAAGAGCGACTGGCCTGATGACTGTGCGGTAAATTTTGGATTTTAAGCGGTCGCTTATCTTTTTATCGCACATAACACCAGTCGTTGAACGCCACTTAAGCCAAGCGGCGTTAACTCTCTCAGTAACTTCGCGAGTGATCGTCCCGTCAGCAGAAAGTGTCGACCCAAGATATTTAAATTTTTCCGTCCTTGGTAGGTCAGTGTTATTTATTTTGATGGTCCCTGCTTCGCAATTGTCTCTTGTCATGTATTCTGTTTTCCCGACATTCAAACGTAGTCTAAACATAGACAATCTATCATGTCAGTCTTGTACTTGTTGCTGTAAGTTGTTTTTATTGGTTGAGGCAAGAAGAACGTCATCTGCGTATAGTAACGTCCAGGGAGGTGATATTTGTAGGTCTTCGGATTTGCATACAGATGTTTTACCCACATAATAAGTTCTTCCGGCACTAAGTGTTTTCTCAAAGCATACCAAATGAGATCATGTGGAACGCGATCAAATGCCTTTTCTAAATCAAGGAAGGCCATTTGAAGTGGTACTTGTTATACCCGACACACTCTGTGTCGAGGGTATATTGCGTTTGTTGGGTTGTGTGTAACACCCAGAACCAGTCGAGATCGACCATACAAAATGTATATAGAAATGATCAGCGTCACCAGGAGATTCGATTTAGACATGTCCGTCTGTCTGTCTGTCCGTCTGTCTGTCTGTCTGTCTGTCTGTTCGTCTGTCTGTCTGTCCGTCTGTCTGTCTGTCCGTCTGTCTGTATACAGTTATCTTATCGAAGAGTTGAGCTATCTTGACAAAACTTGGTATGCGTGCTCACGGGGACATGAGCAAGAACAAGTTCGAGAATGGACCCGATCGGACCATTTTTAGGGGTACCTCCAGTACTAGGGTCTGTCATGAAAATCACAAAAACTGCTCTAAAACCTGAGTTTTTCAAGATATTTTGATGAAACTTGGTATTTGAACATGTTTAAAGGCAAGTAATATGATTTCAAAAAATTTGAAAAGTGGGCGTGGCATAAGGGCGTTTTTCGAAAATTGTCTCCTACACCCGAAATACAAATGGGACTTGAACGAAAGTTGGCACGTATGCTTCCTTGATAGCCAGTAACGTCCTCCCCAAAAATTTCGATAGAACCATTATTAAGGGTACCTCTAGTACTAGGGTCTGTCACAAAAATCCCAAAAATGCCTCAAAAGCGGACTTTATTGAAATATTTCAATGAAACTTAGAATTTAAGCGTATATATAAGGGTCCGATTAGAATCCCAAAAAAATTTAAAAATTGGGCGTGGCAAATGGGCGGTTTTTATAAAGAAATTTAACAAAAGTCGGTATATGGGCCCAATATGTCCTTAAACACCTCTTGACATTAAAAATTATTCGAACATAAGTGTCTGTGTCGGGTATTCTATTGTCAGGCTCGCCTGACTATAACACCTTTACTTGTTTTTCCCTGTGTTTTTTCATTAAAAGTCGAGCGGCATGAATTGCATCGGTGATGCCACAGTTTTTAACGAACCCAACTTGGTTTATGTTTAACCTGACTATTTCACGAATTCGTTTATCTAGTACCCTTTCAAACACTTGAAGTGTGTGGGATAAGAGCCGAATCGGCCTATAGTTTGAACAATCTGCTGGGCTACCTTTCTTTTTTTTTCATATGGGTACGGTTGTGCTCATTAGCCAGTCTGAGGGAACTCTCTTTTCCGTTACTATTCGGTTAAATAATTCCAGTAACCAAGAGTTGAAGTCACCTGATTTCCAAATCTCAGCTGGTACATCATCTATACCAGTAGCCTTACCAGTTTTCATTTTACTTATGGCCTCATCAACTTCGTCTAAAGTGATTCTTTGAATGGGACCAGATATCGCTTCTATAGTTGGTATAGGTGGGTGTGGGAATTCTTCTGTGGATGTTTTTTCAAAATAGTGTCGCACACCATTCAAATCAAATTAATTTAGCAAATTTTTCAAAATTTCTTTAACCCATCGCACTATGGGCCAGAAAGTCTTTTTTTTTTGGCAAAAAGCCTAAAAAAGGAGATAGAGCATCGAAATTTTGCACAAAGGTGCAGAGAACAACTCTTAGATCGATGTTAAAATAAAATTTTTATTGGAAAATGTTTAAGGATACCTCCAGTACTAGGGTGTGTTCGGGACAACACATAAAAGCGTCCAAATTCCGCAATTCTTAATTTTTTTCAATGAAGATCGGTGTGTGAGTTCGTTTTGTAGTTGTTAAGGGCGAGGTCATGTCCTTTTTTCCCCCTCCCCTCTCTCTAGCGAAAAACAATAGGTCACATAGGAATTTCCTGTCCGAAAAATAAATTTGAACAAAAATCGTTTAAGATTTTAATTCCGATCACAGTTGGGTTTTAATATATTTATTATGTCTTGGCATTCACATATGTTGAAATTAAAAAATTTTCTATATTGTAGGCAAGAACATATATTTTTCAAGATTTGTAGCATTTTGTAATATGCTTTCAAATTGAATTTTATCAATCTTTCGCAAATATTCGCAAAAATCTCGATTAGGACTTAATAGACAACATTCTGAAGCTTCATTTCTATAGAGGTTTTATGGACTGCCGAGGACTGCTTCATATTTTTTGTTCTCACAGAACATAAGGAAAATTCCAAAATTTATTTTAAAAAAGGTTCAAGTGTTTAGCTTAACTTGTTTCATATACTAAAAAAAAAACCCGCACAAAAGAGTGATGAGGTTTTATTGTACATACCCTGAATGCTACTATCCATATTTAAAAAAATTTAGTTTCGAAGAAATTGATTAAAAAATTTGAATAGACAATCTCACTTAATTTCAATTATTTGGAACGGCAAGCCGCACGTTGTTTGCTTTGTGAACTTTGACAGGCTGTCAAATTAAAAGGGTTACCAATAGAACAAAATGAAGTACTGTTTATAATGGTTAGAGTATTTTCTTACTATATGCATACTAATTTTTTCCAAGTTCCTACACAAAAATTTCGACTTTTTGCCAAAAAAAAAAAAGCGGCCAGCTGGCCCATAGTGCATCGAAAGAAATGTCGAATGCCGAATTTCATTGCTTCAGGGCTGCTGCTTCTATTTTCGTCTAGCAAAAGTTTGGACGCGTTACACTGTGCGTTACACTAAGGTAAAAGAATAAAGGAAGATGTTTTGGTGATTTAAGAAATTTGGTGATACAGTGTACTCTCTCTTAAGCGGACACCTACGGGACCGAGAAATATGTCTGCTTAGCAGAGGTGTCCGCTTAAGAGGAAATTTTTTGAGAAGCAAACACACCAGAGCATACTCAAAAAGGGGTCCGCTTAAGAGGGGTGTCTGCTTAGGGGGACTGTCGACAAAGAGAGAGTACACTGTATTTTCTTTTGACCGAATATCAAAATTTTCCGTAGCACACATACATAGGTATTCATGAGACAGCACGAGCGAGTTTTTATTAGCATGAGGAAATTCATTTCAATCAGAGGTCAACTTTACTTGATTTTTTTCGACAAAAGAAATCATATTATTGATGAAATTTTAATTCTTGCATTTAAATCCCTTCATTCAACCGGAAAATGATTTTGCTTTCCACCTAAAAAAAAAAAAACTAAAGTAAAAAATAAAAAAGCACTTAAATAATTTAACTTTTGAAGCATAAAATCATCAAAGAGAACTACGATCCACCAACCTACATACATACGTATAAAGCATTCGTCGAAAGCTGTTTTAACAAAGAAAGTTTTGTGAGTCATTTTCTGATCAACTCAATTTAGCGATCGCTGGTGAAAGATGAAAAGTGCGAAATAGCTGAAGAGATATTTTAAATCAGTGGGATGAAAAATTGTGGGAGAACATATCGCACTCAGGCAAATAAAGTGACACAGCCCAAAATTCGTTATTTTTCAGAAAACGCGAAAAACAGTGACAATCAAAGCAAAAAAACGGCATTATGGGTTTTGTTCGGCCGTTTATAATAAGAAAACCTGAAAGGAATTTTTCCTTTGTTTAAAAGCGAGCGCTTAAAAAAAATTGAAAATAATTTGGGTTTTATAACATTGTGCATCTTTGTGCCTGCTACAAATAGTGCCAAAAACGACTTGTTAAACTTAATGCGCTGTATAGACACATCAAATGCTTGTCAGGCACAATTTTCTGCCGGGTTGATGTGTCTATACAAGCTATAAGAAGTATATTTCTTGTTAGTTTGGGCATTGAACTTGATAGTTCAAAATCATTTGGAAATTTAAGTTCGGAATACGTTTTGGTGGCTCACTTGGAATCTTATGATTCACCTTGAGTGGACCACTGCAGGCAACCTTGATATAAATAGATATACAAAATAAAGTGATTGAAATCAAAGTGAAAAATCCGAATCATTTTATTACTTAAAAATTTTCAACGCAACAGACTCGAAAAAATATTATATTAAATAGACTTTGGAACAGTGTTAACTAGTTTTATGAGCTTTATTAAATTTTTTGGTGATTTTTGAATAGCATTTGGGCATGTCGTCGAGTAGTGCATCAGTATCAAGGGCTTTTTCTTATATAAAAACCCGCTTATAAGAAAGATCTTTTTTATAAAAAAAAAAAAACGTTTATAAGAAAATTCTTATATAAACTACCGATATTTGAAAATAGGGGTGTTCAATTTTTGATAAAACGTAGTTTCTTATATAAAAATTTTTTCCATACAAAAAGAATTTTTGGTTTTGGTAAACAGTTTCTTAAAGGCGGGTTTCTCTTATATACAAGTTTCTTATGTAGCGCAACTACTGCAACGATTTCATTCTAAAATTCGATCTCATGAAGTGCTGCGAGCTCGTCGAAAATTTAAACAAAAAAATGCCTTAAAGAAACTCTCAAAAATAAACCCAGTGAATTTCAATTTCCTAGAAAACTTCATTTAATTTTTGATAGGTATTATACATAAATTCAAAAGAATTGCAAAAATCCGCGGATAAATATAAAGTTGCTTGTATAGTTTGCAAAAGAAACAAACAAAAAATTGCTTCAAGACGATAAAGAAAAAATCAAAATAAATAAAATAAAATTGAAAGATTTTCTTTGTTTATAAAAAGGAAAGCACTCAATGTAATGCGAGCATATTGAATGTTTATCATATATATACTTGTATACATAATAGTAGTGAGGCTTCCTGTTGATATCAAATAGTTCGTCGTTTCTGAAGAAAAAAACGATAAGGAAGGCAATATGTATGGTTCTAGTTACGTGCATCGAGAACTGATGATATGATGATACAGTGAACTACGGATAAATTCAACACGAATAAATGCAAAAACCTCATAAGTGCAAGGTGCTTTGAAGCCTTTTTTATGAGTTCCCATGAAAACATGCACGGATTAATGCAAAGATCGCAAAAGTGCACAAGAATTCGAGCAAAAAACGTGTTGCATTTATCCGTACGCTACTGTATACCCAAGTGGACGTCGCGGCAGGCAAAAAAGAAAAAAAAATCTCATCAATCGACACTTCCCTAAAGCGGGCAAAATTCGAATAATTTTCGGCTCATTTAAAAAACTACAATCACTTTAGCTCACATATCACCTATGGGGAGATTTTGTGATTCAACGTTTTTATTCTCTTTAAAAATAAATCACTAAAAATTGCTGAAAGCAATTTCGATCCAGAGAACTCCTTCTTAAACATATTAAAGATATGCTATTCAGCAATTTTTTATCCAAAGTTTATTACCGTCTATATTTGGAAGAGAAATTCATTTCCAAATTCCCCAATAATTCCAAGAAAAAACAAGTAAGGGTGTTATAGTGAGGCGAGCCTGAGAATAAAATACCCGACACATACACACATGTGCAAATATTTTTTTAAATCAAGAGGTGTTTAAGGCCACTAGGGGCCCCATATACCGACTTTTGTTAAATTTCTTTATGAACACCGGCTCTTTGCCACGCCCACTTCTCCAATATTTTTGGAATTATAATCGGAGGCATAAATATACGCTCAAATTCCAAGTTTCATTGAAATATTTCGAAAAAGTCCGATTTTGAGGCAGTTTTGGGATTTTTGTGACAGACCCTACTACTGGAGGTACCCTTAATAATGGACCGATCAAGGAAATTTTTAGGGAGGATGTTTATGGCTACAAAGGAAGCATAAGTGCCAAATTTTGTTCAAGTCCCATTTTAATTTCGAGTGTAGGGGACAATTTTCGAAAAACGCCCTTCTGTCACGCCCACATTTCCAATTTTTGGAAATCATATTACTTGCCTTTAAACATGTTCAAATATCAAATTTCATCAAAATATCTTGAAAAACTTTGATTTTAGAGCAGTTATTGTGATTTTCGTAACAGACCCTAGTACTGGAGGTACACCTAAAAGTGGTCTGATCGAGTCCATTCTCGAACTTGTTCTTACTCATGTCGCCGTGAGCACGCATACCAAAATTTGTCGCGATAGCTCAACTCCTTCGATAAGAAAACTGTATACAAACAGACGGACAGACAGACGGACATGGCTAAATCGAATCTCCTGGTGACGCTGATCATTTCTATATATATTTTGTATGGTCTATCTCGACTGGTTCTGGGTGTTACACACAACCACACAAACGCAATATACCCTCGACACAGAGTGTGCCGGGTATAAAAATTGCTTATGCGGCCCTCGCTAACGTTCTTCGATCATCTTTCCCCAACTCCTATTATATTTTTCCCTAAGCTGTTTTTAAAAGTGCAAATCGCCGCATTTTCTAGAAATAAAAGCAACATTGAAAAAAAAATCATGAATGCACCTATCCGACCGAACCCCACACAGAGACTTTGTCGTTCTCTGTCAAATAACCCAGCAGGGAAATTTCTCCTGCAGAACAAGGTTAGTTTTGGTTAGTGTGGCTTCCACCATGGAGGGTGACACACTTAGGCACCAAATGGGCCCATTTGATACCTCGTATAATGGGAAAACAAAGAAAAACAGAAACTGAAAAAACGATACTTACATCCACGAGCTCAGCTGGGAGTCGAACCTAGGGCCTCTCGCTTCGTTAGTTTGCATCTCAGCCAAATACGGCACAGAGGTCGACTCCTGCAGAACAAAGTCATCAGTGATTTCAACGGAACATATACATACATAGGTTACATTATCACACATGACTCCTTGGGTGACATTGCCATTTTAGAAGAGTTCTGTTTGTATGATTGATTGTTATTGGCTAGTTGACCTTTCATAGGATATTTGCTACAATCGAACGAAAGCCTGTCGTAGCATAGCGTACTGGCTAATTTAGGCGCCTAAAAATCAGTAGGGATAGAGCACCATTTCTCAGCGCTCAGGTGAACAATAATTGAGCAAATCATAAAATAATCTCTATAAATACACGTTTTGACGTATAGTATGTGCAGCCCTCAAAAAATTCTTTTTTTTGCTCTCGCCCCTCTAGGGTGGTAATGTCACCAAAGCTTTCACTGTTAGTTCGTGTACCAATGCTATTCGTGCCGGATCCAAGGTCACATTGACGTCATCGAAGCTTTCCGGGTGAATTTTCTTGCTAGGACATCTTCGTATGAGCGTATAGACGGGTGTATACACATTTATACATAGCCCTGCAGAAAATATGACCCCCATGTTGCGAGTGTTACACCAGTGACACAAAAATTAGAAATAAGGACATTGGAAACTAACCACAGACATTGTCAGCGATGTGTGTGTTCTTTTGAATATTATAAGGAAAACTTGCCATTCATTCATTCATGTTCAAAAAAATTCAAACTGTGCGTAATCGAATTCTTCTTGAACATACGCTCATATGAAATGTCAATACAAGAATTTATGTATTGTCAGCGATTACTGGTGTCACTAGTATTGGTGACAAAGGCACCAGTTCAAGACTGACCCTGGAACTAGTTCCATTTACTGCTGAAAACTTTTCATATGTATTTATGTTTGCCGAACACCAACGTCTGTCATTTGGCGCTTCTCAATAGGAAAATTGTAATTACAGCACTTTCGCCATTCTTCATAATAAATAATGAAAGCTGAGAAGTGCTTAGACGGAATATATTAATGCGCACGCCTGCATATACATACACACACACCCATATGGGGGTACGCAAAAGGACGCAAAAAAGAATTGAATCGAGCTGGCCACTTGTGAAAAACATGCTGGTTCAATCGGTTTGTACATATTTGAAAACGTTTTCCATGTGTATGGGATTGATATCAACCCAGCGGAAAATTATCTCCTGCATGACAATGTCATCAGTGATGCCATCGATGACATACAGGTGACATTGTCATGCATGACATCTTGGAGGACATGTCATCGCGGAGGGATGCTGTTCATGTGCTTGAATCTCATTGGCTATTGAAATTGAAATAAGGTCTTAGCGTCAGTTGAACGTTAGCATGAAGTGGCGTAGATGATGAGTGCTCGACTCATAATCCGAAGATCGCGGGTTCGATCCCTGGCTCAGGCGAACAAAAATTGTTAAAAATGGATTTTTAAAAATTTTCGAAATATTCAAAGAGAGCGCAAAATAGAGAGAGTTATCAAACTGGTTTCTATAAATTGACATTTAAATATAAAAAGAGTAATGTGCTGCTCTCAAATGCTTTTTTCGCTATCGCACCTCCTAGCATGACATTGTCACCGGTGAAATCACTGTCCAACTCCTGTACTAATGTCATGCTAGGCGTCCTACGAATTGTCACGCATGCCAGGGTGACAAGTCACCCTGACTTCACCGGTGATGTCAGGGTGACATTTCCCGCTGGGAAACCAATCGAAAGTTTTTAAGTATTTGTGATTTTGAGTTTGAGTCGGAGGAGTACAGCTGATAATGAAACATATGGGCATTTGCAGAAAAAGTTGCATGAAAGTGTTAAGAAACAAAATTACTATTTATGTACCTTCATTATTCTTGTCGCAAATGCACCCCTGAGGAGTTATAGGGCCTTAAAGTTTTTAAGCAGTGCCTGACGAATTAAAATCGAAAATATTCGGACAACGACATTTTCCGACAGAATTCCAACTTCCTTGTGAATACCCGTAATTCGATCAATATAAGGTGCATTAAATATACTTTTTTTTTTACCTTGCTACTTGCCTTAAGTCTTCCCGCTGCAGCGCTGGGAATTTAGATTGGAAAAATAATACACTTTGCGCTGGTCGCAAAAATATAATATACAAGCATATTGGTATTCAAAGAAAACTTTTCACGCATTGTGAAAGATCTGAATAACTTATCAGAAGAGGGAAATGCACCTAAAACAAAGTTTAGCGAATTATGCCTCATGGATCATTGGAGTTGATTTGGAGTTGCCAATGACTGCTGTGTCAAGCCAACAATATATAGTAGGTCCAATTACCCAGCATAGATGCTAACGAAATTTTTGGAAAAGATCGATATGTATGTATATGTTTTGTGTTATGACACGTTACTTGCATCTTTCAAACAACACTTTGGTTACCAAAGTTTGGTACTGAAAATACTCTAGCAGTTTCAGTCCTTTTTATTCATGCCATACAAAATGTTTCAATTAGTATTTAAAGAGTTCAAAAAAAAAAATGGGAACTTTTCTTGAATTTTTAACCCTTAAACGGATTCAAAAGTAAGGCACAAATTTGTTACAAATTGAGAAAAGCAATAAATATGAAGGAAAGCGATTTGAATCAATTAGATTCTATTCGAACTCAGCTCTTTGTGTTTCTCTTTCACCGACATTGACGAAGGCAACAATTTAGAGATATTTTAGCACCATGATTAAAGTAAAAACTTAGTTGCTTTCAACTGACAGAAAGCGGACTCAACAGTAAAAAAAAAACACAGCCCATAAATCTCTTACATGAAAATTATTTTCCAAATTTGTTTTTAGTTTAGCAAAAGAATTTTTGAAAAGCATTGCAAAGTGATGAGCAGATAAAAGTGGTTAAAATTGTTGTGCTAATAATAAATAAATAAACAAATAAATAAATAAATGAAATGAAATGGTCGCTTTCCGTATCTGTAAATTTTTTTCAGGTCCTTTTTATTTCAGGTCTTTTATTATAGTTCTCTATCGTTCAAAGTTTTTTTCAGTGGGTCACTTCATAAGCCATAAATGCAGAGGTTCCACTGTATCCGATTTCAAGCTGATGGCAAACGATAATGAAATTTTCTCAGTGTTCAAGTTATTTTATGTTGTAAAAGTTAGCATTGAAACTCTGATAATTTTCGATTTCAAAGAGCTATTTTACACTGAGAGCAAAATTCAAAATACATGTAAACATGTAAGAAAGCTAAACTCGGTCAAGCCCGACTTCGATATACCCAGCGTCCCGACAATATTGACGCACCACGTTTTGAATTTTCGTACGAAAGATACAAAAAATCTCAATTCGAAGTGTGGTATTTTTTCCTACACCCTTTATTCACCTTGGTTAACCTAAGTTTCGAACATGAAGCTTCTACGGAAGTTACACAAATCGCATTTTTTAGGTATGGCAGTGGGTGGATATCGCCCATTTTCACTTAGGATCATACCCGGGGCCCGCTATACCTGTGTGCTGAATGTTAACGTTACTGGTCCAGCCGTTTGGAAAGAGATCCGACCAAAGACGGACGAACAGACATATCTAAATCGATTCAGTTTTCGATACTGATCAAGAATATATATATATCTACCTATGTCTATATCAACGGAGCTTAGTTCTATCTGTTACAAGATTCGCTCAATGCTAATATACCTACCCCGCTTACGCTGGGTATAAAAACGATATATAGTATTTATCATCATACATATCCTCTATTTCTCGTTCTTCCGTTCATCCGCTGGCTCTTGTTTCCATTCTTTCGCGCATTGTTTGAAAAGTGGGCGCTGGAGTGCTGTGGGTGTTTAAAGACTTGCCGGATCGGTTTTAACGAAACATTCGTTCGTATGAATTCAAAGAATCCCAGCAGCCAAATATCACTGATATTATCAACTGAACACATACATAAATAGGTGACATTATTACGCACGACTCCTTGGGTGACAATGTCGTCGGAAAATGGTGCTGTGACCATATGCTTCAGTATCATTGGCAATTTGGATTTAAATAGGATATTTGCTTCACGCGACTCAAAGAATGTCGTGTCAAAGTGTCGTTTTGAATAGTGGGCCTACAAGTCCCAAGTGGTCGAGTTCGATTCCACCCACTCAAGCAGAAGATATATTTTTAAATATTTCCCCGAAAATAATGGTTTTGGAAAAAGGCAAAGAGCAAAAAAAAAAAAAAGCGAACTTAGAGAAAGAGTGCTTAATTCATATATCGATTGCTATCATCGCAGGGTGTCTTTTCCTGCGGGGAGGTTCTCACTGTTGTACGTATGTATGTACAAATGTACGTCCCAGATGTAGATACGTATCTTGCTGAATGAACAGGCACAGAAAGAAGAAAGTCAAATGAACCTTTAACAATAACTACAAAATATAAGAGACAACTCATGGAACGGATAAACGAAGAAAAACAACAAAGAATATTGTAAAACTTCGCGAAATAGAGCGAAGAAAGCCGTCAAGAAAAACAAAACTGCGAGATATTAGTGATAATCGCGAACATGTTTGCTTATCCGAGTGAATAAATATGACAGATACAGAGCTATGCACGATCGGATGCGATTCAAATCTAATAACCCGATTAGCAACACGTTGAAACGAGACAAAACGATACTGGAATATTGACAAATTTTATATTTTCATTTTTATTTTTTTTATTTTATTTAATTTTTTTTTTTTTAATTTTCATTGGACTCTTCTTTCAGGTGCAATGAGCATTCTATGTGTGGAGTTTGGCATGTGTGCGTGATTTTATGCAAACGTCATTGAAAAATGGAATGTAGCAGTAGCAAAATCGTCATGAAAATCGATGATGAAAGACAATGAAATAACAGTAATCAGAAAAAAATGGAAATCCGCTCGGTTAGTAATTTTGGGGTTGAATGTTTGAGATATTCATTTCAACTTACAATGTTGTTGGTATTGTTGGTGTTGTTATTATTATTATTATTATTATTATTATTATTATTATTATTATTGTTGTTGTTGTTGTTGTTGTTGTTGTTGTTATTGCTTGCTAGACGTTTAGCCGTTTTATCGTCTTCTCTCAATTGATCAATTCCATAAATGTACCTATATATGCTGCGCTGTCACTACTGTTGCATCTTTGAGTCGGTTTTCGTATTAATTATATAAAGCATGAATAAGAAACAATCGAAAAAGTATTTTAAAGATATTCCGAAATAGAATTTTCGTGTTTTTTTATTATTAATTATTGCGTCTTTCTTTCCTTCGTTGCGTTTCGTTTTTTTTTGTTTTTGTTTTTTTTTTTTTTTAAGTTAAATTTCTTCTCGAGTGTTCAAAACAACTTTAAGCTCAAAGAAAAGTAATGAGCAATTTTTCAAAAAATTATTTTATTTAAATTTATTAACAACTTGTTTCTCCGCTCTCACTTTTCACGGATTCGATTGAGCACTTTATTTTGCATAGAAACGTACGAGATCTGCAATTATTGAACTTTGATTCGCGAAATTGGCACTTTTGAATTAAAAAAAAAAAAAATTTTAAACGGAAATGGCTGAGATTTATTTATGCATTTCGTTTAATTGAGTTTCCTATAACTTTTCGTACTCGAATTTCGTATAGTGTTTGCGATGCGGGCGTTCTACGCATCCTGGACTATTTAAAATAAGACAATACTCTAATACGCTTTTCACTTAAATTAAAACTCCACAATGTCAAACCCTGCCACAGCGACAGCGCACTTAAGCACACGGTTGCCACAGTTGGTGTTTTGCTGCCAAAACTGGCTCTTTATTTTTCACTTGGCACTTTGGCTCTTTTTTATTGTATTTGGCTCTTTTTTGGCTTTCCCAGCCGGACATTATCGCATGCATGAAAAAATCATTAATGCAGAAGAAGTGAAGCATTCATATGGAAAGAGGGAAATTGGTGCTTTTTTGAATGATCTTCTAGTGAAAATATCACAGAAGCAAGAGCTCGTTGCAACAGACCTTTCTTCAAATGAAATTTTCATTTGAAAAAGGGTTGTATACTCCTATTTTGAATGAAGGTTCTATGAAATTGTCATGGCATGATGTTTTTCAATCGGTGTGCTACAATTCTCAAAAGTTTTATAATTATGTTGTACTTAAGATGTTTTGAGAATTGAAACTCCTAAGTCTTTCCAAAGGCGATAATGTGTCACAGTGACAAAGTGACGAAATATGGCCATATCCGCCAATTTTGTTTAAATATTCATTAAAAAAATACAAGGTTGAAAGCGCTTATTAAAACATTTAAAAATTTTTAAAAAATTATTTTCCTTCTCCTCTCAGATCCCCGCGGCGTACACATACAATTTTTTCAAATGAAATTCTCATTCCCGTTGGCACCATAGTCTTTGTTCAGAATGATGTTATGATTCATGTTAGCAGCATATACTCTATTTTCAAATGAAATAATCATGCACATTGGATCTATTTTAGCCAGCCAGCACGTGCACTTTTCTCAAATGAAATTTTTATGCGGACTAGGGTCATACACTCCTTTACCTAATGAATAACACATGAATTTTGAAGTACTGAAAGTAGCGGCCATCTCCTAACAAACTTCATTAGAGCTAAGTGTTAGTAATGCTTGTAGTCGCAGTATGACTTTTCACCACTTCGGAAGTACTGCAGAAGTAGTGAAATTTCCGGCTGGGTTATTTTTTGAAGTGGCAGCCGTGCTTAAGCATTTGCATTGCTTGGAAAGAGAAACAGTGATGAGAGATTTTTTGAGAGCCTTCCCTCTATATTACACCCGATTTTCCTCTAATATAAAATAGTGGTACTCATGCAGCTTCGCAAATGCCTTCGCAATATTTCCCATCGTAAATTTTCATATAAATTTTGACAGTTGTGTGACAAATTTCTCATTTCCCGGAATTTGCGAAGCTGCATGAGTACCACTAATATTACCCTTTTAAATATTTTTTAAAATCTCTAAGAATCCCTCTAAATTTTAAAAAACATGCTTTTATTTTGAGAAAGTTTACTTTATTTAATGTTTGCTTTTCAAAATTAGGAAACAATAGTGGTACTCATGCAGCTTCGCAAATGCCTTCGCAACATTTCCCATCGTAAATTTTCATATAAATTTTGACAGTTGTGTGACAAATTTCTCATTTCCCGCAATTTGCGAAGCTGCATGAGTCCCACTAATATCCTTAATAATAAAAAAATAAAAAAAACATTAAAAAAATAATTACACTACATGACTCAATCATTGGTATTAACCGCTTAATAGCATCGGCATTTGGAACTTCTTGTTCTGAAGAATATATTTAAAAATCAATATTTCCTAAATTATATTTTAAAAAAAAGCAATAAACTAAAAGACGCGTTTTGACAGACTCACAATGACCTTAATTTTCTCACTTCTAAGCAATTCTAATGAATGAATGAATTTGTAAATGAAGGCAGAAAAACATGGTACGAGTCCCGGGCATGACGGCCCCACCTTTCCCGAGTCGCGGGGCTATCCGACTGCCTCAGTCGAATCATACAGACTGACAAAGAAATGCATGTTTTAGCTAAATCACCGCACACGTACTAAAACATATTCTTTCTGTCGTTGAAAGAAAGGAATGTTGACCGATTTCATCAAAAAAACGTTTTTACATATGACCGCGGACAAAACCGGTAAGCGCTTGAACTAGTGAGTGTGTTTAATGTCTAAAATAAATCTAGGCCATGTCCTTATTTTTTTTTATAAAAAAGCACCAATTCAATCTTTAATAGAATCCCTCTTAACTGCAATCTAAAAGTTTTGTGTCTAAATCTACCTCTAAATGAATAATAAACCTGTAAACCTAGAGGGAAAACCTCTAAGCTGGCAGCACTGAAAAGTAGCCATCAGTGCTGCCAACTTTGATTGGAAACTATATTATGGCTCATACTCAGATATGAGATAAATACTTGTGCGATAAAGCCAAGTAAAAAAATTGGCTGCTACAGCATATACTAAAATATGCACTAAATAAAGTGGCTGTATGAAACAAATGCCAAAATAAATCGAAAATGTTACGAAGAATGTACTTTACTTTCGCTTAGACTAAGCTGAGAAGTAACCGAAAAGTATTGAGTGAGCACTTGCATATCTTATTATAGGTTCTAACCTTTTGAATTGTAAGCGAAACGACTATATTCAATTCTTCCCGAATTCTTCAAGCTTCTTCTTTGAAGTCGGTTTCCTTGTTCTTCAATTAACTGTTCTAGCAACAACCTTGCATAAAGAATATAAATTATAATCATTTTTATTTCCCATAACGGAGCAAAGCCGAAAATTTGGATGTAGCGTAAGCGAACGTAAAAAGGTTTCTTCGAGGCTATTTTCGGTGTTTTTTTATATGTGTTTTATATGGGCACCTTACTTATGTCGCATCTGTGCATAGAGCCCATACTGAGATATGAAGTAAGAAAAGTTCCCATAAGGAACACCTCCAAAAAAATCGAGAATTACTTCGAATTAATTACTTTACTTTCACTTAAACTGAGATTTCAAGTAATCAAAAAGTTGAGTGTGCAGGGTTGCATGCAACTTTCCGACTTAACTTCGCCAGAGAAATAAACACGTCAATTTTTTACGCAAAGTAAATGCGAGAACAGCTGATTGCGGCATATTTCTGAAAACAAACACGGTTGCCGCCTTCGAAGGTATAAAATTTGTGGCACATTTTGAAGAATTTAAGAAACGTGAATATAGTTGTCGCTCTCACACTTTTTGGGGTCGTACCGAACTGGCTGCTAATGTGCCAGTATTAACTGCGTATCTTGGTATAGGCTCATAGACTCTAAACCAAAAAAAGGAATGATTTTTTGAGAGAAATAATCAATTTAAAATATAACGCACTTTGCAAAAAAACAAGCCATTTGCACACTAAAGAGCTCTACGCAGATACGCAGGAAATAAATTTCCTATACTAAAAACATGCAAAGAAAAACCAAGAAGTACTTCGAGTTACTTCTGATACTTTGAATACTACGAATACGCAGATTAAAAGCATTTGAGCATGCAGGGTTGCATTTAAATTTGAGTGTGCAAAGTCTTTTTACTTCAACTTAACAACGAGCACGTTCATTCTTTGGTGGAAGTAGATGAAAAACAGCTGCCCAATGTCAACAATGTAAAGTATAACCCTACGTCTCGACATTCAATTGTTCATGGCATACCATCTGTCAAATTTATGTCTTACCATTGGCAAAATTGCCAGGGTGGGCTTGTTTATGTTATGCCATCGGCATATGTGAAATGGCGACGATCAAGCTAATACGCTGCGCACGCGCACTCGATGCTTTAAAAAATATTTGTGATTTATTCGAAGAAGAAGAAAAAAGGAAAAAGCCGAAATTTTGGGTGAACCCGTTTTTAGAAGGACGTGACATGCACAATTTGGAAACGCATCTATTAAAAGATATTTTGTGGGAAGATAGTGGAGAATTCCAAAATTAACTTTATAATGTCCGATGCACGCCACTCCATTTTTTTCGGTCTTCGCACTTTGAAATTTTCTGTATAATGATTTTCAGCTGTCAAAAAAGCAAAATGGCGCTCATTGCCAACTTCATGGCAAGCAATATTGCAAGACATAACTTGCCATCTTGCGGTCTCCATTGGCAATATCTACACTTTGACAGATGGCATGCCATGAAAAATTGCGTGTCGAGATTCCGGGTAACAAGCGGAAAGCTCGCTCGAATTTTTTGAAATTTTGTCTGATATGGGAAGCTCGCTTCAAACTTATTTACTTCACAAGAACGAGCTCTATACTTCCTGCATATCTGCGCAAAGCCCATTAAGCAGTAAAATAAATACATGGCTGGTATTATCAAATATTTATAACAACTAAATATAGAAAATTTTTTAATTTTGCTGAAGTAACTCAGTTGTTAGTTTTCTCGATTTTTTCTGATGTAAAATTCAATCTTTGCACGGTCACAGTCGAAAACATTGCGGAAAATGTTTTTACATTGTACAGTACGCTTTTATCAACCTATATTCAAAATAAAAAGCAAGAAAATATGATATTATTTCACATAAAGATCCTATACTGAGATATGCAGTAACTACTTGCACATTAGGAGACTATTCGCTACAACGTCGTAAAGTGTGAGAGAGACAACTATATTCACGCTCCCTTAATTCTTTAAAGTATGCCAATAATTTAACACCTTCGAAGTCGGTGTCAGTATTTACTTTGAAAAATGTGCCGCAATCAGCTGTCCTGGCATTTACTTCGCATAAAAAATGGACATGTTCATTTCTATGCCGAAGTAAACCATAAAACTCGCATGCAACCCTGCGCACTTGATTACTTGACATCTCAGTATATGCGAAAGTAAATTATTTACTTCGAAGTACTTTTCAATTGTTTTTGCATGTATTTCTTGTGGGCGCTTTACTTACTGCATATCTCAGTATAGGCTCAAAAAGTGTAAAAGCACTCCTTGAATTAGACACTAATGCTGTAAACAGAATAAGGGCGTAAGCGAATATTCGCTTTACGTCGCTGCTTAAATCGCACATGGCTATACGGGGTTGCCCACAACACAGCGAATTTCGCCGCGTCAATACGCCGCAATAGATTTAATTCTAATGGCGACTGGCGAATAGCTGAATTTACACATCAGAAAACATATGCATTTGTATCAAATCTTTTAGCTTTTGTTTCGAAAATGAGGGTTTGTACTTTCTGCTGGCAATGACTTATATTTTCAGTCATAATTTTTCAAAATTCTGAAAATAGTCTGAGTTCGCCATTCGCTGTCATTGTGTTCGCCCGCGAGAGTTCGCGTGAATTCTTCGTCGTATTTGCCCGGCGAATATTCGCTTACGTCCTTATTCTGTTTACATAATGCTCGTAACTGTACTGTTTTTTGCAGTTTTGTACTTTTTTTTAGACCGAAAAACTGCGTACTTCTTTTTTCCCCTAAAAAACTGGTTTTTACTTAGAAAGCACTACATATATGAAGAGATTGCTGGCAAGGACAAATACAAGCAAGCAAGCACCGAAAAGTTCACTGGAAAACAAACCGATTGAGCTTTAAAATATTTTTTTTTTACTTAACTTTGTTAAAAATGAAATGAAACTGAATTCTTTTTAATATGCTTATTTGTTACGATATAAGCATGTTACCCTTTGGTACCCTTTCGTACCCTCTTCTATGAAGTTCAAATATTGGCAAGGGTAACATGCTTATATCGTAACAAATAAAACTTTATTTAATTTAATTATTTTTTACTTTTTAGTGCGTGATCAAAGCTTGTTTTTTTAGTTTTTTAAACTATATTTTATTTGTTGTTAATTTCCATTAAATAAAATAAATGTTGCGAAATTGTCATAAGCGCCAATTTCCCAAACATTTTTTGTGTGGCTTTTATGGCAGAGAAGAACATTTGCAATGAGATTGCAGTCTCAACTTGCAAAATCAGGCGATGGCGCTCACATGGTTACCAAAGAGTTGCGACGATATGCATGTACTGTTTTGTGTACTGTTTTCGCCAAATCTATGTACTTCTTTTTATCAGTTTTTGGATGAAAAAAACTGTTTTTGGCCAGAAAAGAGTTACGAGCATTATGTTTACAGCATAAAAATTATATTTATCATCTCGCTTACGCACATTTTTCTTACGGCAATTTTTGGTGTAAATCTGTTGCGCAGCAAGATTGATAGGCGTGTGACCGCGCTCTAACTGACCAGCTGGGAGGAACGTATCTACGTGAGTTTCATTTCCCATGGTTATATTTAATTTACGTTGGATTGTAGTTAGGAACGTAGACTGTTGGAAGATGTACAGCGGGAAATGAAGAACAAATCGCGTGAACTTTAATTTAATTCATTAGTTTGTGTAAATAAAATGGTACCAAGAGAATGAACATGTTAAGCGGCGTGCTGCTGTACGGTTTACGCAAGAGAGCCCTTGACTGCGATTAAATAAAAACATTCATTAGAAGCCTAACATTAAGCAAAAAAGGTGAGGAACTCAGTCAAAAGTGATTTTCCGTTATTATCGAGCAGCCTAATTCTTTATAGAGTATTTATCCATTTGTAAATGAGCCGGTTTTTTGAATTTTCGTCAATAATTTTTTATAAAACAAAGTGTTTAGGGAAACACTTTTTTATTGCATACGTTATTAAAATCATTAGAAATAAAATTGCATTATAGACTTTTCACAAATTGCTTAAACGATCGTAGTACAGCCGAAAACAGGTGTCGTATGTAGACTTTAGACGACCACTGTTGCATATGTATCAATCGAACGTTGATCGCATTAAACTTGGACGAGCTGTTAAAGTCATCGGCCGCTCTAATTATTCGTATTTTCTCTTTACTACTAAATGATGACAATCCGAGCTTTTATTATCATCGGTAAGAAATTTGTTATATTGTATTTATAGCTAGATCAAGATCAAATTTGAAGCAGCGAATTGAGAATAATTCGACCTTTTTGTGCGAATTTATCGTATGTTACAAAATTGTAATTTTGCTGGAGAGCTTTTTACCCACTTTCCTTCTCATATTAAACAGTAGGGGTATTCACAAAGGCGTCGGAAAATAGTAAAATTGGAAAATCGGAAAATTTTATCTGCTCAAAAAGTTGTGCAAGATACAAAATAAGTTTAAATTTTTTTTTTTTAAATACGCGATTTTCTGACTTTCCAACGTTTTTAGAACGCCTTTTTGAATACCCCTAGTGTATACGATTAAACTAATTCAGTATTTAAGGCCATTTAGAAAGGCAATGGGAACGATATACTCTACATCGGTGCGGCAAAACTTTTGGAAATTGTATTTTACCATATGTTGATTTTATTTACAATAACCTGGGAAATTTTTATACTGGCAACGTAGCACATACGTCCGTATTTTTACATGTTTCACCTCAAACTTAAAACACAATGAAAACACTTGTGTTAGAAATAACTAGACCTAAATTTCGTTCCTTAAAGTATTTTTGATTGAACTTATGGTTCAGGGGCTATAAGCGTTTGAAGATTGCTGTTAACGTTACAAAAATGGTACTTTTGTGAAATTTAGACAAATATGTCGACCCCTTTTCGCGAATTCATCGTATGTTACAAAAACTAAACTTTACAGGAGAGCGTTTTTTCAACTTTCCTTTGCATTATCTAGACACATCGGTACCAAATCACAATGGTGCTTCAATAATTGACTAATTTAACGAAATTCAAAATTAATTTTGTGGAAGAGTTTATACATTCAAAAAAAAAAAAACAATTTTTGGCACATACGATACTTCTGCCCACAAGTTTTGTAAGTATTTTAGTTAAGTTAGTTACTTACGATAGTTTCCAAAACTAATTTTGCAAACGCAGATTTCGTAAGTCCAAAAATTTTTTTGAAAGGATACATAAAGGCTTGTTGTATAACGTTTGAATCTCAGAAATAAAATTCAAGTTGGTAACAGTTTTTTTCTTACAGCCTTCAAAATATCTTAAAAGTACCTAATATAATTGAATCCGAGCTTTTTTCGAATATAGCGATACGAACGCTAAGCAAACTTAATTTGATTTTGTTAAATAGCGAATCTCCAAAGGACTTCCAATTTTTAAAGTCGGTGTGCTCCATTTCTATGCAGTCGTAGCCCGATGGGTTAGTTCGTGCACTGGGAATAATTGTGGGACATTCACTAGGCGCCCAAACCGTACGATTCCTAACAAATGATTCAATCGTGCTATTTCTGGGTATTTTTTTTTAATAAAAACCATTTGGGCTTGTTATTACATATTTACATTCCCCCATTACGAAATCAGAGTGACGCCACTGGCTCTAAGTAACGGTGAGACTACAAAAAGCGAGCAATTCACTTTACATAGCTATTCACATAAATATTTGAAGCAAATAACTACAGGTAAACAATTTTTATGTTACATACGCTAAAATCGCCCTCAAGAAAAAAAAAACCACTGTCACATACGATAAAACTAATTCTGAATTAAATACTACTACTATTATGTCCATAACTACAGTGCCTAGGGTTATAAAATTTTGCCAGGAGATGAGTTGAGGGCTCTTGAACAATTTTGCATAAAAAAGTCAATTTCGTAAAAAATGTAACATACGATGAATTCGCGAAAAGGGATCGATATTAGTGATGTTGCGAGTATTCGCATTCGCAAAATTTTATGCGAATTTTTGGCGAATATTAACGTCCGAAAAATATACAAATCCTATGGATGTTATATATTTCTTTTATGTAGATTGATTTGATATGTTTATTGAAGTGTAGATTGCAAAACAATATTTAAAAGTTATTCAAAAAAGGCTTGGAGAACAAAAGCTAGATTCATTTTATTTACAAAAACAGATTAATTAAATAACTTCTTTTTTTGGATCATTGGGCAGCACTCTAACAAAAACAAGTAAGGGTGTTATAGTCAGGCGAGCCTGACAATAAAGTACCCGACACAGACACACATGTTAAAATTATTTTTGAACAACGCCCAAAATCCAGGACGAGGTTTTTAAGGCCATTGGGGGCCCCATATACCGAATTTTGTTAAATTTCTTTACGAAAACCGCCCATTTTCCACGCCCTGGCGAGGAAGGATTTGCAAAGTTTCATGAGTGTATATTTGGCAAATTTTATTTTTAACGAACCAGCTGATTGTCAAATTCTTAAAAGCTTGCACCCACCGTAAAACACAAACAAACATCAAGCCAGTTTGAACAAAACAAAATTCTCAAAATATCATTTTTGTGTTATATTTTTTGTATATTTCGATAAGCATATTCTCCAATAGAACATTGTGATATTCATAACATGATATCAGGATATTCCCGCAAAATGAAGAAATTTTTATAGCATACGTTGCTGTACTATCATGATATCAATTATTAATAAATTGTGCGTATTTAAATGAAAACATGAACGGACTCTATTTTGATCAAGTTATGAGTAGACATAAATATACAGGCATTCCATCATACAATGAACTCAAGACACTACCGCAAAATGAAGAATGTTTGATACAAATATTTTGTTGCATTATATGAGATCAAAAATATATCGAGTCGACTAATTTTCATGAGCCGAAAATGCAATCCTAAAAAGAAATTATGTTCGGATTTGAAATTGTAGCGAATATTCCTTCAAGAAATGATATCACAACATGCCGTGTATATGAAGAAAAAATGAGTTCAATAAATGTCTCCATATGATCAACAATTTGATGACAGCTGTATTCCTCAAAATATTATTTCAAAACTACATCGAACTGACTTGATTGGATGACCTTATATCATTTAGTGTTTTTGAATTCATTTTCATGTATCTGTCATTTATAAACTCACAAGTATAGCAGTTCTTGTTCCTCGGGGATAGTGTACGGGATGCGTGCTATACTCTCGATGCCAGAGTCCGAGGTTCGATTCCCGGCACAGCGAAACGATCCAAGCCTTGCACTGGTTTTTCATAAACCGTTTGTTAAAGGTACACTACATTAAAAGGCATGCGCTCATAAAAACACAAGAAAAAACTCCTTGTGGTGTGTATCACAAACAATAGGTCGATAAATAGGCCTGAGCTACAATCACTCCAACCTCTACCTACCACCTACCTACCACTTATCTATAGCACTTTCTACACTATCCTTGAACTTCATAGCCTGAGAGACTGTTGCTAAAATACGCTCCGGTCTTATCTTATTTTCTACTAGCACAGTGTAATTAGTAGTTACTTTTTATAGCAATATAATCGTAACAAGTTCAAACATTGCCATTACAAATATTTTAACTTTCAACCATAGCGCATGAATACATAATATAAAAATAAAAACTAAATATTTTAGGTTTTTTGTTTTTAAAATTTTGAAAATGGGGGAATATTCCAACATGATATGATATCACAATATGATATGAATTTGAGGTGAATATATCACTATACTATGAAACATTGCCATTTTGTTAATATGACTGAAACATGAGAGATTATAATGAAATCATTAGTTTCTATAGAACTGTGTAGATTCTGCCTATCATAAGAAACGCGTGCCTGCAGCGTTTATTGTTGTATGAAATCATGTGAATATGGTGTAAATATGTTGTACTTTGTTCTATTGGGGTTGTTTCATTAGAAGAATTCCAGATTTTTTCAATCAATTTTACTTTTAGTTCTTGTAAATATTTGAAATGTATTTTTAAATTTCACACATGTAGGTAGTTGGATATAAGTACCAAAAATTTGATCTTTGATTGTGCGAACTGACCTAGAAATATGAACAAGCCTTGGGAAAATTAGTGCGCTCCAGTCAGATTTTACTGTATTGCTGCAGACAACCTTGGCTACCGAATTCAAATTATCCAGAAATAAGTAAGGGTGTTATAGTCAGGTGAGCCTGATAATAAAATACTCGAGACAGACACACATGTTGAAATAATTTTTAAACCACGCCCAAAAAACAGGACCACTAAGTAAGAATATTCAAGAGGTTTTATAGGCCATTATGGGCCCCATATACCGAATTTTGTTAAATTTCTTTATGAAAACCGCCCTTTGCCATGCCCACTTTTCCATTTTTTGTGCAATTCTAATCGGAGGCTTAAATATACGGTCAAATGCTAAGTTTGATTGAAATATTTTGAAAAAGTCCGATTTTGAGGCAGTTTTGGGATTTTTGCGGCTACAAAGGAAGCATAAGTGCCAAATTTCGTTCAAGGCCCATTTGAATTTCGGGTGTAGGAGACAATTTTCGAAAAACGCCCTTCTGCCAGTTCCGTCCACAAAAATTTTTGACAGTGAATTTCTTAAGCTTTTCTGTAGCTTTTTCAATTTTTATAGAGCTGGAAAGGGCCATACAATATGCGGATCGTATCTTCTTCCCAGTTATATTTTGTTTCTAAAACCTAAAACCCGATTCTGAATATTCCCGGGAAACGAATTCCCGGGGAATTTACGCTTCTCGAGACTAAAATTCTCATTTTTTAAATAGATAGGGTAAGGGAAATTATGAGTGTGGGTCAAATACCCATTCCCCATCAAATTTCTTCCCCGGAATATTTAAAAAAGAAGAAGCTTACTCTCGAGAAACGTAAATTCCCCAGGAATATTCAGAATCGGGCTGATACTCTTTTATGGCTTCAGCATATTAAGTTTTTTCCAAATAACTGAAGAACATACAACTGATAATTTCATATCGATATCTCTATTAAAACTGGAGGTAAAAGGAGCAAACTAGATCATAAAAAATATGTGTTGCAATTATCATTGTCAGCAGAGTTAGCCGTTCCCGTTCGTTCGTCTGTATACAATTGGGGAGAAAGTGATGAGTTTAACTACCTTAAAGGAATTTGGCTCAAAGAATGTTGGAAATATAGAGTTGAAATTAGTTTGAGAAGAGGATAGATCGGTTCGAGGATCTGTTATAAAAACAAAAAACTAATAAGAACTTCTCTAAATCAGAAATTTTTATGAAGATTGGAGTCATTAAGGGCCAATATTACCAAGCATATTTAAAAAATTTTTTAAATAAAAATACGCTTTTGGTTTTTACCATTCCAATGTTTAAAAAAAAATTTTAAAAATATTTTAAATCACCTCGGCACTGCGTTTAAATATGACATCAAATTTGAGCTCGATTTTCAAAAACCGGCTGTTTGGAAAAACTCAAAGAAATAATTTAAAAAAAAAATGCAGTTTTGGAAATAACACAATACGATAGACGGGACTAAAAGCTTTGGAGTCACGGGCAGCTGCCGTAAATTTCGATGCTTAAAAAATTTCGATATTGAAAATGGAATTTATTTAAAAAAAATTTTAATTTTAATTTAAAATTTTTTTTAAATATGCTTGGAAATATCGGCCCTAAGTTGTTTAAAAGAAATTGGTAAAGTTAACGGGATAAATATTTAATAAAAAAAAGTACTTTGCATCAACAGTCCATCAAGAAATTTATGGTCATTAAAATCTGCTGAACAAGAGTTCTTAGTCGGCGTGGTCCTCGATGTAGGTTTGCCTGATTTTGTTTTTCTATTGGCTTTATTAAGAGTTAAATTGTCGATAATTTCAACTATTGAGAATGACATATTACCGCTCTACCTGTGTTAAAGAGTCTTATCATGAGAAGTCTTTTCGATTCTTAATCCACTATCGTTATCATTAATAAGTGCTGAAGACTTATCAAATTTTTCAATAACTACCTGCGTGGACTCACAATACTTTGTTTCTCACAATATCCCATAGATTCCTCCATTCATTAATTTTTGTTTGACTTTGGAACAGCTTTGTCACTTTTACTTGTTATCTTCTGCACTTCTGTAATTACAAAGTCCAAAAGGCAGTTATTCGAAACTCATGTATATAGGATAATCCGACACGCTGAGTATAAATAACAGGTTGGCTGATAAGTCCCCGGTCTAACAAAGAAAAACACATTTTTTTGTCAAAATTCGTTTTTATTATTCAACATAGTTCCCTTTAAGAGCGATACAACGATTATAACGACCTTCCAATTTTTTGATACCATTTTGGTAGTACTCCTTCGGTTTTGCCTCAAAATAGGCCTCAGTTTCGGCGATCACCTCTTCATTGCAGCCAAATTTTTTCCGTGCGAGCATCCTTTTGAGGTCTGAGAACAAGAAAAAGTCGCTGGGGGCCAGATCTGGAGAATACGGTGGGTGGGGAAGCAATTCGAAGCCTAATTCATGAATTTTTGCCATCGTTCTCAATGACTTGTGGCACGGTGCGTTGTCTTGGTGGAACAACACTTTTTTCTTCTTCATATGGGGCCGTTTTGCCGCAATTTCGACCTTCAAACGCTCCAATAACGACATATAATAGTCACTGTTTATGGGTTTTCCCTTCTCAAGATAATCGATAAAAATTATTCCATGCCCATCCCAAAAAACAGAGGCCATTACTTTGCCAGCGGAGTTTTGAGTCTTTCCACGCTTCGGAGACGGTTCACCGATCGCTGTCCACTCAGCCGACTGTCGATTGGACTCAGGAGTGTATGATAGAGCCATGTTTTATCCATTGTCACATATCGACGCAAAAACTCGGGTGTATTGCGAGTTAACAGCTGCAAACACCGCTCAGAATCATCAACACGTTGTTGTTTTTGGTCAAATGTGAGCTCGCGCGGCACCCATTTTGCACAGAGCTTTTTCATATCCAAATATTGATGAATGATATGACCAACACGTTCCTTTGATATCTTTAAGGCCTCTGCTATCTCGATCAACTTCATTTTACGGTCATTCAAAATCATTTTGTGAATTTTTTTGATGTTTTCGTCGGTAACCACCTCTTTCGGGCGTCCACTGCGTTCACCGTCCTCCGTGCTCATTTCACCACGCTTGAATTTTGCATACCAATCAATTATTGTTGATTTTCCTGAGGCAGAGTCCGGAAACTCATTATCAAGCCAAGTTTTTGCTTCCACTGTATTTTTTCCCTTCAGAAAACAGTAATTTATCAAAACACGAAATTCCTTTTTTTTCCATTTTTTTTCACAATAACAAAAGTTGCTTCACAAAAGACGCTCCATCTCACAAACTAATTGACTTACAGACGTCAAATTTTGACACGAATCATTTGAAGGTTGCCACTATATAAAAATAATATGCATTTAATACTAGCGACGCCATCTATGTGTCAGACCGGGGACTTATCAGCCAACCTGTTATGTATAAAGTTTTTGGCACTCTGTTATTGATTCCCAGTCGGCAATTGGGTCTTGTATGAATTTATTCTTGTAAGAATTCGTCGATGAAATAAGTAAGATATGTAATGTCGAAAAATATCAGAAATAGTAAGGCAAATATCACAAGTTTACAAATAAAGGTCAACTTTTGGACCAGAAAAACTGGATAGCGACCCTATAGGAATTTTTCGTGCTGATTCCGAATCTGGTACCCGTTTTTCTCTATCACGTCAAGTTTTTGAGAAATCGTTAAATAACGGTTTTTGACATTTTTACCTATAGTCTATGTCAATAATGAGGTCGTAGACCCTATATGCCTTAACCGATTTCAAAGTTTTTGGTACTCATATGAAAGAGGAATGACAACGCAACATATCCTTTATACACAAATTTGGAATTGATTCAGTAACTTGGAAGCTATAGGGCAAAAAACGCGATGCTGATTTCCAATTTTTAGCGATTTTGTTTAAAAACTTGAAATTCAAATGGTTATAATTTCCGAACCAAGGCTGGTATTCCAGGTCTTAATACTTTGAATGAAAGAAAAATCAATTGAAAAAGTTTTGAGCCTAAAACAGAAAAAATCCGTTGCGTCGTTCTAATTTTATGAGGATTTTTGCTGAAAATGACAAAAACGAATTTTTATTTTTGGTATATTCTTCGCTCGTTCATATGTATATTTCAGTTCGAATTGTGTATGTTGGTAAAACTGGCTTAAAAAACATAAAACTTAAATTCTATTTTAAACCTATCTTTAAAGCTAAAACCAATTTAAACTTTAAAAATGAACAGAATTTGAACTGAGCCTTTTGTATTGTTTACTATCTGTTTCGCGTATAAGGGACCAGCAATAGTCACTCAACATTTTTTGGGAAATAAAAAAAGCGACAACTACATAAAAATAGTTGGAGGACTCTTGAAAAATTATCGAAAAATGGGAGTTCGGATGTCACTAAAAATACATTTTCTCCACTCACATTTGGATTTCTTCCCCGAAAACTTGGGCAAAACTAGCGACGAACAAGGAGAGCGCATTCACCAGGACCTACAGAGGATTGAAAAAAATTATAAGGGCTTTTGGGATGAAGGAATGTTGAGTGACTATTGCTGGTCCCTTATACGCGAAACAGATAGTAAACAATACAAAAGGCTCAGTTCAAATTCTGTTCATTTTTAAAGTTTAAATTGGTTTTAGCTTTAAAGATAGGTTTAAAATAGAATTTAAGTTTTATGTTTTTTAAGCCAGTTTTACCAACATACACAATTCGAACTGAAATATACATATGAACGAGCGAAGAATATACCAAAAATAAAAATTCGTTTTTGTCATTTTCAGCAAAAATCCTCATAAAATTAGAACGACGCAACGGATTTTTTCTGTTTTAGGCTCAAAACTTTTTCAATTGATTTTTCTTTCATTCAAAGTATTAAGACCTGGAATACCAGCCTTGGTTCGGAAATTATAACCATTTGAATTTCAAGTTTTTAAACAAAATCGCTAAAAATTGGAAATCAGCATCGCGTTTTTTGCCCTATAGCTTCCAAGTTACTGAATCAATTCCAAATTTGTGTATAAAGGATATGTTGCGTTGTCATTCCTCTTTCATATGAGTACCAAAAACTTTGAAATCGGTTAAGGCATATAGGGTCTACGACCTCATTATTGACATAGACTATAGGTAAAAATGTCAAAAACCGTTATTTAACGATTTCTCAAAAACTTGACGTGATGGAGAAAAACGGGTACCAGATTCGGAATCAGCACGAAAAATTCCTATAGGGTCGCTATCCAGTTTCTCTGGTCCAAAACCTTGTATACCTGTGTATTCGGCGATAGCGGGCCGAGAAGTTTTGCAAATCTCATCCATTGTTTTTTTCATTTTTTGTGTTTTATGGTTCAGAAGAAAATTGATGAAGTTCTGAAGAACTCCTCGGTCCGCTATCGCCGAATTTTTGCCTTACTATTCCTGAGTTTTTTCTTATGAACACATAAACGCATAAGAAACTACATTTTCGTGGAAATGCATAGAAGAAAAAGTGGAATAATAAAGTTTGTCTTTTGAAGTGCGACAGTCAAGGAGTTAACACATAAAACTATGTTCAAATAGTTTATGATCTCATTAAAATATCTTATTACTTTTAAATCATTGGGTTGAATAACCTTTTTGTTTTTATTTATTTATATTTATTTACCTTTTTTGTTTTTTATTTAATAAAACGAACTGATTTTGAATATAAAACTATTTTTTTCCGATTTAAAAATCCTCCAAACATGAATATTTTCTACAATGAATTCAGCAATCTTTTTTTCATTGTAGAATTCATATATGAATTTTTTTTGTTTTTGAATTTTCAAAGGAAGAGGTCCTTCACTATGTCTTACCATATGTAAACTATGTAAGCTATCATTTCCGCGATAGCGGACCGAAAACACGCGTGCTATTCATGACTATTTCGACCATTTTCAAGTTAAGATTTCAGCGATAGCGGACCGAAAAATATATCAAAACTATACCTTACATTTCCTAGGATATCGAAATGTTAATTTTCAATGATGAATTCAGCAATAGTCCATAGAGGCTATTGCAGAAAAAGTTGCTGATAAACCTTACAATTGCCGACAATTGTTTGATGCAAATGGAAATGCCTCAAAAATACATGCACAATACGGAAGTGTTCAAATGTACTGCTGCCATGAAAAAATTAGAAAGTGGAGAGACGAAAGTGTTTAGTGACGGTTAGACGATATGGTTAATGACCAAACGTTTGGTTGAAATCATTTGGTTAAATTTTGGCTTGTATGCTCATTTGTCAGCAAGGCATTTGTTTAGCGGTTACACGATATGCACATTTTGTCCCAAAACGTTTGCGCACCACCAATTCTAAATAGTGTCCAAATATTGTTCGGTCCCAAATTGCTTTTTCGGTTTGCTTGGGTGTTACACGATATGCACGATAGTGACCAAATTAAATTATGGCCAACTGTCAATTGACGCTAAATATTATTGTTGTGCATAGAGTGAACACATCGGCCAGAGATTGTTTTAATAAAATTTTAAAAAAATTTCGCTAAATGCAAAAAATAAAAGAATTCTTGCCGTCGTATTGGCCGGCTATAATTTTGACGACGATTCGGACCGAACTGTGTTTGAAATTCCTCGTAAACATCCCCGAGTTTGGGTAAGGAATTGGGTTACTCGTTGGGACCAAGAAGGGTTTTGCGCAAAGTTGTACAAAGAGATGGAAGAAGAAAAGGCCGAATTGTACAACAATTTTCTTCGAATGACGAAAGCTCAGTTCGAAAATCTGCTTTCGTTGGTTTCACCCCTTATAGCCAAAAAGGATACAATTATGCGAAAAAGCATTTCGGCTTGTGAAAGGCTCATTTTGACGTTGAGGTATTTAGCGATTTCTTTCAAAAAATTTTAGATTTCTGTTGAAATAAATATATATATATAAAACCACTTTTTTTTAAAAACCGCTTGAATTTATCTTAAGTTTCGACACAAAAGTTTGCCATTTGGTCATGGGTCTATTTTTGAGCTTGACCAAATGACAAATCAGCGCAAATTCGTCCCATTTGTTAAACAAATTTGTCCGTGTTGTCCCAAAGGGGTGTTACACGATATGGCTAGTTTGGCATCCAAACGTTTGGCTGCAGCATGAACAAACGTAACCAAATGACATTTGACCATACGTATGGTTGGTGGTTACACGGTTTGAACTGGATTGGGACAAAAATTACTCAAAAACAGCCAAAATTTGGTTATTAACCATATCGTCTAGCCTACCCTTTTCTATTTCGTATCGCTGGATAGAAATATTTAATAACACAGGCCTGCAAAATTGAAATTTGATTTTCCCCTTTTGAGTTGCAGTAATGTTTCTATTAGATTTTTGTGTGCTGAAAAATTGAAAAATATCAAAAAATATCCATCACGTCAGAGTTTCGAGAAAATCGCGTAAGAAATTTTTACTACCATTGCATTTTTTAAACTCTTTTTTTTCAAATACGGTTTAAAATATTTCAAAATGTTTAAAATTTTTCTGTACTTAAAACATCATTCTGTAATATGACATCAAAAATAACTTACAAAAAGTTAAAATAATGGTTTAAAATGATGCTCAAAGTCGAAAATTTGAAAATTTTATGAAAGAATTTTATTTTTTTTGGACTTTAAATAAACACAGCTCACCCATTAGCAGTCCCCCTTCCAAAAACGATATTTTAAATTGTTGGCCAATTAATTTTGTGTAAATGTATTAAATATCAGAACTGCAGCACAAACCATTTTTACGATATAAAGGTAAAGTTGGAAATGAAAAATTCACTTGTTTTTTCGTTTGAAGAAGAAAAAATTACTAGATTGATTTGAATTATAAGTATTAGGTGTAGTAAAAAGAAATCCATTATTTTTGCATTAAATTGAGGGCTTTATTTAAGATAGTTAGAATGACCCGATTTAGGTCAAATATGCGCCGTTTTGTTCGATAACTTGTTGCCATTTTAAAGGTAATTTCATTATGCCTCTCTCATAGAAGCCCTCGTTCCTATTAGCAAAAAATTGAGACAGTCGAATTTCAGAAGCCTCTCTTGAAGCGAATTTTTCACCAGCAAAATTGTTCGCCATGGACAGGAACAGATGGTAATCACTTGGTGCCAGGTCCGGACTATAAGGTGGATGCAGAAGAACCTCCCAACCAAACTCCCGGAGCTTCTGGCGGAATCACTATCGATGTATATGGCCTGGCGTTGTCCTGATGGAACACAATTCCTCTCCTATTGGCCAAAGCTGGCCGCTTATGGGTGATTGCTTCCTTCAGACGGTCCAATTGTTGACAGTAGAGTTCCGAGTTAAGAGTTTTGCCGTATGGGAGCAGCTCATAGTAGATAATTCCCTGCCAATTCCACCAAACACACAGCAAAACCTTCCTGGCCGTCAATCCTGGCTTGGCCACCGTTTCCGCCGGTTCACCGTGTTTCGACCACGACCGTTTTCGCTTGACGTTGTCGTAAGTGACCCACTTTTCATCACCAGTCACCAACCGCTTCAGAAATGGGTCGATTTTGTTGCGGTTCAGCAGCGATTCGCAGATGGAAATTCGGTCTATGAGGTTTTTTTGCGTTAACTCGTGTGGCACCCATACATCGAGCTTCTTTGTGTATCCAGCCTTATTCAAATGGTTCCAAACGGTTTTTTGTGCAAACTTTAGCTCTTTTGCAATCGAAACAGTGTTAACATGACGGTCGGACTCGATAATTTCCATGATTTTATCGACATTTTCGACAATTGGCCTTCCAGTGCGTGGTGCATCCTTGACATCGAAGTTACCGGAACGGAATCGACGAAACCAAAATTGCGCATGATTGGCTGTTACAGTATCAGGTCCATAAACGCTATTCACATTTTCAGCCGCCTGGCTTGCGTTTTCTCCCTTATCGAAGAAAAACTGTAAAATGTAGCGAATTTTCTCTTTGCTGATGTCCATCTTTGACAAGCTCTCAAACAAAACTGAATCAATCAATCAAAAAAGTGTCAAAAAAGCTTTTTTAGTAGGAACTGTCATCTTTCTAATGCCCCCTAGCGGAACACGATCGGACTTATACAACGCGAGATGCAGATAAATAACGCCATCTATTGGAAAAATAATGGATTTCTTTTTACTACACCTAATATATACTATATACGTAATAAAATATGAATTTACGTCCGAACATTTTTGTTTTCGATATCTTTTTTTTTTTTACCTTTTTTTCCATTCCGAAATCCCGCGAAAGGACTAAAATTAGAAGGATTTTCCTTTTTTTTTTTACCCAAAAGCAGATGGCATGGTTATCTATGTACCAAATGGGCGAAATCCCAGAAACGCCCGTAAAGTAAACTTAAGTCGGGATATCTTGCTGGGGAGGTGCGTATGCCAATACAATACAGCCGCTTCTCATTTTGCAAATTAGCCATTTTGCAATTTGCTGGATTAGCCAGGGACCGAATTACCGGCGGACCCACTGTATAAATGAACATGTCGATAGCTTCGGATAGAAAGGGCGTAACTCATTATTTTGCTACTTTACAGGAGAAGGAAAAAACTTCATAAAATCGCAAAGGTTAGATATTTAAAAAAAGTTTAAACGCAAAGTCAATTAAATACTACGCACGAAATTTGTTTTAGGCTTGAATTTTTATTTTTTCTGTGTTTCGAGCAGTTTTCTGAGTTAGGGCTTTTTGATATCAATTTTCGTTCAAAACACGTGAGTTAGGTCTTTGTACACAAAGTTTAAAATATAAATAAAATTATAAGATGCGATCCAGCACTATACTATAACCAATAATATCGGTTAGTGGTTTCTATTGATAAAATTAATTCAAAACAAATATTTTTTGAAACGCATTATTCACTGTTTTCACGTTCGTGTCTTGAGTCTTTGCATGCATACAGACCAAGGGGGGTCGGTCAAACATTTGACTCCTCTAGGGGCACTCTGGGGCTAGTTAGGACAGTGGGGGAAAAATTCATAAAAAAATTACTTTTGTATTGGAGCCCCGTAAGGAGTGGAGATAGGGGGAAGGTATTTTTGGATAAATTGTTGGGAATAAAAAAATAATGGTAGTTAGTCCTACATTTGACCCCTCTAGGAGCTACTCTGCTTACAGTAACATCAAAAATTTGGAAAAAAAAATCAAAAATTAAATTTTTCAAATGACTTGATGCGTGACATTTTTTTTTACAAAATAACCTTAAAATTAGTATTTTATGAAGTCTTTAATAAAAGTTCATCGTACTATGATACAGGAAAAGAGTTTCAAAAAAAGTCATCACCCTAATGCACACGCACAGTTATGTATGTTAATTTATAGGTCTCGCCATCACTGGCGTAGTTGAACGTCTTTTTGTGAGTTAGGGCTTTTTTCTTTCGCAAAATTGTTCGCTATGAGTTAGGGCTTTTTTAAAAGTAACTATAACTTCGGTATTTTCAATCAAAGGTCGTCAATTTTTTTGGAGGGGGTGTATTTGAGAGTCGACCATCAGAAAATGCAAGAATCTCGTTTTAAGAAAAAAATGAGTTACGCCCTTTCTATCCGAAGCTAACGATGTGTGATTCTTCGATCGGAGTAAGTCGAAAACATCTGTTCGTGATGGTCTGAAATTCACAGTTCAATTTTTGCTATCAAAATAAAGTATGTAGTCTTTTTTATTTAAAAATAAGTTTGAGTCGGTCCGTCATCGGAAACTCACATCAAATTTACTCTCTCCAAGAGAATGAGCTCTTTTTATACCCAGCGTAAGCGGGGTATATTAGTTTTGTGCGAATCTTGTAACAGGGAGAACTAAGCTCCGGAGATATAGACATATATATATAGAAATGATCAGGATCAAAAACTGAATCGATTTAGACATGTCCGTCTGTCCGTCCGTCCGTCCGTCTGTCCGTCCGTCCGTGGTCGGATCTCCTCCGAAACGGCTGGACCAATCAAGTCGAAATTTGGCACACAGGTATATCGGAGTCCGAGTATGATCCTAACTAAAAATGGAAGACATCCGCTCACTGCCACGCCCACAAATGAATTTAATGTGTTTTCAGTAAAATGCTTGTAACTTGCGAACCACTCAACACATTTCATTGATATTTGGTGTACTGGTAAACTACAAAAAGGGACATATCCTGGAAAAGAATGGACGCCGCCCTCCGTGAGCCACGCCCACAAATAAGGGCTTATCGTAACTTGTGAAGTAAAAGGCGCAGAAGCTTCAAATTCGCAACATAGGTTGACCAAGGCGAATGAAAGGAGTAGGAAAAAAATTTATATGGCCCGCCCACTGCCACGCCCACAAATGGAAATTTTTCGTGACTTCTAAAGTAAATGGCGTAGAAGCTTCAAATTCGCAACATAGGTTGACCAAGGCGAATGAAAGGTGTAGGGAAATAATTTATTTTGCCCTCCCACTGCCACGCCCACAAATAGAGAAGCAAAACATAGTGCGTTCATAATGTCGGGACGCTGGGTATTTCAAAGTCGGGCTTGACCGACTTTAGCTTTCTTACTTGTTTTTTTCTTCGATTTTACTTTGACAGCTTAGGGAGCATTCCACGTACGAGACAAATAATATTCATGATATTTTTTATATTTAAATGATTAATTTTATGAAAAGATTATTTTTATGTACTCATATTAAGATACTTAACAGGATATAAGGTGCCCTTATTTTAAATTTTTGAGTAATTATATTAAGGGCAAAATAAACGACACAGACCCGCTGCGCAGCGAGTGCGCTGCACAGACCGATGTGGCGTGTATGATGCTGTTTAAACTGTTTGTGCAGATGTCTGTGCAAATATGAAATCGTTTTGATTTTTGGCCGCGCTGCACAAACAAGTCTGATCGTCTATGGCGATTTTTATTCAGTCTTGAGAGATTTTGCAGCGCAAGCGCATCTGTACGGAAAATATGACACATGACAAAAGTTTTTGGGAAGAATTTATTGAACAATGTAAAAGTCTGAGCAGTGTATGGCAGTGTATGTTATGCTGATGTGATCTGATCAGCGGCAGTTCCTTTTAACCAGAACCACTGTTGCCAGTTTAACAAATTTATGATCTTCAGTGGATCTCCCTCGTAGTGGGATTTGAACCTCGGAACTCTCGACTGCTAGTCGTGCTCTCCCTCGACACCATCTTTGCCAAATCGAAAAGACTGGATTTTTTTACGATTATAAGTTTAAAGTCAATTTGAACTATTCATAATTCTTTCAATTTTGGAATTGATTTGGGCGCGCATTGGGCTCAATTTGGGCCCATTTTGATTTTTTTGGGCTTGATTTGGGCTCAATTTGAGCCCATTTTGGTTATGTTTCGGCGCGCATTGGGCTCGGTTTGGACGCGTTTTTGTTAGATTTGGGCTTGGTTTGGGCGCGATACTGTTCATTGTTTGGGCCTGGTTTGGGCGTGCTATGGGCGCGTATTGAATTTTGGGCTTAATTTGGGCTCGATTTGGGCCTGTATATTAGGTGTAGTAAAAAGAAATCCATTATTTTTGCATTAAATTGAGGGCTTTATTTAAGATAGTTAGAATGACCCGATTTAGGTCAAATATGCGCCGTTTTGTTCGATAACTTGTTGCCATTTTAAAGGTAATTTCATTATGCCTCTCTCATAGAAGCCCTCGTTCCTATTAGCAAAAAATTGAGACAGTCGAATTTCAGAAGCCTCTCTTGAAGCGAATGTTTCACCAGCAAAATTGTTCGCCATGGACAGGAACAGATGGTAATCACTTGGTGCCAGGTCCGGACTATAAGGTGGATGCAGAAGAACCTCCTAACCAAACTCCCGGAGCTTCTGGCGAGTCACTTTTGATGTGTGTGGCCTGGCGTTGTCCTGATGGAACACAATTCCTCTCCTATTGGCCAAAGCTGGCCGCTTATGGGCGATTGCTTCCTTCAGACGGTCCAATTGTTGACAGTAGAGTTCCGAGTTAAGAGTTTTGCCGTATGGGAGCAGCTCATAGTAGATAATTCCCTGCCAATCCCACCAAACACACAGTAAAACCTTCCTGGCCGTCAATCCTGGCTTGGCCACCGTTTCCGCCGGTTCACCGTGTTTCGACCACGACCGTTTTCGCTTGACGATGTCGTAAGTGACCCACTTTTCATCACCAGTCACCAACCGCTTCAGAAATGGGTCGATTTTGTTTCGCTTCAGCAGCGATTTGCAGATGGAAATTCGGTCTATGAGGTTTTTTTGCGTTAACTCGTGTGGCACCCATACATCGAGCTTCTTTGTGTATCCAGCCTTATTCAAATGGTTCCAAACGGTTTTTTGTGCAATCTTTAGCTCTTTTGCAATCGAAACAGTGCTAACATGACGGTCGGACTCGATAATTTCCATGATTTTATCGACATTTTCGACAATTGGCCTTCCAGTGCGTGGTGCATCCTTGACATCGAAGTTACCGGAACGGAATCGACGAAACCAAAATTGCGCATGATTGGCTGTTACAGTATCAGGTTCATAAACGCTATTCACATTTTCAGCCGCCTGGCTTGCGTTTTCTCCCTTATCGAAGAAAAACTGTAAAATGTAGCGAATTTTCTCTATGCTGATGTCCATCTTTGACAAGCTCTCAAACAAAACTGAATCAATCAATCAAAAAAGTGTCAAAAAAGCTTTTTTAGTAGGAACTGTCATCTTTCTAATGCCCCCTAGCGGAACACGATCGGACTTATACAACGCGAGATGCAGATAAATAACGCCATCTATTGGAAAAATAATGAATTCTTTTTACTACACCTAATATTTTTATTCGGATCCGCTTAAAAAGAACTTATTTCAGAATCAGGAACACTAGAGCATTCCCAAAAAGTGTCCGCTTAAGAGGAGTGTCCGCAAGAAGAGAGTACACCGTCCATATCGTTTGTTATCGAAAAGTACCTCTGGTTCTGTTTTTTTATACGATATATGGGTTCGTATGCGATAAAGGGTTAAGAATCAAATTTCCTTTCTAAACTTTTCAACTAACCCGATTCAATCATTCATTGTTTGATTGGGAGGAGAATTTAATAAGCATGACGGCATGTTAATAGGTGTGTAGAAAATTAAATTGTATGTTATCTCTTGGCATTACTTGGCAATTTTGATATTATGTATTCTGCTGTTAAATTTGACTTAAAGGTTTCTGTGTATAATTTTATTCTCACTACATGTCATTCAATAAAAAATTCGAAACAGAATAAAAATCTATTTTTGGAAATTCTTTCTCCTTCATTATATCGCGTTCTTTAGCATGTTAATGACATTTAATGACTTGCGAGATGAATACCTACGCTTTTTCATATGTATATGTATATATATGTATGTATAGGTATATACATGTATATGTTATTTTGGCAACACTTCAATGAATGAAACAAGTCGCGTTAAATAATATCTAAAACTTAATTCTAGCCTCAAATGCGATGGCTCTTGAGTTCACATTTATACTACCGGAGGTGGGGAATATTCTACTTGTCCGGCATTATAGCGATTCCACCCTACTGGGGGGTGGTTGAGCAGGGGTGTTGAAGGAAAATTAAGGGTCGTACCGTAATTTCGATTGCATATTCTTGCTCTGAGTACCCGAAAACGTATTCCGGGACACTTATTTCGATTTCTTAAATATAGGAGAAATTTCAAATTTTAAGGGGGGTTTGATAAGGGATGCGGATGGGTGTTGAGGGAAAATGAAGGGTCGTAGCTTAATGTCGACTTCAAATTCTTATTCAGGACACCAAAATATTTAAGTTGGGATATTTCATTTTTTATTTTATGGGGAAATCTGACTCCGGATTCGTGATCAGCAACCCAAAAAACATAGAGAAGGGTATGTCATCCTTCTGTAACAGGAATTTTTTTGTGTGCCGGTGTAATTAATTAATTGTTCGCTACCAACTGAAAATTGAGTAGTGTGCGGCGCCCCGTAGAACGCATGTAACACAGCAATACAATAACACACAATACGTTATTTTAAAATTTTTTCCAAAACACACATTTTTTATTGGGTCAACTAAAAATTGGAATGTCGGCGCGGTCTCATATAATTATGTGTGCCACAAACCCACAACTAACAAGTAAGAAAGCTAAAGTCGGTCAAGCCCGACTTTGAAATACCCAGCGTTCCGACATTATTGGCGCACTATGTTTTGCCTCTCCATTTGTGGGCGTGGCAGTGGGCGGGCCACATAAATTCTTTCCTAAACCTTTCATTCGCCTTGGTCAACCTATGTTGCGAATTTGAAGCTTCTACGCCTTTTACTTCACAAGTTACGATAAACCCTTATTTGTGGGCGTGGCTCGAGGAGGATAGCGTCCATTTTTTCCAGGATATGTCCCTTTACGTAGTTTACCAGGACACCAAATATCAATGAAATGTGTTGAGTGGTTCGCAAGTTACAAGCTTTTTACTGAAAACACATTATATTCATTTGTGGGCGTGGCAGTGGGCGGATGTCTCTCATTTTTACTTAGGATCATACTCGAATCCCAAATTTCGACTTGGTTGGTCCAGCCGTTTCGGAGGAGATCCGAAAACAGACGGACGGACAGACGGTCAGACAGACGGACATGTCTAAATCGATTCAGTTTTTGATCCTGATCAAGAATATATATATATATATATATGTCTATATCTACCGAGCTTATTTCTGGCTGTTACAAGATTTGCACAAAACTAATATACTCTGCTTACGCTGGGTATAAAAATTGGCCAACTGAAAGTTGAGTAGCCCGCGCCTAGCCTAACACTTCTCATTTTTCGTTAATCGATTGCTCCAACATCTGGCCGCGTGGAAGCAATATTATTCGAATACTAAGAAAGTGCCACTTCGTCATATAGCCCAAATGGAAAAATCTTCATCAACGCAGCAACACAAAAGGTCCTAGCATTATTAAGCATCGTCTCTGTCGTCTTATAGACGGAACAAACGAATGGCACTTCCCGATGGGCATTTTACAATAACAAGATAACCCAATAATGAGTGACGTAGGCGAATGCATTGTAAACATTTTGTAGACATGCCTTTTTTACGCCATGAAATTTTTCTAAAAAAAAAAACGCTCCGTTAATCGTTGTCGTACGGCGCATTTTGTGTTTTTTTCTCTCTCTCTATCTCTCTCTGTTTTCGTTATCGTGACAATATCAGGCGTTTACATAAGTCGAGAGGAAAAACAATGAAATTATATAGCCTTCGATTCGTCGGATCCGAACCGACTTTCGGCACTCTTATCAATAGGGCCACTTGTTACATTGCACAGTGTGACGCACAGCGCGTCCCGTGCAGTAAAAAATGGTTAAAATCTCAATCTTTTCCCATGTTTTTTTTTTATAATTTAAATTCGGTGCGCCTCTCAAATTACGTTTCGCGAGAAAAAGAGTTTTGCTAATGAGAGTATCGCTTCAATATGTGTAAGATTTATTGGAAATTTGTTAATTAAACATTCACAAACATCTACAGTGCGTTCTATCAACGAATAAGCTAATAAAATATAAGTATGTAAATATGTACAACAAATTCCGCAACATGGGAAAACAAAACTTTTAGGAGAGAAAGCCGCAAATTTCGTGGTTTCGGAAGTTATGATGCCTCTTTGAGATAATTGCAAATCCATTCAAGTCAGGTTATTATGGAGCTAGAGACAATATAACAGGTTGGCTGATAAGTCCCCGGTCTAACAAAGAAAAACACATTTTTTTGTCAAAATTCGTTTTTATTATTCAACATAGTTCCCTTCAAGAGCGATACAACAATTATAACGACCTTCCAATTTTTTTATACCATTTTGGTAGTACTCCTTCGGTTTTGCCTCAAAATAGGCCTCAGTTTCGGCGATCACATTTTCATTGCAGCCAAATTTTTTCCCTGCGAGCATCCTTTTGAGGTCTGAGAACAAGAAAAAGTCGCTGGGGGCCAGATCTGGAGAATACGGTGGGTGGGGAAGCAATTCGAAGCCTAATTCATGACTTTTTGCCATCGTTCTCAATGACTTGTGGCACGGTGCGTTGTATTGGTGGAACAACACTTTTTTCTTCTTCATATGGGGCCGTTTTGCCGCGATTTCGACCTTCAAACGCTCCAATAACGACATATAATAGTCACTGTTGATGGTTTTTCCCTTCTCAAGATAATCGATAAAAATTATTCCATGCCCATCCCAAAAAACAGAGGCCATTACTTTGCCAGCGGACTTTTGAGTCTTTCCACGCTTCGGAGACGGTTCACCGATCGCTGTCCACTCAGCCGACTGTCGATTGGACTCAGGAGTGTAGTGATAGAGCCATGTTTCATCCATTGTCACATATCGACGCAAAAACTCGGGTGTATTGCGAGTTAACAGCTGCAAACACCGCTCAGAATCATCAACACGTTGTTGTTTTTGGTCAAATGTGAGCTCGCGCGGCACCCATTTTGCACAGAGCTTTTTCATATCCAAATATTGATGAATGATATGACCAACACGTTCCTTTGATATCTTTAAGGCCTCTGCTATCTCGATCAACTTCATTTTACGGTCATTCAAAATCATTTTGTGAATTTTTTTGATGTTTTCGTCGGTAACCACCTCTTTCGGGCGTCCACTGCGTTCACCGTCCTCCGTGCTCATTTCACCACGCTTGAATTTTGCATACCAATCAATTATTGTTGATTTTCCTGGGGCAGAGTCCGGAAACTCATTATCAAGCCAAGTTTTTGCTTCCACTGTATTTTTTCCCTTCAGAAAACAGTATTTTATCAAAACACGAAATATCCTTTTTTTCCATTTTTTTCACAATAACAAAAGTTGCTTCACAAAAGACGCTCTATCTCACAAACTAATTAACTTACAGACGTCAAATTTTGACACGAATCATTTGAAGGTTGCCACTATATAAAAATAATATGCATTTAATACTAGCGACGCCATCTATGTGTCAGACCGGGGACTTATCAGCCAACCTGTTACTTTAGAATAAATATATTTAAGAGCATATGCGGCTCACAGTTTTATTTGGGATAACCGGCTATGTAAGAAAAAAAAAACAGTTTTTTTTTTAAACTTTCAAATCATGTTATAAAAAGAATGAAGGCTTTTGATATTTATACATTTATGTACCTATTTTTTAATGAGCTCTATTCTAAATGAATATTCCTCGGGAATTTTTCCCCTACAAATTTCTATTCGTGGAAAAGATAGTATTCCAAGCGTCAATTAAAGGAAGAATGTTAAGACTTTTGCTTAAAAATGTTGGACATTTTGGCTGCATAAGTGCCAAATTTCGTTCAAGTTCCATTTGAATTACGGGTGCAGGAGACAATTTCCGAAAAACGCCCTTCTGTCACGCCTACTTTTTTGGAAATCATATTACTTGCTTTTAAACATGTTCAAATATCAAATTTCATCAAAATATCTTGAAAAACTTCGATTTTAGAGCAGTTTTTGTGATTTTCGTAACAGACCCTAGTACTGGAGGTCAGGCGCGTACGCAGAAAAAAATTTCGGGGGGGGTTTTGATTTTCCAAGAAGGAACATACATGTGCACGTATGAGCAATGTTTATTTCTAATACGAAGCGTAATGCCTAGATGAGGAAAGTATAGTTAACTCATATAACAGTTTCCTGTTTAAAGCACTTATATTTTTCAGGCTTAACAGGACCTCGAAGGTCCTTGCTAAAATAATGATCCTTTAACTGTAAAGATATTTTCGAATTAAGAAAGCATCTGAGGTGTTTATTCATTTATGAATATCTATTCATTTAATTGCCCGAAAAATGATTGTAGTCATTTTTTCTTTAGTTGAAACCCCTAAAACCCCCCCTGCGTACGCGCCTGCTAGAGGTACCCCTAAAAATGGTCCGATCGGGTCCATTCTTGTTCTTGTTCTTGTTCTTACTCATGTCCCCGTGAGCACGGTTACCAAATTTCATCAAGATAGCTCAACTCCTTCGATAAGAAAACTGTATACAAACAGACGGACAGACAGACAGACGGACGGACATGTCTAAATCGATTCTCCTGGTGTTTCTGATAATTTCTATATATATTTTGTATGGTCTAGCTCGACTGGTTCTGGGTGTTACACACAACCACACAAACGCAATATACCCTCAACACAGAGTGTGTCGGGTATAAAAACACAGCCCTTGACATGGGGCATCGGATATTAAAATTATGCACAAAGTTGCCTGGACACACTAGGCCTATTCACGAGAACGTGGTATCGTGGCAAAAGTGCAAAAGTGGAAGATTTTTCAATACGAGTTGTTGTTGGAAGCTTAACTAAATTTTTACACTTTTGCCACGATACCAGGGTCTCGTGAATAGGCCTACTGTATATTACACAAAACAAGTAGTATTCACGTAATAATCATACTATCATGCAAAGTGCAAAGGAATGTAATATGAAATGGAAAAATTCAATGAACCTCCTGTACTTAGTATGTACATATACGCACGAACTCACAAACTCATTTTTTTTACCAAATTCTTTGCAAGCCGCACTCATTGCATGAGCAAAATATTTTGCCAGCAGAGCGTAGTCGAATCGCGGGATAGTGTTTTGTCAGCAATCCTCATAAAAAAAACAGTTCAATAGGTTCGATATTATTCAATTACCTACTTATGTTTCGTAAGTGCTTACTTGACATATTTTTAAAGTATTTACTCAATTAAAGCTGAAAATTCAGTTGGAACTTCAGATTGGATTTACATGCTCAACTCTTTGCTTTCCCCGTTTAAATACATAAAAAGGTACCTAGAATTAAGCGCGAAGCGCTGAACCAAACGGCGTACCTCCGCCGTATAAATATAGAAGTATTGGGCGCTAACCGCCAAACATATTTTTGAGTCCTGCCGCTCAGCAATAGCGGAACTTAACAAAATAAAAATCTCTAGGATATAAAAAAATAAACAATATAAAATCTCAAATATAAATCCGCCAGCACGAAAGATACTAAACGCCTCTGATGTTATCGCTTGAATATTACCAATTTCAAATAAAAAAAAATTTTTTTTTTTTATGAAACAGTGATTTTCGCTATCGGAATGACTGCACGAAGAGGAATCATTTGAGACGACCTTTACAATGTCTATTCATAAGAGGAAAGGTACAATCGCCTCGCCTTCGTCTTCAAAATCCAGTAAATAAGATTTTAGGTCCGCAGTATTTTTTTTTAAATTTATTTTGAATATGAGTATTTGTTAACAGATTAGTGATTCTACCCTGAAGTACGAGGGCGGTTCAATAAGTACCCGTGTTAGAAATGAAGACACCATTTTTTCAACAAAAAAATTTTTTATTTTTCAACATATTCCCCTTTTATAAAGATGCATGTTGGGAGAACCAACGTTGCTGCCATTTTTTAACCCCTCCAAAAAATCGCAGGGAGCCAGATCGGGTGAATAGGGGAGTGCGGCAGCAATTCATAACGCAATTCATGCAGTTTGGCGGGGACAACTCCGGATGGATGTGTTGGTGCGTTATCGTGGTGAAACAGCACCTTCTTTTACGCCAAATGCGGCCGTGTCTCCTTCAAATTTTTGTCGAAGCGGTCCAATAACTCACTGTAATATTGTCCACTGATCGTTCGTACTTTTTCTAAAAAATCCATCAGGATGACGCCGTTCGCATCCCAAAAAATCGTCGACATGACCTTTCCGGCCGATGAGACCGTCTTCGCCTTCTTTGGAGCAGATTCACCGCGAAAAATCCATTGTTTTGATTGCTCCTTTGTTTCTGGTGTGTAATGATTGATCCAGGTTTCATCAACGGTTACAACTCGACGCAAAAACTCCTTCGGATCTCGCTTAAATTGCTCCAGACACTGCTTGGAAGTTAACAGCCGTATCCACTTGTTGTCCACCGTAAGCAATCGCGGCACCCGGCCGACAATTTTTTCAGCGCCAACTTATCATGTAAAATATTAATTGCCCTTCCGGTCGACACACCTACGGCCTCTGATACTTCGCACACTTTCGTTCTTCAATAAGCGAGAGTCATGTCGTGGACTTTTTGAATGATTTCCTCGGTAGCCATGTCTGCCGGGCGTCCTGGCCACTCCTAATCAAAAACGGATGTTCGTCCACGTTTAAATTCGTCGAACCAATATCTAACTGTGGTCATAGATGGCGAAGTGGCCCCATAAACTGCATCCAACTTTGTTTTTATCTCCTCGCATTTTTTCCCATCCAAAAACAAAAAGCGAATTACCGAACGATACGGCTCTTATTCCATCTTAGCGAGAATCACGAAACACGTGTTACTCGAATGCATGTAGGATGCTTAACGTTACCATCTCGCTTCTGCAAAAAAAACGGACAAATGTAAAAATCAGTTTTATTTTGCTGTACGCTAAATTGGAAAAAAATGTACAAAAAACGGACACATTTTTAAGTATATATTTACAAAAAAAAATCCAATTATTTCAGTTCAATAGAAAGTTATATGTAATATAATTGTGGTTAAAATGCTTATACTTATTAAAACTAACCAAAAACTTCTTTGCTACTTTAGTACAGGAAATAATTTAGTGAATAATAACAAAGACATTTGTTGTATTGGTAGCCGAAGCTTTGTTCCATTTACAATATTAAAAAACTTTGACTCGATAAAAATATTGTGAATCCAACAAATGCACTATAAGTACCACAAAACCTTTGTTGGTGCAACAGCGGTATTTATTTGATTTCACTCATTATAAACATATATTGTTTTATCCTGTCTACAATTATTTTGTCAATGCTAGAAACATATTGTGAATGTAAAAAGTATTTTGTCAATCAAACTTTAGTACAGTGAATACAAATGTGGATTTTGTTGCATAAACAATTGAAAAAAGCAACTTTGTTCTATTTACAATGAATTTGGTAATGAAATACAGTGATTGTAAATGCAACAAATCTTTTGTAAGTCGTACAAAATGTCCGTGTTTAGATTAAGGAGACACTGGAAGGAAACACATGAGAGTGACAGAGACGAAAGTCATTACATCTCTGTCACTCTCATGTGTTTCTTTCCAGTGTCGCTCTTAATCTAAACACGGACAATGTAGCGCACTGAAGCAACGAAAACTGAAGCCAAGTTTGGGTAAAGTAATAGACGCTTTGAAATTCTTCTTAATAGCTATCTTACACATTTTTCAGAGGAAGAGATAAACGTTGGTATTCTTCGGAGAATGACACCGCGTCACTGCGAGCTCTTGACCAAATCTTTTAAACTTGGCGTTTTAGTTAAACTAGAAAGCCACTTAAAAGATTGGCACATGGAAGAAAATTCGAGAGTGTCCTCCAAAGAATCCAATATTTGTGCTGCTACTCCTACAGAGACAAATTCCGCTGATGCTTTTCCTAATTTGAAGGAAATATTAGAGAGCTCTACTCAAGGGCGAGCTTTATTGCAGAGACACAACAATAGTCAGAAATTAAGGTAAATCATCATTTCTTTTTGAAGTGAAGTGGTTTTAGTTTTAATATGCATTTCGTAACTATTGTATGACAAACATAAATAATTATATTTTAGGCTCTTTATTTTTTGAGAGATAAGGGAAAAATTCTTGGAAAAATATATTCCAAATATTACAACCAGATTAAAATTCTCAAGAAGAGTGGCCTAGTACACAAGGAACGCAATACATCTTCAGAAGTTCCTGAAATAGAGCCCGCTGGCATTGAACCTGGTAATATTAGTTCTGAATAATACTGTAAATAGTACTGTAGCGTTCTTAATTTATTTTACAAATAATTTTTTCTTTCCTTTTCCTAGAAAACTGTAAAGATGTTGAAGCTGATTTAGAAGCAATTACTTCAGACATTTGTTCCTGGCCCGATTTAGAAAAGCATTGGGCAGCTACTAGCAGATTCAGATTGCAAGAAATTAATAACCAAGAGTCAACTGCTGTCATATTACAAAAATGGATTCATTATAAAAAGCCCTTAGGGTTCAAATTGGTACGCTTCAGATAACACCAGTTTATAGAAAAAAATAAATAAATAATTGAATATAATAAATGTGGAACAAAAAGTTTTTGTTATTGGATCAAATTCTTGTACGCAAAATTTGTAAAGCGAACAAAATTTCTTTACTGGCAGTCTGTTAATAGTATGGATATGTGTGCTATATACACAAAACTTTTATTCTTATAACAAATTCCAGCTTTTTATTTTACAAAGCCATTTGTGAAATAAAATAAGTTTAAGTTAATCTTACAAAAAACTTTATTCAAATAAAAAAGTTTTTTGTGCATTTGCCATACTATTTGTAATAAAAATAAATAATTTTTCGCCTGCACAAACGGGCATTGGTAATTCTAACTTAAACTAACTTAATGCAACAAAGATATCGTTATTTATTTAATGAGTGTTTGTGCTATTTACTTAGGCAAATTTGTTACATAAACAAAAATTTCGAGAAATTGTTATATACACAAAAGTTTTCTGTTGACCGTATATTAACAAAAAATTTGTAACATTAGACTGGTTTTTTGTTTATATTACCATGAAAATTTTTTCTGTGTGGTCATAGATGGCGAAGTGGCCCCATAAACTGCATCCAACTTTGTTTTTATCTCTTCGCATTTTTTCCCATCCAAAAACAAAAAGCGAATTACCGAACGATACGGCTCTTATTCCATCTTAGCGAGAATCACGAAACACGAATGCATGTAGGATGCTTAACGTTACCATCTCGCTTCTGCAAAAAAAAACGGACAAATGTAAAAATCAGTTTTATTTTGCTGTACGCTAAATTGGAAAAAAATGTACAAAAAACGGACACATTTTTAAGTATATATTTACAAAAAAAAACCAATATTTCAGTTCAAACAAATGGAATTTTTCGGACTCAGAATCAACAATTGTGAGATTTCCAAATACAACTTATCATTTAAGTTTTGAGAGTGCCAGATCACCAGTTTTTAAGTGAATAAAAAACAATTATTCTTCATCAAAATCTTCAGCGTCACAACAAGCCAATTTCAATCAAACTTGTCAATGTGCCCTTTGACATTTATAGGCGAGACGAAGCGCGTGGATGTAGAGAACCTACCCCTAACAATGTTACTCGTCGTTTGTTGGATCTTGAAAATATTGAATTCAAAAAATAATGGGCTGTGGGCATATTTCTAAAAAAAAAAGTACAATCGCATGACAAATCATGATTTCAAATATGTTCGCATGACCGCTGTACCGGCTTAAAAAAAACGGACTGTCCAGCGAAAAAACGGACATATGGTATGGTTAAGGATGCTACATGCTCGAATGCATATAGAACTATAGCTGCACCTTCGGCCAAATTTTGGCGCGTTATGGCCTGAATTGGGTGAAAAAGTTCCAAGTGGCCATATCAATCTTGTGCATGGAACATCAGGCAGTGAATATACATCCTGAAAAGTAACTAACGTATAAACCGCGACTTTACAACCTGCAATAATATATTTTTATTGCAAAAAGATGACGTATAAATTTAGTAGGGTTTTCCGCTTAACTGTGTATTTACCTCGGAAACCTCGAAAACTCGCAAATTAAGAAAGCTTAAAAATAAATGAATGAAATTTTATATGAAAAATTTTCACTAGTCCGCTTCTTCAATTTTTTCACTTTTTAGGGGCTCTCCAGCTGTCAGAAATTAAAAAACTTCATATAATAAAACGCTTAAGAAATGAATCAGAAATTTTCTGAAGTGTTTTTTATATGAAGTTTTTCATTTCTGTCAGAACTGGAGAGAGCCCCTAAGGCAGTACCCAAGGTATGTATTAGGCTGGGTCGTTTTTACGAAAGTTCTATGATCACGTTGGAATAGTAAAATTACGTTTCCTTATGTATAAAAAATAATTTTGTGTTAAAAAAAATTTCAAAATAAGCTGCATCTTCATACCGCGCAAGCGGATTGAAAGTTGGAAAAAAAATTTATATGAGATTTTTCCGACTTCAATGATAAAATTTAGAATTTCTCAGCTTTAATCTCATTTTTTAAATACATTATGTTCCCAGATATTTTTGGTCATAAAACTATCTTTCAAAGGAAAGCAACGAAACTACGATCGACCAAAATTTTACGGAGATATGGTCGAAGAAACTCAGACCTGAGGAAATTGCTCCAAGACATGCCAAAAATGTGTTTTCGAAGCTATCAATTTTGTAACCATTTGGAAGAAGGCATATTGCCATTTCAAAAAAATTTTCCTTGAAGAAAATCGGTTATTTCATAAGGTTGTTTTAACAATTTATATATTTATCTATTTATCGGTTTCATTTCAGAACGTGCCCTGAAAAAAAGTCCATGAAAGTTTAAAATCCTTCTACTTGAGCTCGAACAGGAAAACACAACGCTCAATTACGATTACGAATTACGCTTGCGCGGTATGAAGATGCAGCTTATTTTGAATTTTTTTTTTACACAAAATTCCAACGCGATCATACAACTTTTTTTTTTTCATATAAGAACGACCCACCCTAGTATGTATATTTCTCTAAACTTCTCAAAATAAGAATTTTTTAAAAAATCACATTTACTTTTTATCCCCTTAAACTATTTTTGGCCGCGCTCGTCACACTGTACACTGTCGGCTGATATCTGCTGAATAGTTTCTGTTTTTGTTTTTGCTTTTCCCCCCGCCTCCTCACCTACCCAGCAATTAGATTCGTAGTGAACGTTCTAAGTGTCGTAGATTATTGAACGAACGAAGATTTGCCTTCGGTTGTCGCACGTTGTTTCCCGTTTATGTTCATGTTCAGATACGTTTCAAAGGTTACAGTTGAAGGGTGTGTGCTTTGCTCTCTTGTTTCTTGGGTAACTTATACATATCTTTGGCAGCGGGAGTCTCCCATATTGTTTCGAGCAGTTTTGCTTACCTTTGCGCCTTAAATAACTTAATAGTAAGTTGATATATTTAGTTTAATTTTAGATCTACATATTCTTGTTTATTGATTTACTTTTACGTTTTGGAATTACCAAAGTATGTTTGGGTTTTTTTTTTTTTTTTTGCCACAGAAATCAAATCTCGTGTTATTCGTGTTGAAACAGGTGATTCGATTTACCGTGTGATTCTGTGTGAGTAGAGAATATCGAAATTTGAGGAAGATATGTTTATATCATGCAAGTGTTACGGGCGTAGCTTAATTTGTCGGATAAACATAGCCCATTTTCGGGAAGTTCTTGTTGCTATTGGTAGTTATTGATCAAGACTGACGTCGTGATTCGAGATAGACCGTACAAAGTGTTTATAAAAACGATCAGCGTCACCAGGAGATTCGATTTAGCCATGTCAGCCCGCCTGTCTGTCGGTCTGCTCGTCAGTTTGTTTTCCTGTCGATCTCCATACAGTTAATCTATCGAAGGAGTTGAGTTTTCTTGATGAAATTTTATATAAAGATTGTTGAAAGCATGAGTAATAACGACTTCGAGAATGGGCTTGATTGGACTTTTTTCAAATGTTCCTCCGATAATAAGGTCTATTATAAGTTATAATAACAATCACGAAAAAGAGAATAAAATCAATTTATAAGTTACTCAGCCACTTGAAAGTACACTTACAGTTTTCTTCCTAAGTCAGTGCTCTATTTGATAGTGCAAGATGGCTTCAAAGAATATTATCTATGTTAGAAAATAAGTAATCAGGATTCTTGAGGTTCTGTGAAGCGGTAAGAGTGAATGATATTGCAAGTGTTTGTTCAAAGGAATCGAGAGAATTTTAATGTTGAATGACGAAACGTAGTCCATGCGCTTAAGACGAAAGATGTAACGAGTGTTGTTATTCAATTTTTTTTTTGTTTTTTTTTTAACATTTAGTTTATTTATTGTATCACTCCTCTAGAAAAGGAGTCCAGCAATAATTTTTTTAATCTCTTACACCTAATTAACTCAATTGCAATTACGAATATTAGAATAGATAATGATTAGGGTGCTCCTTAAATTGCGAAATTTCGAAAAGTTACCGGGCTACCTCGCCATTCGGTTCTACTACCTAAAAAATGAACTGGAAATTTTTTTTTTTTTTTTTACATTGAGTTTTAGGGGTCGCTACCAGCAAATGAAAAGTTTGAAAACGTATTCTTTGAAGGATTTTTACTAACTAACAAAAAGAAAATTATGTGGTTAGAGCTCGCCATTCGCTTCTACCACCTAAATAACACACGTGTGATTTAAAAAAATTTTTTAAATTGAGTTTTAGGGGTCGTTACAATGGGTCATAGTTTGGGATAAGTATAAACTTAAAAAATCGTGCCTAAAAATATGTTATGAATTTGATTTTATTTTTTAAAATTTATTTCAAATGTGACTTTTTAAAGCAAATTTCAAGTTATACTTTAGGGTGCTGTCGGTTATACAAATGAAAGTATCAGACTTTCAGAATCTGAATTATCAATTGAGATTGGAGATTGAAGTGCGTCACGAAAAATTTTCGCAAAAAACCACCGTATTCTGGCCTGTTACAGAATCTGGTTGTCGATTTTATACATTCTGCCTAAAAGAATACCTTGTAAACTTCGATAAAGTTGAAAGAAATTTTATTTTTCGTTTCGTATTTTAAATTAGTATATTTTTAGGCAGGCAAAATTTTCAAATTTTGAGCCGTGGTAGCGACCCTTAAAACTCAATTAAAACAACAACAAAAAAACATGAGTTCGTTTATGAGGTAGGAGAACCGAATGACGAGGTAGCCCGGCAACTTTCAAAATAAGGAGCACCCTAATAATGATACGTAATTTGTGGATCATCGCGGGCCTCGGCTGCTAGAAACTAGACTTTGGTGATGTGTGAAGTAGCACACGTATTTGAGTTGGTGTTGTAGAGTAAGGTGGATCGTTTTGTTCGACAAAAAAAAAAAAAAAAAAAATTGAAAATTGCCCTAGTGAAAAAAGATTCTATAATTTTTTTTGGAGAAAGAATGCCCAGAGAACCATAGGTCAAACCCGAATTTTTGTTCTTCCGCTTTTTAAAAAGAAGTTCCATCTTAAATATGCCTAAAAGCATGCTACAAATTATTGAAATTTCTACCTAATCAAAAATGATTTTAAATTGAATTTTTCTTATTTTGATTCTTAGCATAATTTTAGGCATGAGAAATAATAAAATTTTGCTTAAAAAATCATCATAAATTGACCATTTTAAGATAGTTATTAAAGAAAATGTAAAATTTTTTCAATGGCTCGAGTTTTGAGGGACGTTGAAGTGATTGTTTCTCTGCTTTCTGAGATGTTTTCACCAACAATGATGATCAAAATAAGTCGAATATAGCATTAAAAAACTTTGTTTGCAAAAGCGGAAGTTTAAAATTCACATTTGACCTATAGTTTCTTCGGCATAATTATTAAGTATGGGCAACAGAATAATATTCGGCTAGGGCAATTGGAAGTTACAAAATCGATCCACGCTATTGTAGAGCAATGGGGCTCAGTAAATAGAAGTGCAGTGGATTGCATGCGCGAATTTCGATTTTAAATAGCTGGGAAAGCTATATTGTTTGAAGTGCATGGATTACACGCAGGAACCGCGTCGTGAACCAGCTAGGAAAGCTGTGTTCTGGTCGATCTTTTCTTTTTAACCTCGAGGAGTCTCAGGTATTCGATAATCCACGCGCTAGTGGATTCACGTGTCTGTGTAATTTATACAGGGTGTCTCGATCGGAAGTGCTTTTTTTATAGGGATGGTAGGGGAGACCAAAATGAACAAAAAATCGTATGGGAGGGGGTATCGCAAATGCACCCCTGAGGAGTTATAGCGCCTTCAAGTTTTTGGGCAGTAAGTCGAGAAAAAAATTCCCCCACAAAAATGGTTTATTGTACACAGAAAATAAAATTTAGTAAAAACACTACGAAAAATTTTCGTAGTTTGGTTTACGAAAGATTTTCGTTTAATGTACGAAATTTTCGTTCATAATACGAAATTTTCATGACCAAAAATTCCATAAAACTCTGTTTCTACGAATCATTCGTAAATTCAACGAAATCACTTTCGTAAGGTAAATTAGGGCAATTTTTTCGTTCATTGAACGAAAGCTTTAGTTCATTTTACGAAAAAATTTCGTAACTCGCTAGCGCGCTTTGCTTACAAATCCTTTCGTACATATTACGAATGCGTTTGTTCTATATACAAATGCTTTTGAAAACTACGAAAGCTATCTGTACAATGTACGAAACCGTTTCGTAAATATCACGAATGTAGGCAAGTCAATTTTTGCATTTGTATAATGCACGAATGATTTCGTAAGATATACGAAATCATTTGTAGTTTATTATTTCATCATCTTGACTCTTATAAAATTAGTCAGTTGAAAGTGAGCCGTTGACAACAACGCATGCAAAAAGCATTAATAAGAAAAATATTAAGTGTGCATTTTTAATAACAGTCCTTTATGGTGGATTTCGACAACATAAAATATAAATTTTTCAGTTTTGGAAAAGCGATGGATACATGCTTTAAAGCATATCATCTCTTCAATATTTCTTACCCAGAGCCATGCGATGCCATGTGGGAATGCATAAATAAGTGTTTCCATCATTTACAGATCATTGCGAAACCCAGACCAAGAATGGATGTATTGCTCAACCAAATTAAATGTAAGCCTCAGGTTTTTCACTGACATTTAAATTTACATTTTTTTATCAAAACTTTTGTTTTATTCCACAGCGGCCAAGGAACCCAGTTCAAGCAACGTTTGAACTTAATATAAGAAAAATTTAAATTCCTGTACAGTATAAAAGTTCTTTGTACAATAAATCAAGTATATATTATAATTACACTACGAATAAAAAATAAAAAAATTGTATAAACTCAATCTTTTTGTACAGTGTAGAACGTTTGCAAGCATTCGTGCATTTAACAAAATAATCGTAAATACAACGAAATTGCTTTCCTAACAAATACGAATACGTTCGTATTTTGTACGAAAACTTCGTAAACCGAAAAACATTTTTTTTTTTTGTATGTTCGAAACTCCTTGGTAAATACTACGAATGTGTTCGTACAATATACAAATTTTCTCAACTCTCATATTTTCGTACTATGTACGAAAACTGTTTCGTTCAATGTACGAAGCGTTTCGTGGCTCAAAACTACAAAAAATTTCGTACAATGTACGCAAGTTTTCGTTCTATTTACGCAATTTTATTTTGAGTGTAGAAAAAAAAAAAAAATGTTAAGCGGCTTAAAAGCTAATTGAATGGGCTTTTAGGCAAAATTCAATTTATGGTAAAGTTTGAGCCATTGAGGGCTAAATAAACGGTCAAAGTCAATACATCTGAAAAAAACTTTCCAATTTTTTTTATTTTGGAAGCCATTTTGGTATGAAAATGGTCCTATTAACACATGCGTTTGTAATTTTTTTCCAAATCCCCGTTTAATTTACTTCAAATTCGTGGTACATATTAGGTGTAGTAAAAAGAAATCCATTTTTTTCCAATAGATGGCGTTATTTATCTGCATCTCGCGTTGTATAAGTCCGATCGTGTTCCGCTAGGGGGCATTAGAAAGATGACAGTTCCTACTAAAAAAGCATTTTTGACACTTTTTTGATTGATTGATTCAGTTTTGTTTGAGAGCTTGTCAAAGATGGACATCAGCAAAGAGAAAATTCGCTACATTTTACAGTTTTTCTTCGATAAGGGAGAAAACGCAAGCCAGGCGGCTGAAAATGTGAATAGCGTTTATGAACCTGATACTGTAACAGCCAATCATGCGCAATTTTGGTTTCGTCGATTCCGTTCCGGTAACTTCGATGTCAAGGATGCACCACGCACTGGAAGGCCAATTGTCGAAAATGTCGATAAAATCATGGAAATTATCGAGTCCGACCGTCATGTTAGCACTGTTTCGATTGCAAAAGAGCTAAAGATTGCACAAAAAACCGTTTGGAACCATTTGAATAAGGCTGGATACACAAAGAAGCTCGATGTATGGGTGCCACACGAGTTAACGCAAAAAAACCTCATAGACCGAATTTCCATCTGCGAATCGCTGCTGAACCGCAACAAAATCGACCCATTTCTGAAGCGGTTGGTGACTGGTGATGAAAAGTGGGTCACTTACGACAACGTCAAGCGAAAACGGTCGTGGTCGAAACACGGTGAACCGGCGGAAACGGTGGCCAAGCCAAGATTGACGGCCAGGAAGGTTTTGCTGTGTGTTTGGTGGGATTGGCAGGGAATTATCTACTATGAGCTGCTCCCATACGGCAAAACTCTTAACTCGGAACTCTACTGTCAACAATTGGACCGTCTGAAGGAAGCAATCGCCCATAAGCGGCCAGCTTTGGCCAATAGGAGAGGAATTGTGTTCCATCAGGACAACGCCAGGCCACACACATCGATAGTGACTCGCCAGAAGCTCCGGGAGTTTGGTTGGGAGGTTCTTTTGCATCCACCTTATAGTCCGGACCTGGCACCAAGTGATTACCATCTGTTCCTGTCCATGGCGAACAATTTTGCTGGTGAAACATTCGCTTCAAGAGAGGCTTCTGAAACTCGACTGTCTCAATTTTTTGCTAATAGGAACGAGGGCTTCTATGAGAGAGGCATAATGAAATTACCTTTAAAATGGCAACAAGTTATCGAACAAAACGGCGCATATTTGACCTAAATCGGGTCATTCTAACTATCTTAAATAAAGCCCTCAATTTAATGCAAAAATAATGGATTTCTTTTTACTATAATATCTTATACATTTTTTTTGATTTCACTTCAGGAGAAATTGTATAAGTACTTTTCTTTGGCTTATTTGGCTTTTGGTTATTCAAAATGATATTAAGTTTGTGTGTTCACATGTTGTAAAAACAAAAAATTTCGCAGCAATAAAGCAGTGTTGAAAATAGATAAGATAGTCGTACACTGATCATAAGCCTTTATTACGGGTATAAAGCTGTGATTTCCATATTACACGCCATGTTCAGAAATAGTGAGCGAAAGAGAGAGAAAGAGAGAGAGAGCGAGAGAGAGAGAGCGAGAGAGAGAGAGCGAGAGAGAGAGAGCGAGAGAGAGATAGAGATAGGGAGAGAGAGAGAGAGAGAGATGGGGAGAGAAAGAGAGAAAAAGAATGAAAGAGAAAGAGAGTGATGAAAAGATATGAAGGGAGGTGGAAAGAGAAAGATAGAAAGAGAAAGACAAAAGCAAAGAGAGATAAAGAGATAAAGAGAGAAAGATAGAAAGAGAAAGGCAAAAACAAAGAGAGAGAAAGAGAAAGATAAAGAGAGATAAATAGAAATAAATAGAAATAAAGAAAGATGAAGAGAGGTGAAGAGAAATGAGAGATTAAGAGAGTTGAGGAGAGATGAAGAGAGATGAAGAGAGATGAAGAGAGATGAAGAGAGATGAAGAGAGATGAAGAGAGATGAAGAGAGATGAAGAGAGATGAAGAGAGATGAAGAGAGATGAAGAGAGATGAAGAGAGATGAAGAGAGATGAAGAGAGATGAAGAGAGATGAAGAAAGATGAAGAGAGATGAAGAGAGATGAAGAGAGATGAAGAGAGATGAAGAGAGATGAAGAGAGATGAAGAGAGATGAAGAGAGATGAAGAGAGATGAAGAGAGATGAAGAGAGATGAAGAGAGATGAAGAGAGATGAAGAGAGATGAAGAGAGATGAAGAGAGATGAAGAGAGATGAAGAGAGATGAAGAGAGATGAAGAGAGATGAAGAGAGATGAAGAGAGATGAAGAGAGATGAAGAGAGATGAAGAGAGATGAAGAGAGATGAAGAGAGATGAAGAGAGATGAAGAGAGATGAAGAGAGAAAAAAGAGAGAAAGAGATGAAGAGAGATGAAGAGAGATGAAGAGAGATGAAGAGAGATGAAGAGAGATGAAGAGAGATGAAGAGAGATAGAGAGATGAAGAAGTAAGAGAGATAAGAGAGATAAAGAGAGATGAAAAGAGTATGAAGATGAGATGAAGAGGATGAATGAGAGATGAAGAGAAATGAAGAGATGAAAGAGAGAAAGAGATGAAGAGAATAAGGAGACATAAAGAAGATAAGAGCAAATAAAGGGAGAGATGAAAAGATATGAGAGATAGATGAAAGATAAAGACAAGAAAATGTAGGAGAGAGACAGAAGAGAATGAATAGAAAGACATAAGAAAATAATTAGAGATTGGAAAGAGAAATACGAAAGGTTAAACGTAAAAGATGGACAGTATAAGAGAAAGGTAAACCTAACAATTGAGAAGATAGAGAGATGCAGCAAGATGTAGTGTATAGAATACTTTTTGTAATAATTTTCATAGAATTGAAAAGCATAAATAGGGTTGAACTTACGAAATACAAGTCCAATATGACAGAATAGTTGACGGAAAATATTGAGACATTATTAAGTGTTAAGTGGAGAAATTTTCTTCCACAGTATCCTGACAGTACGGTAAAGAGGCTATATGAAGGAATGGTAGGTTCTAAATCTCTTTTGTAAAGATGTTTCATGCGATGTAGTAATTAAATAGCACTATGAAAAGGTGTTTCAACTTACGAATTAGCAAAAGCAAAAAAGGGTACTCATAATTCCAATATGAGTCAGAATATTGACGAAAATATTTAACATTTTAACTTTTAAGCTAAAATGCTTTCTCCACATATATGTACATATGTAGGTATATGAAAAATTTTTTTTATTTTTCCTCTTTTTATTTTTCCAGGTAGTAATTAAATAGCAACATGACTTCCGGAAAGGATGTTTCACCTTCACATTCGAGCACCGAAGCGGGGCCTTACCGTCGCATGAGTAGTGCACGAAAGCATTCGATATCCTCATCGCATCTAGTAGGTGTCATAGAGGCAGGTACAAATACCATTAGCTTTTCGGTTTACACGGCTCCGGAGTTCAAAGAAGTGGCAACGCAAAGCGGGGAGGTTCAGCTATTTACACCACAAGAAGGTTGGTTCGAACAGGATCCAAAGGAAATCATGGATGCCATTTACAATTGCTGTGAGCGGGCATGTGCTCAGCTTCCAGCACTTGGCTACCGTATGGACGATATCAGTTGCGTGGGCATAGCAAATCAGCGTGAAACAACAATTATCTGGGATTCAATAACTGGAGAGCCACTATACCGAGCTCTCGTATGGAATGACATACGAACGACAACGACGGTGGATAGGATATTGGCCAGTGTGCCACAACAGAATAAGAATCATTTCAAATCAATTGCTGGATTGCCAGTCTCCCCATACTTTTCGGCATTGAAAATTCGTTGGCTAAAGGATAATGTCCCGGCGATACGGAGAGCGTGTCGTGGTGGACACTGCAAAGCTGGAACCATGGACAGTTGGATTGTGTGGAATTTGACGAAAGGTAAAAACGCATCGTGTTGCAGGCATTCATTTTTTTTTTTTTTAAACAAACCTTTCTCTTACCTATTCATTCCAGGTGCACTGCATATTACCGACGTGACCAATGCCTCACGTACTCTACTAATGAATATCGAGACTTTACACTGGGATCCTGTCCTGCTGAAGACATTCAATATCCATATAAATATGCTGCCAGAAATACGAAGTTGTTCCGAGATTTACGGTCGAATTTCGAACGAGCGTTGTGTACTTACAGGTGCCGCCATAAGTGGCATGATTGGCAATCAGCAAGCCTCATTGCTTGGCCAAATGTGCTTAAAGCCGGGTCAAGCGAAATGTACTTATCGATCCGGTTGTTTTCTGCTTTGCAATACGGGTGAAAAACGCATCGACTCTTCACATGGTCTCATAACGACAGTTGCCTATAAATTGGGTCCAGATGAGCGTCCAATTTATGCACTTGAAGGAGCTATCGCTGTCGCTGGACATGCTCTGGAATGGTTACAGAACAAAGTACGTTTACTGTCACATGTCGAGGATGCGGAGAAAATTGCCAATGAAGTTTCATCAACGAACGATGTTTATTTTGTGCCGGCGTTCACCGGTCTCTATGCACCATATTGGCGCAAGGATGCACGTGGCATAATTCTCGGCTTGACTCAATTTAGTAAAAAACACCATATCGTGCGTGCCACTCTGGAGGCGATTTGCTTCCAAGCAAGAGACATATTGGAGTGTATGTACAAAGAGGGGGGCTTCACTCTAAATAAGCTCCATGCCGATGGAACGCTCTCGGCAAACGCTCTCTTAATGCAATTGCAAGCGGACACGGCAGGTGTGCCAGTTCTACGTTCGCAAATGCTTGATTCGACTGCTTTCGGTGCAGCGATGTGTGCGGCACAGGCGCGTGGCATTGATCTCTGTCGATTTGAGCCGGACAAGCGGCGTTACGAGAACGTTTTCTACGAAACGTTTCTACCGACGACCACGGAAGAACAGCGCGCGCAACGCTACGGCAAATGGAAGCGAGCCGTGGAGCGTAGCATGGGTTGGACGCGTCGAAAGCAGACTGTCAAAATGACACCCGAACGTTATAATATGCTCGGATCCATTCCAGCTAGTATCTTCCTTATATCGCTCTTCGCGATGCTTCTCCATTCGCGAACTTTCGCTGGTGGCAGGATAGTCTCTTGAAATTTTATGCAATGATACGAGTAAATAGTAATCTACTCTGCTCTCTGATCCGTTGTGATAGTACTTAAGAAGTATGCGTTTGTATACGGTGTATTGGGGGTAAATTTTTTTTTTCAAGTTCTTTTATTATAAAATTTAAACCTTAAGAAAGTCCTTTCAATTTCCCTTTTTTCTGTAGTTGCAGGTTCAAATTTTCGGTTGTGATTTCCATTTTACTTTGAATATCCAAGCTAAAATGCATGGTGTCATAGATTGTATTAAATACTTACTTATTTCAGATAGATTTTATGTAGAACTTATTAAAAAATGGTGCAAAAAATGTTTTTTAACTTTTGGTCTTATTTGAATACTCTTTTAACAGTGTCAATGGTGTGGAAACTTAATAACACTTGCAGACGTTCGTTCACAAACATCGGCTTGTGTGTATGGGGCATCAAATTGAGTTATCTTCTGTCACCCAATTTTAAAATTATACGATTTATTTGGAATTCTTATGGCGCAATAATTTTTATTGCATCGGATAAAAAAAAATCAGCACGCTCGGGATTCCGTATCAAAAAATTCGTATTGCATAGGCATTCATTTCTTATTTCTCTTTTGGTTGTGTCCAATGTTGATAACAAAATACAGAAAATTACGGATATAAAAAGAACTTATGAAATGTTAAAAGTTTCATTGTAACGGCTTTTCATATTTTGGTACTCTTGGCATATAGCGCAGAAATAGACAAAAAAAAACCTTCAGAAATTGGTTTGTTTTTATAACGCACTCAGTTCAAAAAGTCTACGAAAATTGTGCAATCATTTTTTGACTCTTACAGAGAGAATGGACCCTTTAACAGATATAAAAAAAATTTGCGCTTCACATTGCAGGGCTTTCTATGATTAAATTTATAATGAAAGTGGCAATTAACTTTAAAACATCGGTTATAAAGTGGCAATTAACTTTAAATCTGTTATAATTGTGAGAATCATTATAAGTATATAGAAATGATCAGCGTCACCGGAGATTCGATTTAGCCATTTCCGTCTGTCTGTATACAGTTTTCTTATCGAAGGAGTTGAGCTATCTTGCTCACGGGGACATGAGTAAGAACAAGTTCGAGAATGGACCCGATCGGAAAATTTTTAGGGTACCTCCAGTACTAGGGTCTGTTAAGAAAATCACGATAACTGCTCTAAAATCGAAATTTTTCAAGATATTTTGATGAAATTTGATATTTGAACATGTAAAGGCAAGGCAAGTAATGTGATTTAAAAAAAATTTTTAATGGGCATGGCAGAAGGTCCATTATTAAGGTTACCTCCAGTACTAGGGTCTGTCACAAAAATCTCAAAACTGCCCAAAAATCTGACTTTTTCGAAATATTTCAATAGAACTTAGAATTTGAGCGTATATTTAAGCCTTAAGTTTAGAACTATGAACAAATTTAAAAACAAACCTATAAAAGGATCAACCTTAATAGACAATCAATTTTAAATTTTACAAACTTTATTTATTTTAAACGTTAACATCGCTTGACTGTTCATTGTTTGACCGGAATAATAGGTATTCCATTGCTTTTTAAAGAAAGAACCCATAATTTCCCTATAAAGCGTCAATTCTTATTTTTATTTGCTTTTAGAGTTACATCCGTGTTTCCACGTACGAAAGAGGGCACAAAACAATCTATCGAGTACGTTCAGTCAAAAACCGCTAAATTTTTCTGTAAATTCCCGTACTTTGCTCGCCAAGAAGTTAGAATTGACGTCAATAATTGACTAGTGTAAAAGGCCTCATTGTCGATAGTTAGTCTACTTTTACATTGGACGATTGTCGGCCAACAGCACTCACCGATTTTTGCGTTTGTACGCAAGGGAGGAGAGACGAAAGTGAAGCGTTCAAAATCGTTTGTACTAGCCATGTCGTCGATTTCCATGCCGATTTTTGACATTTGCCTTTCCCGCCGTTCGTAGAACGGAAAACAGTTTCAAAGAATTGTTCGAATAATTTTTTATGAAGTGTCTGAATCCATTCTAATTTAATTTATATATTTTAAAATGCGTCACAAGCACTTATTTTATTACTTACTTACTTAATTCGCATAAATCCAATAAACGAATGTCATAAGAAAAACACAACAAAGTATAAATCGGTTGCTTGCAAATCGTGTAGTGTAGAAGCGAACACCGACAGAAGACAATTTCAAAAGGGAATTTGAAAAAATCGTTGTGAAAATCGCGTCGATAATCGTTCAATGTAGAAGCCGACTTAGCAAAAAATAGTCTTTCCCAGCAGAAAATTGTGTCGGCGCGGAACAAGTCCACGCGCCTTTCAGAGCGGAGAGCCAAGTTAAATGATCAGCAGGACAGCGTCATCGAGACGGGGCGAAATTATCAATCGTGCCGGCTCCGTCTCGATCAAGTAATACTTGGTCTCGATGAACATGACATGCAGCGCGTCCTGTGGACTTTCCCGCTGCCATGCGAATGAACTCGTCCGAGGTGAAGCGTAATGACATTCGTGTAGAATTATCACCGCGCGCATCCTCCACGATGGCAGGTGGTGCGGCTCCCATTTTCACGAGGACATCCTCGCGGATGTCCGCGGGACATTTTCTACTGGGTTGTTATATAGTGTTTTTATACCCAGCGTAAGCAGGGTATATTAGTTTTGTGCGAATCTTGTAACAGCCAAAACTACGCTCCGTAGATATAGACATATACTATATATTCTTGATCAGGATCAAAAACTGAATCGATTTAGACATGTCCGTCTGTCTGACCGTCTGTCCGTCCGTCTGTTTTCGGATCTCCTCCGAAACGGCTGGACCAACCAAGTCGAAATTTGGCACACAGGTATATCGGGATCCGAGTATGATCCTAAGTAAAAAATGGGAGACATCCGCCCACTTCCACGCCCCCAAATTAATTTAATGTGTTTTCAGTGAAATGCTTGTAACTTGCGAACCACTCAACACATTTCATTGATATTTGGTGTACTGGTAAACTACAAAAAGGTACATATCCAGGGAAAAAATGGACGCCGTCCTCCTCGAGCCACGCCCACAAATAAGCCCAAGAATAAGGGTTTCTCGTTACTTCCGAAGTAAAAGGCATAGAAGCTTCAAATTCGCAACATAGGTTGACCAAGGCGAATGAAAGGTGTAGGAAAAGAATTTATGCGGCCCGCCCACTGCCACGCCCACAAATGGAGATTTTTCGTAAATTACAAAACATAAGGCGTAGAACGAGCACGTTTCGTCCACTTTCAAGCCTGCAAACAATAATTTTTTGTAACTTTCGTACGGAAAGGCAAAACATAGTGCGCCAATAATGTCGGGACGCTGGGTATTTTAAAGTCGGGCTTGACCGACTTTAGCTTTCTTACTTGTTTTTGTATTCTTTAGTTTTCATTAGAGTAAAAGTTAATGTGATTCGACCGGATTCGGTCTAATGCTTAGTTTGTTTGTTACTATGGTTCTTTATGAACATTGTGTATAACTTTAAGCTGCAGCTTTTTGCATGAACTCTGGAAAATTATATTTTTAGCTGCAATGTCGGTTTCAAATTGCACGCTCTTTTTAGTTTGACACGACGAACCAGGCCCAATTAATAAATTGTTGGCAGTCGAAAATTATGTTTTTGGCAATATAATTGATAAGGCAACATATAACGAAGATGAGCTCAAACAAATTGAAAAACAATTGAGGAATTTTATAAGCAAATTAATAGAAAAGTGGAAAATAAGCCCGTCTGAAGAAGCGCTTGAAGCAAGAAACAAAGACTTACCCACGGTAGTCCTTCTTTCAAAGGAAACAGTTGTAAAATATTTTTAAGTAATATAGGTTTATAAGCATGTAAAAGAAATTTGTATGCAACATAAGTGGGCACTCTGGAAGCCGTTCGTTACGACTTTTCTGCAACCTGGGCTAAGTCTAAGGGGTCACAAAATAATCCTGATTATGGAAAAAAATTACTGAGAGCAGTCTGGGAATATAATTCGCGGAACATGTGATATATACCTACTGAATTAAAAAAAATTTTACTTAACTCATATTCTACCGGCAACTTTTTTCTGCAAGCTGAGTAATGAAATTTAAGTTCTATTTATCCATTAAGGGGAGGGAGGGGAAGGTGCCAAAATGACAAGTTATATCTCCTTATAAAAGAATTATTCTAAAATTCCTATTTCAAAGCCCATTCATCTTTAAGTACTATTGCTACATTCTAAGCAGGAATATTAGAAAATGTCATAAAAATGGTAGAATATGGTTTAGCATAGTGTAAAAGAAAAACCATAACTGTTATAAGTTAAATTTGAAAAATCACAATTTAAGTGTTATTTTAAGAGTTATTATTTTAATCAGAAAATAACAATTATTATTTGAGTTTTATTTTATACTCAGAAGAAAAAACTTATTATTAGATTTTTAATTTTTACTCTGTAAATAAAAATTATTTTTCGAATTATACATTTTTTTTGCTCTGAAGATTAAAATTTGTCTTAGATTTTTATTTATTACTCAAAAAATAAAAATTAGTTTTTGAGTTGTTTTTTTACTCAGAAAAATAAAACTCTTGCATAAGTATATTACCACTTTTTCAAGATAACGCCTGAAATAGAATCAAGTGATGAAGAGTCGGATGATGATGAACACGAGGAAATGAAAAAGGCCAGATGCGAAATCGGCAGCCACAATTCAAATCCAAAAAATATTTGCATAATACTTGTGTTTGCATAATGTAGTGAGTAAAACAAAAAACTCCAAAAATAATTTTTATCATCCGAGCAAACAATTTTTTTCTTTTGTATTTTTTTTTAAACATATGTTTTTTGTTTAGCTTTCTCAGTGTTGCCAGGTAGCTCCCCCTAAAACCACTCCTTAACTACGCCTAGTGTAGAAGGCCTCAATGAGAGTTTTGCGTCACGCAGAAGATAGCATAATTTAGCTTCTAGTAATGCAATATTTGAACCAAGTACCAATCTAACGAGTACCGAGTACTCATAGAAATTATACGTTATCACTTGAGTTCAAATTTTAATTCAAAATTTTCAAAAATTTTCAAAAAATTTTCAAAATGAACCAAAGCTCTCGAAATATTTTAAAAGCTGTTTTTCACGGAACACTGAACAGTTTTTGTTTTGTTAGCTTAAACAAGTACCCAATAGCGAGTACTTAAAAAATAGCTACATCATTAACCTGTCAAATTGTCTCGCAACGAGAAATATTCAATTTTTCACAATTTTTTCGCTACGAGGCACAGTGGTCTGAAATTTTTTTGTAGCGCGACAAAAATATATTTTTGACTTTAAAGCTTTCTTTTGGTCTTAATAATTGGTAAAAAATATTTAAAAAATATTCTGAATAACGTACTCAAGTTATTGAGAAAATAATTGAAAAAAATGATAGACTAAAAACCATTATTTAAAAACTTTTATAATTTCCAAATTTTATTTTTCCACAATTAAATAAAATCAAAGTCGGAATCAGATTCATCCTTAGACTCTTCAACGTAATTGCCTGATGCTGGAGCTTTTGACTTTTTATCAGAATCTTCGTCCTGGAGTGCCTTTTTAATAAGCGCTTGCGCTTCTGGATGTAGCGCCTTGATGTTGATTTTGTCTTGCTTTCGATAATGAGAAACTACCGGATCAGAGGTCACAAGCAGAATATGAACTAAATCAGTCGTAGTATTTAGTCGAGACGATTTTCTGGTATGGTGTTCTCGATATTTCCTGTAGTCTTTATTCCGTGACTCTTGGGCTTCCTCGGAGAGATGTCCTATCGGCACCATGGCAAATTTTACGGCCAAGCTGCCATGTAATAAAATCTTGTGAACGCTAGGAGGCAAGTTGTACCAGATACAGGGTTTCAAAGCGAATGGCCCACTTGCATGTGTTCGAGAAAAAAAAAAACTTTAAATCGATTTTGTGCAAATGGACCGTTTTAAAGTCGGTGAACACGATGATGCAAAATCTACTTGACCAATCGTTTTAAAATGCTTCGGCGTTATCTCGGGAAAGAAATTTCCTTTTAAAAACATGTTTCCTTTTTTTTTTCACATGATCCGGTAACCTTCAATCATGTTCACCGCAAAACAACTTTTTTTCTAGGTGCCTCCGGAGAATCGCTGCCACGGATTTGTTTATCAATACTTTCACTTTTTTGAAAAATACTTAAAAAGTCAAGCTATAACATGTAGAAAAAAATAAATACACCAACACTATTCACGTCTCCACAAAAATATCATGAAAACATACATTTTTTCGACTTTAAAACCATAGAATCCCCTTAAAAATACCACCTTTCGCGGCAACCGTAATTGAGCTGTGAAATTTGCGGACGGTTACCGACGGTTATGAATCGTAATATACTTCATTAACTATGCTTTAAGGGATAGGTTAATCGAAACTAGAGCTTAAAACCTCTTAAAACTTTTTTTAAAAGCTTATGTAAAGATAGCTTTCTTTATTTTTTAAGTGAAAAAATAAGGAATCTTTAACAAGCTGCCACTTATACACTAAATGTTACAATAAGCCGAATGCACATAAAAATGCTCTAAGAATGTACAAATATTAACTTCTAATAGCAACCACTATTTTTTTTAACGGAATATTAAAGAAAAATCAAAAACCAAATATTTGTTTAAACAGCCTCGTATCGCTTCTTCATTCACACCTAATAAAAGAACAACTTTACCGTTGCCGTAACAACAGGTTTTTAACTTTTTTGATAAATAATTTTCAAAAAAAGTTAGTTTAACTATTTAACAATAAGACTCTGCAATGATTATTGGAATCCGCGACAAAAAATTTTTTGATTTTTGTCGTGCTAGAATAGTACTACAGACCAGTGTGCGAGGTCTCGCAGTGCGATACATTGGAGCTTCAAGCATATAATTGAATGTATTGAAATTTGTGTGCGTCTCGTCTCGGGCTCTCGCAATGTTGGATTTTGGGTTAATTGTAACACACTGATTTTATAGTGCATATACGTGAAGATAATTTCGGACCAAAAAAGCAGTCAACCTGCACTCTCAGCTTATTTTCACGTATGTGCCATACATTAAAAAAAAAACTCCAAAAAATATTCGTATACAAAAAAGTGTGAAAATTTTCTTGGAGCTAAAAATGTCTATACCTTGGAAAATTTCCTCTATGACTTTAGATATTTTGATACTAATCGATGTATAATTGAAAACACTACATCTGATAAAAATATTGGACCACATTTTTCACACCATTTTATTTTTATTAGCTCTCGAAACTTAAAAGTCGATTTCCCAAAAAATTATTTTTTGCAGATACGTGAAGATAACTTCGGGGCGACGATATGTATAATAAAAAATCAAATTGTGTGTAAAATTTGTGTATCAAATTAAAGTCTATGGTATATATTTTAGTTTTTGGTGTGACGCGGATTAAAAAAAAAAAATAAACTTTGGTGTGCCGTGAGTGAGAAAAGGTTGCGGAGCACTGATCTATGGAATGAAGAGAGCGTCAGGTCTCTATTTATGCTATTTATATATATGCTGACTTAACATTTTTTAGGATTCCTTGCAAAAACTAAAAAAAGTCAGAAAAAAAGTATTGGTTTTGCTCTTTATATGTGGAAAAAGTTGCCCCAAACAAAAACCGATAGATGCCAGAGGCACATCTCTAATTTTCTTATAATATGGCAAATTTTTAGGATTCCAAAAATAAAAAAATAAAAAAATACATATGGGCCAAAATTTTTTTAATCTAATCTTTAATGGAAATTTTGCATCACTATTATCTCAACATGTGTGAAAAAGTTCAGTTTGTTATCTCTTCCATTAACATAGTTTTTAATTAAAAGCCGCTAGATTGGCCTTTTGGAGAGGCAACATCTCTCGAAAATGTCAATTCTTAATAATGGGGCATGGCAAGAATTTTTCAGTAAGTATTCCAACAAATAAAATAAATTAAACAAAAATAAAAGAAGTACATATATTAAAATATATCAAAAGTATAAAATTAAAATAAATTTTAAACAATGACCATTTTAAAAATATATACAAAAATAATTTTCTTTTTGAATACATTTTTATTTAATATATCGGCATCTCTCCGCGTTTGCTTCTTCAAACTACAAACTCAACTGATATTTGAGTAAAAATTTGACGTTTTGTTTGAGCGTGTATATCCAGTGCTCAAACGTGCTTGCAAAAAAATTTGCTATACATTTGAGCGTGTATGGCTTCGGTAATATATATTATATATGACAGAAGTGATGAACTAACGCACGTGAAGTCGCACTGTTAAAGTGTTATCGTTCTTTGCAGTGCTGCCACTCTGCGGATAATTATATGAAATCTGTATCTTCTCGCTTCCTTCTGTATCTTCAGTGTATAATTTGTCTTTCGCATAATATATGGGGCATTTCACGTCAAGTGTACCCGCTCAAAAATCTTCATGCCTGGGATTTCGATGAAACTTGGTGGAAATGTTGCGCTATGAGAGTACATGAATTGTGCAAAAGGAGGAGGGGAAATATTGACCGGGTGCCTAGATACAGGGTGTTAAACTTTCGGTCCTTTTTGTATTCAAAAAATTCTACGTCTCGCAAATTAGCAAATGAACAAAATGTGATAAAGGATTTTTATAGATTTTTGTCTGCTCTTTCCGAAAAAAATATTACAATTCCCAGAAATTATTATTGATGCACAAAAAAACGGTTTTTATTTTTATAAGCAATTTTTCGCCGAATGCGACATTTTTGATATTTTTTAAAATAATTTTAAACGAAAGCTGAACTTTTTTTCTATAAAATGACATCTTAAACAGGATGGGATCTCCAAAACTAACGACTCAATGGAGGTGTAGAACGCAGCGCGACCCACGCGCCAAGCACGCAGAAGCCGCTATTCAGCTGTGGCTGCTGAACTTTTCTAGTTGATAAAGCTGAATAGCGGCTTCTGCGTGCTTGGCGCGTGGTTCGCGCTGCGTTCTACACCTCCATTGAGTCGTTAGTTTTGGAGATCCCATCCTGTTTAAGATGTCATTTTATAGAAAAAAAGTTCAGCTTTCGTTTAAAATGATTTTAAAAAATATCAAAAATGTCGCATTCGGCGAAAAATTGCTTATAAAAATAAAAAACGTTTTTTTGTGCATCAATAATAATTTCTGGGAATTGTAATATTTTTTTTCGGAAAGAGCAGACAAAAATCTATAAAAATCCTTTATCACATTTTGTTCATTTGCTAATTTGCGAGACGTAGAATTTTTTGAATACAAAAAGGACCGAAAGTTTAACACCCTGTATCTAGGCACCCGGTCAATATTTCCCCTCCTCCTTTTGCACAATTCATGTACTCTCATAGCGCAACATTTCCACCAAGTTTCATCGAAATCCCAGGTATAAAGTTTTTTGAGCGGGTACACTTGACGTGAAATGCCCCATATGTGACTATTTGTTGGAAAAAATCGAAACGGAAATGATAGTTTTGCACCCGCTATGTGTTCAATTAGTTGGAAAATGTACTTTATTTTCTTTTGAATGAAAACTTTTCCAAAAAATCATAAAAGCTTTAAAAAAATATAAAAAAATATGGCTATTGAAATTGTTTGAATACTTGAACGTTCGAAAAACAATTTTATGTACGATTTACAATCGAATACTACTATTCGAATATTTTATGTTCTACGATTATTCGAATAGCCTAAGTGGCAGCCACTTCAACCTACCTACCTACCTTTGTGTTGGTGCATTTTTATGGTAGAAAAAAATTCTTTTATGTGGCAATAAGGCTCGAATAAAAATTGCGGCTGGCATCATTGGGTTTTTTTTTAATTATGCCTTATCTGGCAGTATCCACACTAGTATCAAACGAGTTCCTAACGAGTAAAGTTTCGTCCGCGGACGGATTTCGCAGCATAATTAAACAAACAACAATAAAAAAAGCTGATGAAAAAATTATATACATATGAAAAGAAATAAATGCTCTTACTTAAAATTCAATTGAAACCTGATGCAAAGTCTTAAAATCTTGTAATTTTCATTTAAGAAATAAACAATCGAATTCTTTTTGTGTCAACTTGAAGCCATCGTGTCAATCACCATTGTCGTCGTCGTGAAGTTTGGAAGAAATTCTACCAAAAGTGGAAGTATATTTTTGCAAAAGAACGGCAATACTGTCGTCGTCCGAACGTCATACCGCACAAACCCATAATAAAGAGAAAAACGAAAAGAAACAAACACACGAGGCGTCGCAGGAAGATATGTATATTTAATTAATAACATAAAAAAATATTGAGAGAATAAAGAATTAAAACAGTATTCGATAACTGAACAGCGGAACTATGAATGAAGAGAATTTCGGAATATTAACTCGAAATGAAGTACTCCAGGATTAAAACAGCAGCGACACAACAACAACAACAACAACAACTCCTCCAACAACGGCATCAGCAAGAATAGCTACAGCAAGCCAAATGAAAATGTGAAACAACTTTTTTTGTTTCGTTGCGTTTCGGCCGTGTGTGTGTGATTGTGTGCGTTAGTTTTTTTCTATTCGAAGTAGGAGAAGCCAGCCGCCTGAGCGAACGAAGTAAAAGTGAAACGTAGCAGCAACAAAGTGAGCAGCAGCAGCAATAGTTGCTGCGACAGCAGAAAATTGTATTAATTGAGTGAGCGGCAGGAAATATGAAAAATGGGAAATGAAAAATGAAAAGTTTAGCAAAGGAAGAAAACTAAAGTAAACATATTTTCGCTCCCCGTACATTTTCTCCATGCAGTAAAAGCAGCAACAGTAACAACAACATCAACAGCAACAACACGAATCAGCAACAAAATAGATGAACGAAAAATGCGATTGTGTGTGTGTGACCCAATTGAATTTAACTCGCGAGGCGTTCAAGAAAATCTTTGAGGCGTGAAAATAATTAAAAAATAAAATAAAACAAAATAAACGCTAAAGAAATTGTTGAATCAAAAGAAGGAGGGACAGAGTGAGCTCTAGCGGTGAGTAGCATAGGGGGAGAGAAGGAGTGTGTATGTGAGAAAAAGACATAGAGAGGGAGAGAAAGAGAGAAGCAAAAAGTAGACAACTTCAAGTAACTGAGGAAAATATTTATGATTTATCGAAAGAGAGCGGGCGAAAAAGCCAGCGTATGTTACCATTAACGCCATCTCCACCTTCACCTCCAGCTCTATTGTAACCGCCGCTGCCGCTATCGTCGCCGCTTGTATAGACAGATCGGATCAGATCAGCCCAGATCAGATCGTATCGGATCAAATCAAACCAGCAACCACAAAGCGAAACAAACATTTATAAATTTGAGAAATTTTATATTGTATACATATGAGAAAAGTCTACTCCCGCTCAAACGAACGAACAAACGAATAAGCGAACCAACGCTATCGATCGTGAGAAGTTCCTTCTTTCAATTCCATTTCAATTTCCAGCCTAACCAACCAACTCAAGCAGCAGCAGCAGCCACAACAACAAGAACAGCAACAAACACTAACGAAGAAGCATAAAAAGTGTAAACAAGAAAAATGTCTAGCTGGGCTGAGCGTGTACACAAACGCGCTGCCGATCTTGGTAGCGTCGTAACGTCGTGCGGTCATCCTGGCTCTTCGACACCTTCGTATCCATATCGTTTGGAGAAAGTTAAATTCGGTGTGCCATTAGAAGAGGTCTGCAAGAACGATAATATACCAGGACCATTGCTCGTTCTAATACTGAAGCTTAATAAAGAATCACCGAATCGTCGCGATGTATTCCGAGCTCCGGGCCACCAGGGAGCGATGAAGAAACTTATACATTTCCTGCAAGCCGGTCGCCTGGTTAATGTTGATAATTATTCCGTCTATACGATTGCCAGTGTGCTTAAGAAGTTTTTGAGAAAAATACCGAACGGAATTTTCGGACGCTCTGGCGAAAAGGAACTCTTCGCGATCATTGAACTCGACAATGAAGCAGAGCAAACTGAGCGCTTGCATCGGTAAGCCGAATTTATGTATTAGACCCATATTTGTATATATGTATGTGCCTACTGCTAATTCTATTTTTCCACGCTAGACACCCACATACATACGTTTCAGGAATCCCCTTTGAAAAAATGAGGAATAAAGTACATAGAGAGAGAAAGAAAGAGAAAGAGAGGGTAGATAGAGTGATAGAGGGATATAGAGGGAGGTAGAGAGAAGTAGAGAGAGGTAGAGGGAGATAGAGATAAAGATAGAGACAGATAGAGATAGAGAGATAAAGATATAGACAGATAGAGATAGAGATAGAAATAGAAAGAGGCAGAAAGAGAGAGTGAGAAAGAGGGAGAACGAAAGAAAGAAAGAGAGATGGAAAAAGAGAGATGGAGAAAGAGGAAGAGAGAGGGAGAAAGAGAGAAGAGAAAGAGAGAGGGAGATGGAAAAAGAGAGAGGGAGAGGTAGAGAGATAAAAGAAAACCGAAAAATAAATTCATTGGAGCTTCAAGCTTCAACTAAATAGTTTTTTTTTCGATCGTGCCGAGCTAAGTTAAATCGTGAAAATTGTGGTAAGCTTTTTATACCCAGCGTAAGCGGGGTATATTAGTTTTGTGCGAATCTTGTAACAGGGGGAATCAAGCTCCGTAGATATAGACAAATATATATAGAAATGATCAGGATCAAAAACTGAATCGATTTAGACATGTCCGTCTGTCCGTCCGTCCGTGGTCGGATCTCCTCCGAAACGGCTGGACCAATCAAGTCGAAATTTGGCACACAGGTATATCGGGATCCGAGTATGATCCTAAGTAAAAATGGGAGACATCCGCCCACTGCCACGCCCACAAATGAATTTATTGTGTTTTCAGTAAAATGCTTGTAACGTTGCGAAATACTCAACACATTTCATTGATATTTGGTGTACTGGTAAACTACGAAAAGGGACATATCCTGGAAAAAAATGGACGCCGCACTCCTCGAACCACGCCCACAAATAAGGGCTTATCGTAACTTGTGAATTAAAAGCGTAGAAGCTTAAAATTCGCAACAATGGTTGACTAAGGCGAATTAAAGGTGTAGGAAAAAAATTTATGTGGTCCGCCCACTGCCACGCCCACCAATGGAGATTTTTCATAAATTCCGAAGTAAAAGGCGTAGAAGCTTCAAAATCACAACATAGGTTGACCAAGGCGAATGAAAGGTGTAGGACCAAAATTTATGCAGCCCGCCCACTGCCACGCCCACAAATGTAGAATTTTCGTAACTTCCGAAGTAAAAGGCGTAGAAGCTTCAAATTCGCAACATAGGTTGACCAAGGCGAATTAAAGGTGTAGGGAAAATTTTTTTTGGGCCCGCCCACTGCCACGCCCACAAATTGAGAAGCAAAACTTAGTGCGCTCATAATGTCGGGACGCTGGGTATTTCAAAGTCAGGCTTGACCGACTTTAGCTTTCTTACTTGTTTATTTTTGTTTTTAGACCGTGTTAAATCGAAATTCTTTTATCCCAGAACTGAGTTTACTTTCCCCCATGACTACAATTAGGACTTGTATTCACGGTGTCGCGGCATGCCGAAATACCAAGATCCCGCTCTTTTTTTTTTTTTTTTTTTTTTTTTTTTTTATATCACGCTGTGGTGCAGCATCCGCGGGATTTCCAGTTTTGATCTGCTTGGAGCATCAGACCTCCAAAAGTTCATTGTTAGAAAGGAAATCGCTCTTCATATGTCTGGTGGTTGAACGGCGAAAGTCGTCAATTCTACATTTAATTGTTTGAAATACATATCGGAAATACCGGGATCACTCGGGATTCCAAATGTTTTTCCCCGTTGATTCTGCGATCGAGGAAATGCCACGAGACTGGAAGCCCTAATTGTATCCTTATGTACATACAATATGTACCTATATATTAGGGTGGTCCTTATTTTAAAAAATTTTCTTTTTTTCGCGCGACACCACTTCATTTCAATATATACCACGAGAAAATATTTCTGTATATTTTTGAAATTTTTTAAATGACATTTAGGGGTCGCTACCAGCGGTCAAAGTTTTCCAAATAATATATGAAATTTTTAGTTTCATATAAAATATTAAAAATTTACACAAGCTCGCTGTCTGTGATCATAGGACAATCAATTGTGTAAGTCTGTGTTAAATCTGACCATCGTAATCTTCACCGTTGCAGAGATATAAGGAGTTTTATAAAATAATTCAATTTGGAGATACACAACATAACTTTGAATTTAAAAGCTCACTTGTTTTTTCGTTACAAAAATAAATAATGACTAGATCGATTCGATATATTGGGTCAGGAAAAAACAAAGTGCTTATAACACATTAAACAAAACGGACATTCGATCTTCTTTAGGTCAAATGAATACATTATTTTTTCTTTAAAAGAATAACGCATTGGCCAAAATCTGTGGGCACGGCAGTAAATGTGCTCAGCTTTAGAATTATGCACATTTCAATCGGAACTTTATTTTTCCCTGTCCCAATATTTCAAATCAATCTAGTCATTATTTCTTTTTGAAACGAAAAACAAGTGGATTTTTTAATTCCAACTTGTGTTATGCTATGTATAAAACTCTCCGAATTGAGTTGTTTTAGAAAACTTCTTATATCTCTGCAACGGTGAAGACGACGATGGTTAGATATGACATACACTTACAGAATTGATTGTCCCTTAACATCAGATAGCGAGCTTGAAAGATCGCTCAATAGTGGTTGAGCTATGTTCATTCAAAGTAAAAAAAAAAAACATTAAAATTTTACATGCAATTTAAAAGTTTTCGACTTTGAGCATCATTTTTTACCATTCATTTAAAGATTTGTAAAAAATTACGTTTTAATAACACAAAAGCCTTAAAAATTTTATGATAGCTCAAACCATATTTGAAAAATATGAGTTTCAAAACATCAATGGTATTTAAATATTTAATATACGATTAACTTGGAATTCTGACGTGATTGAATGTTTTTTATATTTTTCAATTATTTACCAAGCTGAAATCTATAGCAAATGCTTAAAATCCCCTTGGCTTTTTGTACTGCTGTAATTTTATAATATATTTTATGAAAATAACAAATTTTTATATGGAGTTTATATGGAAAATGTTGAACGCTGGTAGCGACCCCTAAATGTCATTTAAAAATTTTCCAAAAAATACAGAAATATTTTCTCGTGGTATATGTATATTAAAATGACGGGGTGTCGCGCGAAAAAAGAAAATTTTTTGAAATAAGGACCACCCTAATATATATCTATGTCTTTTTGTTAAGTATTTCAACATTACGTGTTTACGAACATTTATGTTAAGTAAATGCGCATATTCATGATCAGGAGAATTTTGTCCGGAGTTCGTCTCGCTAAAGGTTTCCGCCTTTGGGAGTGCCCGCAAATTACAGGTTTCACAGTTTTACTAATTACTCTAGCAAACTGCCATAAAATAAGTATATTCTTTAAGTTAAATTAGTCAGTCTACAATTTTTTGCTTGTTTATTTATTTTTATTTTTTTTTCCTGTTCTGTTACTATTTATAAAGTTCTACGCATATTCGTTTATATGAACAGCTGATCACTGGAAAAGTAGCGAATACATTTTGAAAATTGAGCATTTTAGCAATCCCACTGTCTCTACTTCTCTCTAAAGTGCAATCGCAGAGTTTTCCACCATCATGGCCATCATTTGATTTTAATATTCTCCGAATTTACCTTTGCACACACCGACAAACTTTGTGTCGAGGGTACGTTGCGTTTGTGCGTACGTGTAGAACATCCAGAACCTATCGAGATAGACCATAGAAAATATATGTATATAGAAATGATCCGTCTGTCTGTCTTTATGTCCTTATACAGTTTTCTATAGCTGTTTTGAAGATATGATTAAGATCATGTTCAAGAATGAACCAAATCAGACCAGAGTTAGAATCTTTTATAAAAATATGAATTACTGTTCAGGCCTTACAACAAATTTCGAGAAATTAGAAATGTGGCGTGTCGATGTATTGGCCTCCTTTATAATTTTGTAAATCTCCAGAACATTGTTTTGATAGTTGTGATTTTAGGGCCTGTTTAAAAAAATATTAAAAAACATACAGCCGTTTATCTGTTTCGGATATTGTCAGATCGGCCTGGTTTTTTTTTTTTTTTTTTTTGTAAGTTGATATTACCGGGTCCCCATTTAGAGGTTGACAAGCCGGGAAAGTGCCCAGACTAGAACTGTGAGTAGCGGCAATTTCACATAGATATGTAAAAACAGAACTCCATTAGTGCCATCATAGGGGCGGCAAATATTGTTTTTGTCCACAGAAAAAAAGAATCTGGATCGGACCCTGTTGCTGCCGACTCCACTCGAACCAAACTCAGAATAGAAAATATTGTACTTATATATTATTATGTTATGATCAGAGCAAGTAGAATATGCTGGAAACAAAATGCAGATATATGCCAGATACATATGCTCGAAAAAGGTCTCACGCAACATGTTTCTAGCAACATTTTTGACAAGTTAGATTTTTTTTTTTAAATTTCAATTAAGAATTTTAAAAATTTGTAAGAATTGCTTGTTGTATGTTCCCCACATTGTTCTGTCTGTAAACACTTTGTAAGTTTTGTAAGACCCTTCATTAAGGTCCACTTTTGCTTGCATTTTTGCATAGAGAGATAGAGTCAAACACTTTTAAATTCAACGATCAGTTGCCCGTTGGTACTTGAACCCTCTCCGTTTGTCTGCCCTTCAGTCCGAGATCTAATAAATTCTGCCAGACGATGCATTCCATGAGCAAAACATGTAACGTGCAGCATTTTTGTGTAGAGCACTTTTATTGAATTCATAGCTGCGCACATGTATGGAGCTGCATCTGTCAAAATCAGCAGAACTTTGTCGTACTAAATTCCTGCAAAAAAAAAAAAAAAAAAAATTGAAAAAAGGTAAACATATTTTAAATTATTCCACAAAATTATACCTTTTGGCCACAGAAACGCAAGGCTGTCGTTTAAAAACTGCGACATTGTGAAGGCGTTAGCGGAGGCAACAAGATAGGCTTTGCCTCTTTCACTTTCTTCTCGCAACAAACCAAATATAAAAAAAAATTAACAACTTGACGCTGCTCTGCATCCGTGGTTTCGTCAATAGAAGCCCATATATATTTGTCTTCAGCCTTTACTCGTAATTCTTTAATTTTTCCTAATATAATTCAGGAACATATTTTTGGCGTAATGGTGGTATTGGCTCTACCGTCGAACATATTTTTCCAAAAACCCTTTCACTGCTGGGTGGTTTATTTTATGCAATTGTATGTTTGCCTTTGAGAACACATCACAAATTTCCTTTCCTAATGTGACAGGAAACTCATCTTCCGCTGTTAAATCATTGTTGATAGCATCATTAGGTTGTTTCATCGCTGCCATGTGTTTATTTGTCACCAAGTGCTGCCTAACACTAAACAATTTTTAGCTGGATATAAATGTGTTGCAGACAATGCACTTCAGAAAAAATCCGCTGATTGGAAATCACCCGGAAATAATTCATGAACCCGATTCATGAATTCGGCATTGGTTTCTTTTTGTTTCGGCATTTTCCGAATAAAGTTTTAAGCTTTCAAGCAAGGCGTATTTAACAAGGTGGTGGCAGTAGGAACTGCTCTTCTTCTTCCCTTTTTTCAACTCGGAACTGTCAAAATTTTGTATTGAATTTCGTACGCTTACATTTTTCAACGAAATTAAAAATGTTTATATTGGAACAAAATTCAAGCAAGCGTGAACTGATTTTGACATTTCCGAGTTTTTTTACATTGTTGTTGTACTACTGCCACCACCTTGTTAAATACGCCTTGCTTTCAAGTTTTCAAACCTCTCGATTTTTATTTTTATAAATCAAATAAAAAAGCCTACTTTTTTCAAAAAACATGCATTGCTTGAAATATGCAAATAAAGCAGAAACATGCAGATACATGCATTTACTTGCTCTGGTTATGATTATAAGTAGTTATACGTTTAATAATAATTATTATAATTATAATTATTTTATTGAAATTATTTTATTGCAATAATTTTTATAACTATTTATTAACAAAAAAATTCGAAAACACGGAAAATGAGAAAAACAAAGACAGTGAATGGTACTATACGATACGGTAGGGTAAAACAATAGACGATAAGCTTCGACACGTCACGTCTTTACACTTGTTCAGGTGATTTAATGTTAAATTTGTTATTTTTATACCCGACACACTCTGTGTCGAGGGTATATTGCGTTTGTGTGGTTGTGTGTAACACCCAGAACTAGTCGAGATAGGCCATACAAAATGTATGTAAAAATGATCAGCGTCACCAGGAGATTCGATTTAGACATGTCCGTCTGTCTGTCTGTCTGTCTGTATACAGTTATCTTATCGAAGGAGTTGAGCTATCTTGACAAAATTTTGTATGCGTGCTCACGGGGACATGAGTAAGACTAAGTTCGAGAATGGACCCGATCGGACCATTTTTAGGGGTACCTCCAGTACTAGGGTCTGTTACGAAAATCACAAAAACTGCTCTAAAATCGGAGTTTTTCAAGATATTTTGATGAAATTTGGCATTTGAACATATTTTAGGCCAATTAATGTGATTTACAAAAATTATAAAAATGGGCGTGGCAGAAGGGCGTTTTTCGAAAATTGTCTCCTGCTCCCGAAACGCCTATGGGACTTGAAAATTGGCACTTATACTTCCTTTGTAGCCATAAACATCTTGCCTAAAAATTTTCTTGGTCGGTCCATTATTAAGGGTACCTCCAGTACTAGGGTCTGTCACAAAAATCTCAAAACTGCCCCAAAATCTGACTTTTTCCAAATATTTCAATGAAACTTAGAATTTGCGCGTATATTTAAGCCTCCGATTAGAATTCAGAAAAATTGGAAAAGTGGGCGTGGCAAAGGGGCGGTTTGCATAAAGAAATTTAAAAAAATGCGGTATATGGGGCTCCTATGGCCTTAGGGGCTGTCCATTAATTACGTAAGGGCGATTTTGACCTCCCCCCCCAGGTAAGCATACTTTAGTATAAATCAGACACCCTTTATAAGCAGGCGTAAGATTTTTCGAACCCCCTCCCCCCCTTTTATGCTTACGTAATTAATGGACAGCCCCTTAAACAACTCCTGATATTAAAAATTATTTGAATATGTGTGTCTGTGTCGGGTATTCTATTGTCAGGGTCGCCTGACTATAATACCCTTACTTGTTTTGTTATTTTTTTTCTTTTTTTTTTCATTTTTTTTCATTTTTTCATTCTGGCAATATAAAGTTTCCAATAAAAAAAACATGTTAAGGCATGATTTCCAACTTCCCCCACGTCTTCAGCCCTTTGTTTTACGGTCCAATTCTTTATTAGAAATTTTAGCCAGAAAGCAATCACAACGAGTCTTTGTTAAAAGCGACTGGGGCGGGGAGTGTTTGGGGGAGTTTAAACTTTCAAATTCACATAGGAAGGCCCTTATTTTTATATCGCGGAGTCGAATCGATTCGAATCGAGCCGGGACATAAGACTCGGGTCTGGTTGCATTTTGACTGTGTCTAGTTTTTTTTTTTTTTTTCAACTGTTGCTCTCTATCTACCTTTCACTCCATTTATTTATTAAGCTTATAAACTTTTTTTCCGTTTATGTTTTCTTCAATTTCACTATTCAGCATTTTGTAACTCTTGTTGTTGATTTCGTATTTCAAGGGGTTAGTAGCCTGTACTTCCTAACAGGGTGTTTAGAAAAAAAAACGTAAACTATTTAACTATGAAACCCATTTTCCTATGAGTGGAGAGCGAACCCGGTAGGAAAATAGGCTTTTTAGAAGACTGTGAATAGCCTAAATGTCCGACACAGATAAAGGGTTAGCTACCCAGTATAAAAGATCAGGCGGACTTGTTCACCGCCGACATAACATTCTGCTGGGATGTATTGAGTTATACGTTGAATGAATTAAGCATTATCATAACACAACCGAGTGCTAATAAATTACCTATCAGAGTCACGAAAACGAATACATAGTTACTTTTTAGTAACCTATCATTTCTCGTAAGTTAATAAAAGTTTTAGCGATCATTAAAATTAATTGAAAATTATTTCGATAATTTTATTAATACAGTAAAAGTTTGTTCCCTTAACGGAGGTGTCCGATTAAGAGAAGTGTCCGTTTTACCAATTTACACACAAAAATGTTTCTCTTCAAATAATCTAATAAGAAGTCGAGAGGCGAGAAGCGAAAGGGGAAGAGAAGAAATTTCGCTTCGTCTCACCTGTCTTATCTAAGAAAAATGTGTCGAAAAACGGGATTAAATAGAGAGTACGCACTGCAGACGAAATTAAATGCCATGATTATGAAACACTTGAACATGCCCAACTTTTTTGACGCCCCTTTCCGGCCACCTCTAGGCCTCTAGCGCCCACAACGAAATGTTGACTGACCACCACTCTGAGGAAGAGTGCTCTATAGGGCGACAAAGTCGCTCGGGCCGTTTCGGTCACACAAACTCGGGCCGTTTCGGTCACACAAACTTTGGACGGTTCCGTATCTTTAATTTCAAAGGGTTGGTCACAACGTCCTCCAATTGTGGCAACAGAAGTTATAAGCAAAGGAAGGTTGTTCCCAACACTTCCATAACTACAAAACGAAAATTTACAAAACCAAGCAAAACAAACTGCCCTGCGAAATGTCATGCGAAGACTTTTCCTGCTGGGTGTATGTACATATTTTTCCTAAAGCACAAATTCATTAAGTTTTTACCAAGGATATCAAGGGTAAAATTTGAGTTCTTCTCAATTGTAATAACATTGCCATCGAGAGGAAATGTTATTCATCCAAATTTTAATGGCATTGTCATCCATAGAGGTATCGACACGATGGAGTAGATCTACTCCAAATTCGATTACCAATTCGTGACATGTACTCTTATGACGGCCAATGCCGCTTGTATGTACAGTGTACCACTAATGTCTTCGTACTTTGAGTAATTTAAACTTTAACAAATAAAAACAACGCAATGTAGCTAGTTATAAATAAAATTGTAATGCAGTTTTATTTCTCGTCCATTTCTCTTAGTTCTAACAAATAAAAAAATTTAATACATTTTTCCATTTCAAAGTTTTTGCAAAAAAAAACAAACAAAAGTCTCTTTTTAGTCTCCAATAAAGTCTTCATACACCTCAGGTAATTCATGAAAGATATATGATTGTTATTATTATTATTATTATTATTTATTATTATTATTTATTGTGGGCATGTTGGCAACATACATTAAGACAACAAGTCTTTTAGTGTACTCAGCTAAAAATCCTTATACAAGTTCAAGAGACTTAATATTAATCAATACTATAACTTACTATCTAGAATTAAAATACAAAAGAAACTTTTTCAAAAAACTCATGATAATTCCAATTTCAATTTCATACCAGTTCAATACAATCTAGCCTAGCTTAGCATAACATTTACTAATAAAATAACCAAAGTTTAAAGGAAAAGAAAGATAATTAAGAAGAGAAGAAGTGCATAACACGTTGCTTAAAGGTACTTTTGTCTACTTCATTTTTCACAGAATTTGGTAATGAATTGAACAAACGAACGGCATCAACGAAAAAAAGCCGCGATGAATTTAAACTTCTACATACCGGGATAATAAGATTTCGGCTACGTTTAGACTTGAACAAGCAAAGCTTTTCAAACAAATAATTCGGTATCCCTAGGTGCCTAAGTTTCGCGCTTTCTGTACAAGTTAAAGCTGCATTTTTTCTTCTTAATACTTTGTAGGGTATCCAAAATTTTTTATGACAGCTTCAAGGCGGTTTGGCATTGAATCGACAAGTTTTTTAGTGTCAATTGGGTTTATTTTCTACCATTCTTCCAAAAGTACCTTTTTTAGCTGAAATTTTGATGTGATATGGTGCTTCCTGATCCTTTTTTCGAAAATATTCCACACATGCTCAATGGGGTTGAGGTCAGGGCTCTGGGGTGGTGTTTTTAGAAGGTTTTTGTGATGATACATTAAAAACAACTTAGTATTTTGAGCCGTATGCTTAGGGTCGTTATCTTGCTGAAAATAATATTGTTCAGATACGCCCAATTTTTCAGCACTTGGCTTAAGATTTCGCTTCAAAATTCCGATATATGTTCGATGATCCATAATACCGTCAATTATTTCCAACCTTCCCACACCACTGGCAGCCATACAGCCCCATACCATTACACCACCACCACCATGTTTTACAGTTTTTATAGTGTTCTTTGGGTTATAAGCTGCTCCAGGCTTTCTCCACACACGAAGTCTACCATCACTTCCAAAAATATTGAATTTTGACTCATCTGAGAATATAACGTCATGCCAAAATTCAGGAGATGCATTTTTGTATTTACGAGCGAACTCCAAACGCTTCTTTCGGTTAGTTGCATTCACCAACGGCTTTTTACGAGCTATGCGAGACTTATACCCGGCACGAACTACAGCCTTGCGCACAGTTTCTGGATACACACGCTTCTGGCTGGATCTGAGGAGCTCTGCACTTACTTTAGGTGTACTTATAAATGGATCTGTTGCAACCATGCGCTTGATTTTGAGTCGATCTCCATGTGTGAGAATTGCAGGTCGTCCAGATTTCGGCTTATTTTCCCACGCGGCCTTCATATTTGAAGCGCCCAATCACAGATTGAATAGTAGAACGGCTGCGGGTCACAAGTTTAGCGATTTCCCTGTAAGATTTTCTTTCCTTCACGTGTAGATTAATAATAAGCTTACGCTCTTCAACCGATAAATACTTTCCAGGCATTTTTCCGAGATTTTCGACGTGTTTTTTAAACCAATTCAAATTGGGATTTATAATGGCAAGCACATTCAAATATTCTGGGCTTGCTTTGATTTACGAAGCAGGATTGTATTATTTTACTCTAAAACAAAACAATTTACATATTTGCTATAACTGTATGAAGACTTTATTGGAGACTAAAAAGAGACTTTTGTTTGTTTTTTTTGCAAAAACTTTGAAATGGAAAAATGTATTAAATTTTTTTATTTGTTAGAACTAAGAGAAATGGACGAGAAATAAAACTGCATTACAATTTTATTTATAACTAACTACATAGCGTTGTTTTTATTTGTTAAAGTTTAAACTATTCAAAGTACGAAGACATTAGTGGTACACTGTATGTAGATTTCATCAGAATATTGCTAAAGAATCAGGTGATTGTTTCACCGGGACGTTTCCGGCTGGATATGCATACGTGCATAATTTTCAAATGCGTAAAGAATAGGAAAAACAAAATGAAATTATTAAATGAGTAAATAAAATTAAGAAATAAATAAATGAGTGAAAAGCAAAAAAAAAAGGAAAAAAAAACAAGAATGCAATCAATTTTAATTTTCACTCAAAATCCATATTTTCGCACCCACGAGGCAAGCACAAAACCCAGCCACAAAAAAACAAAAAACAGCTAAAGCTAAAGCTGAAGCTGGAGCCGAAGCTGATGCCAAAGCCCACACCCACTACCACATCCGCAATCTATCCGCACTAATACTTATGTAAGCACACTCACATTTCGACTCGCACCTTCAGTGCATTGAGCTGAGAGTAGAGAGCAGGTGAGAAAAAACACGAAAGCACGAATTTCTGTGTTTAGGCGTGTGCGTGTGGGATTAATTGTGTGAGCGTCCATGTGTGTGTGTGCGCGCGCGTGCGCATATGTGCGGGTGTGCGTGTATGTCCGTTCTTCACAGCTCAGCAGCTCGTTGATATTATTATCGAATGTTGTTGCTAAGGATACCACCGCATGATATGTGCGAAGTATGCTTTATGTGTCTGCATACGTGCGTCCGTACGTCCTTTCATCCATGGCGACAGCAACAACATGTATAACTACACCAAATACACGAAAAACAAAGGCGAAAATGAGTAGTTGAAAAAAAAAAGACAAATGTTAAAATCGCAATCACCCGTAAAACGACAGGAAACTTCGCAACCGTTGCCATCTGATTTCCAATTCAATTAAACATGAAAATATGCGTTGCAAAGTAAAAAAAAATTTTTTCCCAAATGATAATATAAATGAGAACAAAATCCTCCATAGCGAGACATTTCGGCGTTCGGGGACAATGGGGGCAGAATGGAGGAAATACCGCCCACGGGCTAAATCTTAGCAGCTATTTCTAACAGATGGTAATGCAAAGGGCTTGCTATTTATGCATTCCGAAATGGATTATTTCTAACACGGCGATGTCCTAGCGAATGTAATGTACGAAAAGACAAAAGCCTTGATTTTGTAATGCATTAATATTGCGCATTCTCAAGTAATGCTATAGAAGTGTGTAGCGCTATGCTGTCGCAGTGAACATATTCGGGTACACATTTTCTATTCGATCACCTCTCCATGCAAATTTTTACGATTTACTTTGCATTCTTATTTCATCTATGGAAAAATGCATTACTTTGCTAATGCAATACCTAAATAACTGCTGGGATAAAAAGAGAGACCTTTATAAACATTGAAATATGATTTGGTACGAGGGCGGTGGCTGTCCCTTCGACACCACCCCAGTTCCTCCCTCATCACGCTACTGAAATCAACATAGACTATAGGATTAATTGCACGGGGCTTTCGGCGGTTTCAATTCAGAAAGGTTTCTTTTTTTATACCCAACACATTCTGTGTCGGCGTCCATTCAAAATGGACCATACAAAATGTGTATAGAAATGATTAGGAGTCCGTCCGTCCGTCTGTATGTATACAGTTTTCTTATCGAAGGAGTTGAGCTGTCATAAAGAAATTCCGTATACAGATTGACGAAGATATGAGTAAAACAATGTCGGCTATGATGGGACAATTTTTTGGGGTACCTCCAGCGCTAGTGCTAGGGTCTGCTATGAAAATCCTAAAAAACTGCTCTTGAATAGGAATTTCTTCAGTTATTTTCACGAAATTTGAAATTTCTGCTAATTTTAAAGCCTTGAATGCTGTTTATAATAAAATCTGTGAAAATGTGCGTGACAAAAGGGAGGTTTTATCAATGAAAATTTCACAATACGAGATTCCCCTCTGCTCATGATAATCTGCAATACTCGAGACCCGCTAGAACATAATAATTTCAAGCGCCTCCTCAGTAATAACGACAAGTGGGTTCGTTTATTGAGTCCGGGTCGGGGGGAAAAAAACCCTGCAAAAATAGCTGCATAGAAGTCGGCACATGAGCTTAATAAAATAATCGTCGGGAATAGTGTTATCTAAGTAAAACTAAGGCGATGATTGTGGTGCTCTAATTGCTCCTTTCTTGAAGGAAATGGGTCTTTTTTTTTGCAGTAGATGCATAAATGCCTCTCGGAAGTAGGAGTTATTATCAGAAGCTCTTAACACAATGCTAAAAAAAAAATTTTTTTTCACACACTTTTTTTCTAATGGTTATTTTATGTTAGCTTAGGGCTCCCTCATTCCAAAAAGGTCATTGGTTTGATGGATTTAAGTAGCGTTTCCGAAATATGGCCCAAAATGTGAAAAAAGTCAATTTTCTCTACTTTGCCCCATATTTAGGGCCATAACTCAATTATCGTATAAGATAGGGGTCATTCCATGACAAACGATACTGGGGTTGAAAATCTAAATATTTTAATTTCGCATTAAATCTGATGAATGTTGAAAAAAACATTCCAATTTATAATTTTCGAAACTAAAAGTTTAGAAGAACGCGTAATGCTTAAGTAAATTAGTCTTTTAAATCTGTACTCAAGTGAAAAGCTGAATGACGTTTGCGTCGAAACAGAGCCATCCATGTAACACCCGAAACAAAGTAAAATGAAAATAAAAAATTGCAAATCGGTACTTTTGAAAGTAAATGTGATGTAGACAGTTAGTAAATATTATTCGTTTCCAGGCCTGTAATTGAAAGGAAGATATTTCTAGAAGCATTCGCTGAATTTCAAGTAAATGTAAACTGGCCAGAACATAGAGGCAGAATTGTGTAACACCCGAAACGCACACTTTTCGAATTGTAAAATCGTTATCCTATATGCCAAACTTTTCTAATTTTAAATTTAGATCAAACAACTAGAAGCGAAGAGAAAAAAAGTGCTTTAATGGCTAAAATACTCTTTCAAAATACATACAAATTTATACTTTCATCGAAAAAATGTAACACCCGAAACGATGGAATGACCCATAGCTAAGCCGGATTTTAGTTGTGCGAAAAAAGGGGTTGATATTTGTGAGTGCAGGTAACAGGTAGAAATTATGCTCGGGTTCGGTAAAAGGGACTGCCATGGGTTGAAGGGTAGTTACTTTTTTCAAGATTTATGGCTTTGTTTGTCAAATATTTAAATTTAAGTGTGCGCGGAATCTTCGCCTTTCAATAATTGGTCTAATTTTTCTGACATCTCAAATATTTCCTGAGATATGGGTATTTTAGTAAGACAAAGTCTGATTTAATGCAATTCAGTTCATACAAGGTGGGCCCTACTGACGTATACGCAACGTACAAATTCCCCACCTTTTTAACAAAATAAAAATGCAGTTTTTCGCTTATAACTTTCATATTTGTCATCCGATCATTGAGTTCTGCGGCTCTAAATGTTCGCTACCATTGTATCCAAAACATGCATGCCTAATATTGGTATAATTTTATATAATTGAGTGAAAAAAGTGAAAATATGAGCGAAAAATGGCCTTTCTGATTTCATAGGAGCCACAATTATAGTCGTAGGCTGGCGTTTAGGCACTTAAAATTTGCGCACGGTCTCCACCTTTCCAAATTAGGTACGCGACAAAACAAAAATGTTCTTCAATTTTAAGCAAATATTTGCTACGTCTAGTACTGCCTTAAGACCTCGAGATAAAAAATAAATAAAATGAACAGCACCCATTTTCGATGACAGTGTAATTAGAAATGGAAGTACTTCGAAATTCCTCATTTAATCATTCAAACTGGAAGCACTTCCACTTTCCTCGTTACAATCGCGAAACAGCCGGCAGACTTAGGTGGTGATTATGTATGGCAACCAAAAAATGTTGAGTTGCCTCAGAGGCAACCGAACTAGAAATTGCTATTTCAGATGGCAACTTAATTTGGTTGACTTTTGCGTCGCGTTGCCAACTGAAAATCTGGCATTTTTGGCAACTAAAAACACATGTTTCAAGAGAGCATCAATATTTTTTGAAATTAGTTAATTTGAAACAGTTTTTTTTTGAAAAGTATGCATTAGGTTCACAAATTACGAGATAAAAAGCAATATATGGAGATAACTTCGGAGATTTTTTTACTCGATGAAAATGAGAGACCAGGGCGCGCAGGAGGATTCGTAATGCGTTAAAGGAATTGCAACAGCCAACCAGCCGGCACGTTTAAAAATGCATTTGAATTGTTTTTAATTTGACTAACGAATGAGACATCGCGCTATTTATTCGACAATAAAACGCGACGTGGATAGAAGTGGAAATCTTTTTAATATGGTTTTGGCACAAACACCAATATGTATAGTGCTAGAAGAAGAGCAGAATGTACTTGAGCGACGAAAATGTGGAACATAATAGAGGCTTAAAAGATTCTTCGGAACTGGATCTTTAAAGAAAATCTGGACATTCTGGGGTACATAAATGGAATCAGGATTATTTGCTTAAACTGAAGTTAGTCCTTAACGATTCAGATATTCGGGAAATGTATTCAAATTATTTTTTGATTGGTTGTTTTCAATCCAAATGAAATCTTTCACCGCCCTATATCTGGATGCTGTTCCAAAAGCCATCAATTTTTGTTAAAAATTCTTTTTTTTTTTTGCTACCACCATTTTGTGTTTAATAGATAAAAATTATCAATAATTACAATACTTTTGTGTTTTTAAAAATTTTCATTTAACTATGTTCCATTTTACGGACTATTGCACCCCAGGCAACTGAAAAATGGAAAAGGCAACTGCTATTTAGCACTCAAAATGAACAGCACACATTTTCGATGACAGTGTCATTAGAAATAGGAGTACTTCCAAATTCTTCTTAATGTCAAATGCGAAATATTAATAAAATCATCGATGACTTCGTCACTCATGTTAAAAATTTCGGCTGGGAATTAACTCAATGAAACTATTTTGTCAATAACAAAGAGAGAGAGAGGGTTGAGAGAGAGAGAGAGAGAGAGAGGAGAGAGAGAGGCAGAGAGAGAGAGAGGCAGAGAGAGAGAGGCAGAGAGAGAGAGGCAGAGAGAGAGAGAGGCAGAGAGAGAGAGAGGCAGAGAGAGAGGCAGAGAGAGAGGCAAAGAGAGAGGCAAAGAGAGAGGCAGAGAGAGAGAGAGAGAGGGGAGACAAAGAGAGAGCACAGAGAGGGAGAGAGAGACAGAGAGAGATGGAGAGAGAGACAGAGAGAGATGGAGAGAGAGACAGAGAAGAGGGAGAGGCAGAGAGAGGGAGAGGCAGAGAGAGGGAGAGGCAGAGAGAGGCAGAGAGAGGGAGAGAGAGACAGAGAGAGAGGGAGAGACAGAGACAGAGAGAGGGAGAGACAGACAGAGAAAGAGAGAAAGAGAGAAAGAGAGGCAGAGAGAAAGAAAGATAGACAGAGAGAGAGAAAGAGAGACAGAGAGAGAGGGAGAGACAGAGAGAGGGAGAGAGAGGAAGAGAGAGGAAGAGAGAGGAAGAGAGAGGAAGAGAGAGGAGAGAGATAGAAAGAGACGGAGAGACAGAGAGATGGAGAGAGAGAGAGAGAGTTAATAAGAATTCTGAACACTAGAAATTGTTCGCCTTTCTGTCGTTCGATGCAATGCGAGGGGACGATGGAAATACGTTGAAATTGCTAGTGCTATAGGTTTGATTTTCTAACGAAAATATATTTCAAAATAGACGAGCTTCAAATTATAAAACCATATCCTTGAAACGTGGTTGCATAGCTCAATTTGAATTCAAATTGAAGGCAAAATCATCAAGGCCAAGTTAATAGAAAAGGGAAATCAAAGAATGTATGTAAAGACTGTCCCAGAAATAACTGCCCTTTTGTTTTTTTTTATTGCAAAAAAACCAATGATGTTTTTTAAAAAATTCTTTCAGTTTATTATTAAGTGAACATTACAAAATAAATAAAAATTTTAATTACACTGAAAAAAAATACACTTAAAAAAAATTATACACTTTTTTATTAAGGTCCTCCATTAGGTTTTTTACCGACCTTTCGTTCACCTTAGTGTATGCCCGACGCCATTTATGTCGAAATATTTCGATGTTCTTCGCAGTTTGTTTGGTCTTCTTAAGGTTCCTTTTCATTAAAGCCCAATATTTTTCGATTGGACGAAGTTCGGGGCAATTCGGAGGATTTGCTTCTCTTGGTACCACAGTGACATTATTAGTTTGGTACCAATCCATCGTTCTCTGGGCGTAGTGAGATTTTGCTAGGACAGGCCAAAATAGTACTGAACCTTGGTGCTGACGTATAAAAGGCAGCAAACGCCGGTTCAAACACTTCCTGATGTAAATTTCGACGGCCACATTTGCAAATGCCACACCATGTATTTCTTTGGAAATTTGGTATGTTTTTCGGTGGTAAATTTAGAGGATGCTCCACCCCTTCTAACCGCAGTATAATATCCGTGTCCAGGTAACTGCTTGAAATCCGCTTTGCAATACGTTTCATCGTCCATGATCACGCAATCAAATTTGGGCAGGTAATCGCGATACAGTTTTCGAGCCCTCCTCTTGGCTTCGGCGTCCTTTTCTTCTGACCTATCAGGTACTTTTTGTAGTTTATAGCTCCTTAGGTTGTAAATTTTTGTAATCCGTTGAACACTGGACTTCGATGTTCCCGCTTTTGCTGCCATATCACGAACCGAAGTGCCTGGATTCTGAGTAAACAGCCGCTTAACGTTCTGGGCCACCGCTTGGTTCGCTGGACCACTTTTTCTCCCTGATCCTGGTGTTTTTGATAAAGGGGTAAGCTGTCTGTATCGTTTTATGGTCCTACCGACAGTTTTTTCGCACACGCCAACTTCCTTGGCGATCTTTTTGTACGTGGTGTTTGGATTTTCCAGGTGTTTGTAAATAATTGCTTTCCGCTTTTCTTCTTGTTGAGACGACATCTTTTCAGTAGCTCTTTTATTTTACGAATGAGTATTTTTTTTTTTTTTGAATCTGAAATAATTATACTTTATTTATATGACTTCCAGACTGTCAACTTAAAATCTGAATTTAGCTCCTTAAGTTGAATTTATCAAAAACCCTTTCAGACTGTAAATTCTGAGTTTACGAGCTCACACGCCTGTTCGAACTTTTATTAGATGTTTGCTTTGATTGATCGAAATGATATCGTGGTATAGTGGATAGGCCTCCGCCTTGGAACCCGAAAGGCTGAGGTTCGAATCCGGGCGCAAACAAGATTAATTGGGGAGAAAGATATTTTATTTATTTTTATTATTAAAACAAACGAAAATTCATTTCACCTCTAAAGATTTGAAAAAAGAAGCAAACAGGTAATTTCATCGTTGTCAAAAAAGGTAGTGAAATGTAAGGGTTGCAGCAACGAATGCCTAAACTCAGGAGTTTATTTCTGAATTTAAATACCCTTAACTCAGTTTGAACTCACTACTAAAGTCTACTTAAGGTACTAAATTCAGTTTAACGCAATAGTCTGGAAACCATATTAGGTACCAAATATGTTGCTATAGAGTTAACACTTTTTTATAAATAGCCTAAAAACAAAAGGACAGTTATTTCTGGGACAGTCCTTATGTATAGGACCACAGTGAGTGCGTGTAGTGTATGCTTTTGGAATTATTATAGGTATGTCAATTTATATGCCATTTTCGGCATAATCTGCCCTGTAGGGAGTAGTTTCCCCTGGACGGGGGAGTTTCATTGAATTTGATGAAGAGAGCAAAATTAATAATGATAGGTCTTCAGGAAGCTGCCTCAGACGTAGTCACTTCCTCGGTGCCGCTATAAAGGATGTCGGTCCAGGTCCTTGAAAGGAAATTTGAAATCAACATTACGACCTCGGCGACGGCGCAATAAGAACAATAAAACAATAACAAAAACAACAACAACACAACAACAACAACAGCAACATACTCAGCTTGCTTTGAAAGAAACTCGGGTATTATTCCTCACCCGTTCAAGGAGCTGGAGCTTTCGCGCCGGTTATCAATAAAGCCTTTCCCTCCTGGGCTCTATACATACATATACCTGTGAATATATATGCATATATATATGCATATATAATATATTGTATATATGTATATCGCTCTATTTTATTGTGATTGCTTATGTAGCTTTCGTATCATAAGTGGCTTCTCCAATAATGGCAATAATAAAACAACAACAACAACAACATTAACGATGAGCGATGAGCATGCTCGCTCGCTACGCGAGTACTTCGAGCGTAGGCTTGAAAACCGATACAAGTGTGTGCCCGCCCCTCATGTAACTTTTGACGCTCTTACAGATTAATTGTTGTTGCTGTTGTTGCAATTGTCTGTCTTTGTACTAATTGTTGCATTTCAGGCAGAATAATGCTAGAATGACAACAATTGACACAATTTTCATTGAAATTTTGTTAGCCTGCAGCTATGATGGGCGTGTGTTGTTGTGTGTATGAGTGGCATAAGATTTGTTACTATTTGTTACGCTATCAGGTCAAGTGTTTTCTTTTGAAATACCCAGAAGTATTCTTCGGGCCTCTGAGAACCCGTCAAGAGTGCTCGAAAAATGTGTTTGCTTATAAACGGTGGATGCTTAACATTGCATAAGTTCTCTATATTTTTTAAGCTTAGAACTGGAGAGTTGTGTATTCACTCTAGGTATTAAAAAAATGAGAGCAGGAATTAAAAAATAGAATTTTTAAATTCGTATCGATAACGAAGCATATTTACAGGAGCCTTCTATTACTTGAAAACGAGTAAGTGTGTCATAGCTCATCAAACTAGACCAGATTCCCAATAAATATCCCGTCTTTTGGTTCCTTATTCGATTTGGTGACATATGAAAATCAAAGGCAAGCCGGGTTTTATGGAAACGTAGACTTTTTTGTTACGTTTGCTTTCGAAAAAGCGGTAGAGAGGTAGAGAGAGGTTGATAGATGTAGAGAGAGATAGAGAGATATAGAGAGAAATAGAGACATATGGGCATTTCCACAGAAATGTCAACCACAACTTAAAAATTTTATGTGCTGCTAAGTCAAATTTTTTTATATATTAGAATATCCTTATAAATGAAGCTTTAATTCTGAAAGTTTTAATATCTTACATAATATTTAAACCCAAAAAAACCTTGTCGAAATCTGTGGCGAAATTTTTCGATAATCTTGATATAGTTTTTGTATGAACATTTTATAAGCCTACGGCTGGTTAAAAGGAATGGTGTTGGGTAAAATTTTGTCTAATAATTTTGAATGATAGCCCCACTATGCAAAGAGAGCGCTTGCATATGAAATAACTGTAAATTTTTTATATTTTAATTTCTATTTTTATGTCGCGTGAGTTACGAATATATGTAATTTTTGACCAGTGTGATTATAAAAAAATTTCAGTACAAGATCTTTTGTGGCTAAGGAGAGAATAAGTTTAACAACTAAAAGTGTTAAAAAAAAATCCCATATATTTTGTTTACATATCTATTATTTGCTGTTGAAATCTGTCGCGTGAGTTACGGTAAGAGCAATTTCGAATACGAAAGCTTCAATAATATTTAATGTTTTTATCTTTTGGGCACAAATATGGAAAAGAAAGAAAAAAACAACAAAGTCAAAGAAATAATGAAGAAGTGGACATCGAATTTAAGAAAAGATGATGGAAAGTGGAGAGATTATAGGAAGACACAAACGCACAAAATTCATAATATTGTGGGAATAAAAAATAATCATTATTTTTCATTTGTCAACAAAAATAGTATTGCAGTCGCCAAAACCTTTTATTCAAAAAAGCATAACATTAAGATATAGACGTGTAGGTAGGTTGAAGTGGCTGCCACTTAGGCCGTTAATCGGCCCATTGTGATACCAAGGAGGTTTTCTTGTGCTTGTGTGAGTGTATGTCTTATTAAGGGTCCTCATGCAACGCATTTACACCGTGTAAGCTGAGTGAAGTTCGTAAAACTGTCAAATTTTGTATGCAATTTTGACAGTTTTACTGTTGCATGAGGACCCATATTATGTAGTGTGCCCCTAACATGCGATTTATGAAAAACCAGTGCTAGGCTTGGAACATTACACTCCGTTTCGCCTGTGCCGGGAATCGAACCTCGGACTCTGGGATCAAGAGCACAGCACGCATCCCCTACGCTATCCCAGAGCCACTATAGACGTGTAAGTGTAATATGAGTCTTTGATTGATTGTTTTTATCTTCTTACATTTTTGAATTAACTTTTTTTTTTTTGGTTTTTGGTAATGAAATACATTTTTGTTATGTTATTTAATATTTATTAAAACAAAATTTTGTTTAAAAGCTAAACTTTCAATATTTGAACACAAATTTTCTTAACGGAAATTTTGTCGCGTGAGTTATGTCGCGTGAGTTACGGCAAATATTTTTTAAAAGCTCAATATATTATTGAACACCCAAAATTGATTGGCTAAGTGGGTTTATTATAAAATTTCACAGCTTTCTAATTATTTCAAAATTTAAAAAAAGGCAAGTTGTGTACGAAAAATTCGCTAAATTTTCAACTTGTAACTTTGCTTGTAAAACGTACTTCCTTTTTTTGTCGCGTGGGTTACGAAAACATTTACCTTTGCTATTCTTAGTTAACAACTAACCAAGGACAATTTTGATAGACCATACCGTTAGTACTTCTACTAAGATATATGTACATTGTAAATTTTTTATACCTCAATTAGATAAACTTTCGAGTAAGCAAGCCTTTAAGTCGTACGACTGTCGCGTGAGTTACGATGGAAATGCCCATATAGAGAGATATAGAGAGATATAGAGAGATATAGAGAGATATAGAGAGATATAGAGAGATATAGAGAGATATAGAGAGATATAGAGAGATATAGAGAGATATAGAGAGATATAGAGAGATATAGAGAGATATAGAGACATATAGAGACATATAGAGAGATATAGAGAGATATAGAGAGATATAGAGAGAGGTAGAGGGAGGTAGAGAGAGGTAGAGAGAGAGGTAGAGAGAGATAGAGAGAGTCAGAAGGAGGTGGGAGTGGCAGAGGGAGGTAAGAGTGGCAGAGGGAGGTAATAGTGGCAGAGAGAAGTATAGAGAGATAGAGAGAAGCATAGTGACCTGGAGAGACATAGAGAGACAAAGCTAGAGATAGAGAGGTAAAGAGATAGATAGAGAGGTAAAGAGATAGATAGAGAGGTAAAGAGATAGATAGAGAGATAAAGAGATAGATAGAGAGATAAAGAGATAGATAGAGAGATAAAGAGATAGATAGAGAGATAAAGAGATAGATAGAGAGATAAAGAGATAGATAGAGAGATAAAGAGATAGATAGAGAGAGATAGAGAGAGATAGAGAGAGATAGAGAGAGATAGAGAGAGATAGAGAGAGATAGAGAGAGATAGAGAGAGATAGAGAGAGATAGAGAGAGATAGAGAGAGATAGAGAGAGATAGAGAGAGATAGAGAGAGATAGAGAGAGATAGAGAGAGATAGAGAGAGATAGAGAGAGATAGAGAGAGATAGAGAGAGATAGAGAGAGATAGAGAGAGATAGAGAGAGATAGAGAGAGATAGAGAGATATAGAGAGAGAGATAGAGAGATAGAGAGACATAGAGAGAGAGAGATAAGAGAGAGAGAGAGAGAGAGAGAGAGAGAGAGAGAAATATAGGGAGAGATAGAGAAAAATAGAGATAGAGACAGATAGAGATGTAGAAAGATATGGACAGAGACAGACAGATAGAGAGAGATATGAATTTTTGACCTGACATGGCGCTTTGTTTAATAGATAGTGTTGCCAACAGAATATATTTTCCTAAATGATTCTTCATTGCCTGTTTTGATTGGCCAATGACAGAAATTTCAAAATACGGTTAAAAAGAAATAAGAAATAAAATTATTTTTTGCGTTTGTGCGTGTTTCTTCTGTATGTCCATCTCAAAATTTTACAAGTGTGGATGTATGGATGGATTGATGGATGGATGGATGGATGGATGGATGGATGGATGGATGGATGGATGGTATATGTTAAGATCGATAACATCAAGATAGCTGAATGCATGGGTGGACGAAGAGGTGGTTTCATTGTGATTGTATATGGTAAAAGCCGCATACAATTTTCATGGTGTGAATTTACTTTTCCTCTCCCCGTTTATTTTTGTTGTAATTTATAGCAATTTAAATTTTGACGGTCAACTTTGACGCACGCATCTTAGTTTGTAATTTTAACGAATCTTGTAAACAAATACTATTTTTCTTTGGATTTTCATTTTCATGAATTTTTCCTCCATATTTATTTGAGTTCCTGAATATAAACTGTTCTCGCTTTAAGATATAGGTCAATGTTTTGTGTTTTTTTGATTTTATACCCGGAACACCCTGTGTCGGAATTACATACATATATTGCGTTTGTGCGTACGTGCGTAACGTTCAGAACCGTTCAATATGGACTATGAAAATTATATGTATGCATATAAATGATCAGCGTCAGTAGGAGATTCATTTTAGCCATGCCCTGTCCGCCTGTCTGTCTGTCTGTCTGTCAGTATTGTAGCCTTCTTATCAGAGGAGTTAAGTCAACTTGATGAAATTCGGTCTACAGATTGACGGAGACATGAGTGAAAGCATTTCAGGGAATGAGATTAATCGCAATATTTTCAAAAGCAGATTTTTTCGAGATATTTTAATGATTTTTGATATATTAACATATTTAAATGCATTAAGTGCAGTTTCCGAAAATTCGGCGAAGGTCCTGGTAAAAAAAAAAAGGCGGTTTTCCTGAAGTACGTGAACAGAAGTCGGCATATGAGGCCCCTTGTGTCCTTAACCCATTTACAGCATTTATTCAACTATCATATAAGTACTTTACTTAACATTTTCATCTTTTGGACTTATATATCCACTTGAAATGTGTTAATGATCGTGGTCTCGGGCCAGTACAAAAAACAAAATTCAAACGTATGTGGGCATTTACGCCCGCAGGATTTTTTTCGTATGTTCACGACCGCATTTTCCAACAATTTCCTTTTAGTTTGCCCATATGTGTGGCTAACTGTCAGGCATACTCGCTTGACTATGAAAGCCTTAGTTTTTTATCCTCCAAATAAAACTTGAAATGTGGGATGTACATTAATTACGTCAACAGAGTTTATCTAAATTTTGACTCCCTCCCCCATAAGGTGAGTTTTAGTGAGATGTTGCCGTACCCCTTATGTTCGTCTCAATTTTTCCCACTGTTAAATATAAAAATAGTAGAGCTTGTTGACTATGGTGCACCGTACCGCACTTCTGATTGGTAGGCGTGGCTTTTCGCGAATTGCGTCCAATTTCCTCATTCAAACTGAATTGGAAATTTCGCCCACGTTCCTCTACGCCAGCAGTGGAAATTGCGATAAATCATTATTTATGAAGTCGTTGGTCGGATTGGTGATGGCCAAGGGAGTAGATTTATCTCAGCTTTGCAGGTCAAACCGTACCGCTGTCGTTAAGCGTGAAAAGATAAAAATAAAAATTCTTGTGTAGGATGCTTCATTCTTCACATTTTTCTTACAAGTCTCATTAATTATCGTAAATGATTGTAGTTCGAGCAGTTTGAGAATGAAAAGAGCTAAAATTTCATTACAATGCATTAATTCACTTAACAATGAAATCGTCGGCTTGCCTGTCCGCCCGTTCGTCCAGCCCCCTTTCTGTACGTCTGTGTGCACATTGTACATGTGAACGTTCGTACTTGCGATTGCATACTTCCGATTGCGAGTCCATTGTCGTCTGAGCTTTGGCTTCGAAGTCATCATCATCATCATCTCTCATTATTGTCATCATAATTTTTTTGATTGACTAAGAGCTGATCAACTGGCTTTTTTGCGCAAACGATTTTCTTAAGAATTTTTCTCGTTCACTTACTACGAGTATTTGTGTGACTATGTGTCGTTGGTATTTTTGTCGCCGTCTATTATTGCGATAAGCAACCACGAAAATGTCACCGCAAATGCATGGTTTTTGGAATTCCTTTTCCTTTTGTTGTTATTATTTATTTATTTATTTGTTTTTTTTTTTTAAACTCATTTTGAATATTTTGATTTAAATTCATTTTTCATTCCGTTAAGAACAATTGTTTTCTTCACACATTTGCATTTATTTTGACCTCACTGCATGGGGCAGGCTACTGCTACTTGTGGGGTCATATGATGGGCTAACGCCAATTAAACTTTTAACGCGCTCTCCTTTTTTATTCATAATTTAAAAGCAGAATGAGTGGGCTGAGATTCGTTTCGTTCGGTTTCATAAATGAAAAAATATTTTATTATAATTATTGTTTAGACAGCTCTTAGCACGCAAAATGTACTTATGTATGCGATGTCCAAGAATTTATAATTTCTCGTAAAGTTTTTTAACAATCCGATCCGATCCGACAGTCGAGTGCAATGAATTAACCCGTTCCCTACCGAATTTCACTCAAATGTTTTAAACCACTTTTGGGTAGAAAAATAATAAGTTTTTTGAATGTGATTTAAAAAGCAACACGCACGAGGAAAATATACTTAATAAGGGTCTTAAAGTCATACTCACCTGATTGAACAACATGGGATAATTTTTTCGAAAACATAGGTACACCAAGACCACGCTCATGAAAATTGAGTATTTTGGAGATTCCTTACAAAAAAAAGAGCCTCATATATGTCGACTTCTGTCGACTCGATGAAAACTTCCATTTTGTCGCGCCCACATTTACAAGTTCCGCAAATGAATGGGAGGCTTAAATAAGAGTTCGAGCAGATTTAAAAAATTCCATAACATATCCTAGCACTACTCTTAAAAATAATCCTATAAATTTGTGTACCGATTTTCATCAAGATAACACAACTCGATAAGAAGGCTATATACTGACAGATAGACAGACGGACGACCATTGTTAAATCGAATCTCCTGGTGACGCTGATCATCTATATGCATATGTACATTCTGGCCTAGAGGCTGGAGCCATTGAAATTCATTATAAAGAGCTGTGGTTGTACAGTATTTCCCGCTTATATGCACGCTAATTTGTGTCATTTGCCTTAAATGTTTATACAAGAAGCCCCGCTTATAAGCACAATTTTTCGTGCATTTTGCACGGTGCTTATATCCGGGTAATACTGTATATTATTTCTGTATTTTTTTTTTTTTTTTGTAAACATTAACATTCTTTTAAAGAAACATAAGAATGCAACTCTGCGTTTTTCTTTATTTTAAAATTTCGGATAAGCTGTGTTGTACACAGGGCGTTTTTATACCCAGCGTAAGCAGGGTATATTAGTTTTGTGCGAATCTTGTAACAGCCAGAACTAAGCTCCGTAGATATAGACATATATATATATATATTCTTGATCAGGATCAAAAACTGAATCGATTTACACATGTCCGTCTGTCCGTGGTCCGATCTCCTCCGACACGGCTGGACCAATCGAGTCGAAATTTGGCACACAGGTATATCGGGGTCCGAGTATGATCCTAAGTAAAAATGGGAGACATCCGCCCACTGTCACGCCCAAAAATAAATTTAATGTGTTTTCAGTAAAATGCTTGTAACTTGCGAACCACTCAACACATTTCATTGATATTTGGTGGACTGGTAAACTACGAAAAGGGACATATCCTGGAAAAAAATCCTCCTCGAGCCACGCCCACAAATAAGGGTTTATCGTAACTTGTGAAGTAAAAGGCGTAGAAACTTCAAATTCGCAACATAGGTTGACCAAGGCGAATGAAAGGTGTAGGAAAAAAATTGATGTGGCCCGCCCACTGCCACGCCCACAAATGAAGGGGCAAAACATAGTGCGCCAATAATGTCGGGTCGCTGGGTATTTCAAAGTAAGGCTTGACCGACTTTAGCTTTCTTACTTGTTTTTGTTTTGTTTTTAACGAGTGAAAACGGTAATGGGGAAAAAAAGTCGAAAATGTGAAGAAAATGCAAAAAAAAAAAAATAATATGCCTGCTATGTGTGTTAATTACATTTACGCGCTCCATTTGTCTTGTAAACCTCAAGTCCACAGAGTCTCTCACCCACGTCGTCTCTTCGTTATTTGAAGGGCTTTCGGACTTATTGTTGAACGCAGTGAAGCCACTTTGGGCGCATTTTAATCTTTAATTTGTTTAATTCATTTTCATTTTCTTAATGGGCAACTATTTGCCCAGGCACGCACAGTGGCATTATGCTGAAGGCAGGTGCGTGGGCAGCGAATTATTTAGAGAAGGGTTTCATGCATTTCAAACCCTTCATATCGAACATCAAAAATACCACCCCAGCGGCAAAAAACGTAAGGCTTAGTAAGGCAAAAAAGAATATTTAATGCTTATAAATGGCCTTATAATGATCGAATAGCACATTATTTTTAACACGGCGATTGTCATAGGAAATGTAAGGCCTGCCTTTTTCCATTACCTTTAAATATATTTTATAATCAAGAATTTTTAAATAATCCTTCAATACACAAAACAATATTTAAATGATGACACGTTACTTTTCTGTTCATCATTTATTGCATTCCATTTCTTTGCGAATTAATAAAATAATTCATATGAAATAGTTGTTCTTAAAATCATGAGGAAGAATTCTCAAAAACAATATGGGTTGATAAATTTTAGCGAATTGCGTTAGGTGTAGGAGAAAAATTGATGTGCTGCCGGTAATTATACTTATTACCGATTTCGCTCAAGTGGCACGCATCTTCAGGTTTGCAGCGTTTCGATTGATCTGGTTCGGTTTTCACTGATTCTTCTTCATATCTTCACTCATTCCTGCTTGAAATTGCACCTGAAATTAAGGCTACTTCAGTCCCCCAATGTTTCAAATCGTTGAAGAATCTTCGTTGAAGCACAAAGTCCCCAAATCTCATTCGCGTGCAATTAGCTAGATTACTCATTTTTTACCGATGGAAGGTACCCATGTACATATGTAGGAAGATTTTGGATCTTGTGCGGTAGACTGACTAGGCACAATTTGAAAAAAATATGTACTCGAACTGAAAATACTGGCGAATGGGAAATTCGAATGAGTGGACACTGCCATTACAGAGCAACGTCATTGAGTCGTTGTTTGCCCTCAGAAGGTGTGACTTTGCGAAAATATGTTAATTTCCTTTTTGTTTTCCTTTCTTTTTCACTCTTTTTTGCTGTGTTTCTTTCTCTTTGTTATATTTACTTTTGATTTTTTTTTACTAACTCAACACATTCTCTGAACGGCAGCAAAATAAAAAATAAAAATAAATAAAAATAAAAAACAATAAACAAAAATGAAGAACATATGGGCGTTGTTTGCAATACACACATTGTGAACCTCCCGTCAGGTGAAAGAAAAACACTTTAAAAGAAAAAAAAAACAAGTAAGAAAGCTAAAGTCGGTCAAGCCCGACTTTCATATACACAGCGTCCCCACAATATTGGCGCACTATGCCTTTCCGTACGGAAGTTACTAAAAATCTCATGCACATACATTTTTTTCCTACACCCTTCATTCGCCTTGGTCGACTTATGGATCCGATTTGAAGCGTGGGCGTGGAAGTGAGCGGATATCGCCCATTTTCACTTAAGGCCGTCTTCGGGGCTCAACATACTACCTATTTGCAAATATGTAATATATGTAAATAATTAACGAATTCACATCCATTTCCAACAGATTGGAAATTTGGAGTAAAACTTTCCCACTTTCGGTACCAAAAGCATTTTGGCGCCAGTCTTTTGAACATAAGTGAACGAAATTGGGAACAGCTGATTGTATTCTCTTGTCTATCTTTTTATACCCAGCGTAAGCGGGGTATATTAGTTTTGTGCAAATCTTGTAACAGGGAGAATTAAGCTCCGGAGATATAGAAAAATATATATAGAAATGATCAGGATCAAAAACTGAATCGATTTAGACATGTCCGTCTGTCCGTCCGTCCGTCCGTCTGTCCGTCTGTCCGTCCGTCCGTGGTCGGATCTCCTCCGAAACGGCTGGACCAATCAAGTCGAAATTTGGCACACAGGTATATCGGGATCCGAGTATGATCCTAAGTAAAAATGGAAGACATCCGCCCACTGCCATCGCCCACAAATTAATTTATTGTGTTTTAAAAAATGCTTGTAACTTGCGAACCACTCAACACATTTCATTGATATTTGGTGTGCTGGTAAGCTACGAAAAGGGACATTTGCTGGCAAAAAATGGACGCCGCCCTCCTCGAGCCACGGCCACAAATAAGCCAAAAATAAGGTCTTACGTAACTTCCGAAGTAAACGGCGTAGAAGCTTCAAATTCGCAGCATAGGTTGACCAAGGCGAATGAAAGGTGTAGGAACAAAAATTTATGTAGCCCGCCCACTGCCACGCCCACAAATAGAGAAATTTCATAACTTCCGAAGTAAAAGGACGTAGAAGCTTCAAATTCGCAACATAGGTTCACCAGGCCGAATGAAAGGTGTAGGAAAAATTTATGCGTCCCGCCCACTGCCACGCCCACAAATGAAGATTTTTACGTAACTTCCGAAGTAAAAGGCGTAGAAGCTTCAAATTCGCAACATAGGTTCACCAAGGCGAATGAAAGGTGTATGAAAAAAATTTTTTTTGCCCCGCCTACTGCCACGCCCACAAATAAAGATTTTTCGTAACTTCCGAAGTAAAAGGCGTAGAAGCTTCAAATTCGCAACATAGGGTCACCAAGGCGAATGAAAGGTGTAGGGAAATAATTTATGTTGCCTTCCCACTGCCACGCCCACAAATAGAGAAGCAAAACATAGTGCGCTCATAATGTCGGGACGCTGGGTATTTCAAAGTCGGGCTTGACCGACTTTAGCTTTCTTACTTGTTTCATAATACCAAACTGATAGACAAACGACTATGTAGAAATTTTTCTACTCTATTGGCAGTAGATGGTCATAATAGGCCCGATTGTAAAAAAAATGTCTTTCAGTTTATTTTTCTGCTGATTATATTCGCAAAAGATTCGCCAATTTTCGCGAATACGAATGTCATAAAATATGCGAATATTCGCGAATGCGAATGCGCCACTTATATATCGACCCCTTTTCGCGAATTCATCGTATGTTACAAAAACTAAACTTTACAGGAGAGCGTTTTTTCAACTTTCCTTTGCATTGGCTAGACACATCGGTACCAAATCACAATGGTGCTTCAATAATTGACTAATTTAACGAAATTCAAAATTAATTTTGTGGAAGAGTTTATACATTCAAAAAAAAAAAAAAAAACAATTTTTGGCACATACGATACTTCTGCCCACAAGTTTTGTAAGTATTTTAGTTAAGTTAGTTACTTACGATAGTTTCCAAAAATAATTTTGCAAACGCATATTGCGTAAGTCCAAAAATTTTTTTGAAAGGATACATAAAGGCTTGTTGTATAACGTTTGAATCTCAGAAATAAAATTCAAGTTGGTAACAGTTTTTTTCTTACAGCCTTCAAAATATCTTAAAAGTACCTAGTATAATTGAATCCGAGCTTTTTTCGAATATAGCGATACGAACGCTAAGCAAACTTAATTTGATTTTGTTAAATAGCGAATCTCCAAAGGACTTCCAATTTTTAAAGTCGGTGTGCTCCATTTCTATGCAGTCGTAGCCCGATGGGTTAGTTCGTGCACTGGGAATAATTGTGGCACATTCACTAGGCGCCCAAACCGTACGATTCCTAACAAATGATTCAATCGTGCTATTTCTGGGTATTTTTTTTTTTTTTTAATAAAAACCATTTTGGTTTGTTATTACATATTTACATTCCCCCATTACGAAATCAGAGTGACGCCACTGGCTCTAAGTAACGGTGAAACTACAAAAAGCGAGCAATTCACTTTACATAGCTATTCACATAAATATTTGCAGCAAATAACTACAGGTAAAAAATTTTTATGTTACATACGCTAAAATCGCCCTCAAAAAAAAAAAAAAAAAAAAACACTGTCACATACGATGAAACTAATTCTGAATTATGTCCATAACTATAGTGCCTAGGGTTATAAAATTTTGCCAGACGATGAGCTTAGGACTCTTGAAAAATTTTGCATCAAAAAGTAAATTTGGAGTCACATTTTCCTTTTTTTGAGCTTTTTTTTTGAGGTTGTGCCATTTTTCCACAAAATAGCAAATCAAACACATTTGTGTTGAACAAAAAGGGAGCGCTTTTAAATCGAAGTAGGTTTGATTTGAATTTCAAATTCCTATCTCTACTTAAGATTTAAAAAAAAAACAATCAAACATGTTTGATAGAGTGTAGAGCAGATATATCTCTCTACCCCCTACATGAAAATATGTATACACTATAGATTTTTGTATCCAACAATTTACTCAAGTAGAGTTTGTAGAGAGCTTGTGTAGTGCGCTCTACAGGGTGTATACACTTGTCTACGTATCTACACGAGAGTTTTTTCTCTATCTCTACGTTAATAAATCTATAGTCGACATTTGGCTTTATGAGCCTGTTTGCAATCTTATAATTAGAGCTCGGATTTTGAGTATTTTGCTTCTTTTTGAATTATTGTGCATTTGACTGTGCTTTTTGAATATTTTAGTCACTGAAGTAGGCTTTTTTTTTAATTTGACAATTCAAAATTTAAATAGGCATGCTAAATCGAACTTATTTTTTCAAAATGCCTAAAGAGGGGAAACTAATTCAAAGTGGCTTCGTGCCATAAACAACAAGTTTTTGGTCGTTGTTGAAGGCCGCATATACGGTAGTTGTTTTCGATTTACTACGGAATAAAAGACTGGGAAGCTGCGAATGCCATAGTCGGACCGACTTTAGCTCTCTTACTTGGGTTTTTTTTTACGCCGAAGGCCGTTTTTTGAAAATTCCCTCCTGCACCCGAAATTCAAATGGAACTGGAACGAAAGTTGGCACTTATGCTTCCTTTGCAGCCATAAACATCCTCTCCAAAAAATTCTGTGATAGGCTCATTACACAATGCTACAAAACAATTTTTTTTCATACACTTTTTTTCTAATGGTTATTTTATGTTAGCTTAGGGCTCCCTCATTCCAAAAAGTCATTGGTTTGATGGATTTAAGTAGCGTTTCCGTAATATGGCCCAAAATGTGAAAAAAGTCAATTTTCTCTACTTTGCCCCATATTTAGGGCCATAACTCAATTACCGTATAAGATAGGGATCATTCCATGACAAACGATATTGGGGTTGAAAATCTAAATATTTTATTTTCGCATTAAATCTGATGAATGCTAATCGCATAGACCTAATTTAGAAAGGTGGAGACCGTGCGCAAATTTTAAGTGCCTAAACGCCAGCCTACGACTATAATTGTGGCTCCTATGAAATCAGAAAGGCCATATTTCGCTCATATTTTCACTTTTTTTTCTCAATTATCGAGCCATATCTTAGCAAGCAGTGCAAATTATCCCAATATTAGGCATAACAGTTTTTGCGAGAACCCTCACCTTGTTTTAAGTGTTTATTTATGCCAAGTTTAAATCAACGTTTGAAAAAATCGAACAAATGACGCCTCGTATGTATGTATGATATCTATATAATATAAGTACATAAAAATACGCGTGGCAAAGGGGCGGGTTTCATAAAGAAATTTAACAAAAGTCGGTATATGGGGCCCCTTATGGCGTTAAACATTGTCAGGCTCAGCTGACTATAACACCCTTACTTGTTTTTCTTGTTTCGAATAATTGTTCAATTTTTCGAATACTTTGGTATTTTTTGCATTAAAAAAATTTTTTCGGAATATTTTTTGAATATTTTTGCATTTTTTTTGAATTTTTTTTGAATATTTTTGAATATTTTTTGAATTTTTTGCATTTTTTTTGAATTTTTTTAAAAATATTTTTTTGCATTTTTTTGTCCATTTTTTTACATATTCAAAATCCGAGCTCTACTTATAATGTTTGTTCTTATTATTTCGAATACGACTGTATATAAATATATATATTATTCCCGCATATATCTTTTCACGCGACTGAATTAGAATGAGATTTCGAGCAGAAGTTGTTCATATTTTTTTTTATTTTTGTTTTTAATTACTCTGAAACTATCTTTTCATCTCAAGCTATGAAGAAAAAATGCTGCTTATATTTGAAAATAATCTATAATCCATTGAAACATCGATCATATTTCCACTTCCATTTCATCTCCGATAGAATATAACCTTGAACTTGTGATTCGAGAGTTTCAATCAAATATGCCTTTCATCAGAATTCATTTCGTCTCTTGATCAAAAAATCCTTGAAAAGCTTCTAACTACAATCCGAGCTTATTGGAAGAAAATTGGCATGGAACAAAAAAAAAAAAAAAAAAAAAAAAAAAAAAATCCCAAAAAACACAACAAAATTTTCTACACAGGAAGCTACATAAGGGGGAAGTTTAATTTTTACCGCCTTCTGTCTCTGTATCACTGCAATCAATAAACGATTAGAGATTTTCACGAATTTCCCTTCAGCTAAATCGTATGCAGCATGACTTTGTGACTACGCGTGTGTGAGTTTGTGAAATTGAAAAGCTAAAGACCGGAATGCACACATCCGTATCCGGTTGCGAATAAAATCGTTTTCGTTTGTGCAAAGGACGTCGGGACATCATTACGATGCGAACGAAATTCCATTGAATTAAAGCGCAATATTGCTGAATGTGAAATTGCAAATAGCTGTTTTCCAATGAAATTTTCAATAACAAGGACACGACCGAGAGCAAGAGAAAAATTTGATATTGGCAATTCCAGGAAAAATAACCCTATCAATTAAAACTCTCTGTGGCCATTGTGTGCAGAGCAGATGCAAGTCTAAGGAATTTTTGTTTGATTGCCGATTAAAAGCAATATGCATTTAAGGCTTCAAGGCCAATGTACATTGTACAATTGTTTTCAGATTTCCGCCCGATTTTACCAAGCTATTGAAATGAAACTTAAATGAAAAGAACTGAAATTTCATATAAAAAAAAATTTTTTTTATTTAGTTTTTATTTAAATAGCTTGATGAAATCGTGCCTTAGATTGATATTGTTTATATACAGGTTGATAGATAAACAGATTGATTGATAAACAGATGACTGGTTGATTTATTGGTTGATTGATTGATAGGCTGATAGATTGATAGGCTTATAAGTTGATAGGCTTATAGATTTATATAAAGATAGATTGAATGACTGTTTCATTTTTTGATTGATTTGATTAATTGATTGAAAGATTGATAGGCTGATAGATTATAGATAAATTGATTGATAAATTAATAGATTGATAGATAAATAAATTCATTGATTGATTGATAGATTTATGGCTTGATAGATTGATAGTTAGAGAAATTGATTGATGGGCAGATTGTTTTTTTTTTTATCGATTTAAAGATTGATAGATATGTTGATTGATTGTTTGATGGGTTAATAGATGATTGGTTGATTGATTAACAGATCGATAGGTTGATATATTGATAGATAAATTGATTAAATGATTGTTGCTATTGATTTAAAGATTGATAGATTGATAAAAAGAGAAATTGATTGATTGATTTAACGACAATTACATAAATATCATCAAACAAAGTAGGAAAGTGATTTTAGTTGCATATGTTTTGCACGTCAGTGTATCTTAAAAATTTAACTCTCAAGACACCTTTCAAACTAAAAGTCTATTGCGCCATTTAAACCAATTGCGCATTACATAGAAATACACATGCGCACAAACACATACATAAATACCCGCACAGTCGGGTTAAATTTACAAAGCCATATATCTCCCCCAGTAATATTTTTTAACTTATTAAATGATTATGCCTCCTAGGTTGTTCTTTCCTTCCATTAATAGCTATCCTTCCCTTTGCCTTGCTTTTCATTCTTCTTTCTTTCTCTTACCTTCTTGAGTCTATAGTATTTTCGAACATACATTTTATACCTATTATGTAGTTTTGCCTTCTTTATCTTTCTTGCCAGATTAAATTTATTTTATTTTCCTTTTCATTTTAAATTCATTTGCTTGTAGTCCAAGATACCAGAGCCGCCAGACCCTCGTAATTTTAACAATTATGCAATTTTGAGGATTTCTAGTCTAGTATGTAGTTAAGACAGTATGCGTACTTGGTAGATCGAAAGTTGGGTCATTTCAGAGCTAGCGCGAACTAATGGCACCGACATTGAAAACGGGAGCTGTGGGGAAAACGCTTTAAAGTTTTGAACACGGCACTACTGCTACAAAAAAAATCATAACATCTTCAGTTTTTCTCCAATCGACTTGAAATTTTTCGCACAATATTGTTGAATATTATTCATTTGGATAACTATTTTATCGAACCAATACAGTAGGTAGCGATGGCAATGCTCACGATGAGGACGATGACGATAACAAAGATGAAGCCGTAGTCGTATGTCGTCGATGATAGTTATAACTTAAAAAAAATGAAGTTAGAACAAAAGAAATGATAACAAAATTAGCGATTTACGCGTAAAAAAAATTTTTTCTAACTCGCGCTTATCGATTCGTTCACTGTTCGACGAGTCTCGATGATTCACGTCATTTCATTCATAAATTTTTTCATTGTGACCAACTGGCTAACTGACTGACTTACTGACTGGCTGACTGAATTACGGACTGATTAACTGACTGAATGACTGACTGCTTAACTGACTAACTTGCATATTTTCCTTGTATTTTTAGCTTCATTGAGTTTTGATATTTTCTCTACTTTGTTGTTTTGTTGTTTTGTTTAGTTTATTATCATTGTTCCATTCTGCTTATTCTCTAGTTGTTTTCCTTTTCTTTTATTTATTTCTTATTTTTATACCCGACACACTCTGTGTCGAGGGTATATTGCGTTTGTGTGGTTGTGTAACACCCAGAACCAGTCGAGTTATACACCATACAAAATATATATAGAAATAATCAGCGTCAACAGGAGATTCGATTTAGACATGTCCGTCCGTCCTGTCTGTCTATATACAGTTTTCTTATCGAAGAAGTTTAGCTATCTTGGTGAAATTTGGTATGCGTGCTCACATGGGACATAAGTAAGCCCGCCAGACGTACTGATTTTATCAGTACAGTACTGATTTTCGGCTCATTGTACTGATTAATAAAAATCGGTACTGATTTAGTACTGATTTCGTTCTGATTCTTGAACTTTTCTCAAATCAAATATTCTACGATAAACACAGACTCAAAATGTCTCACTCTTAGTATGGCTACGTGAAGTCGTATTGTACACCGGATAAAATCTTGGAGTGGAACCAAGAGAAAGTTGAAATGGAAAGTAGATGGGTTGAAATTTTCAAGCACATAGATGCTGCGCAAGTGCCCAATTTGGAATTTTCGGTTCTCATTCAATTCATTCTTTGCTTGCCTCGAACCAACGTACCAGTTGAACGCATTTTTTCTTTAATCAAAAATGTTTGGAAATCTGAGTCGTCCAAACTTAAAATCGACACCTTAAAACAGTGATGGCCAAACCTATACGTAAATCAATTTTATTGGTAAAATTTAATTCAAACTACAATTGCGTTGATTTCTTCGATTTTCTGAAGGAACACCCACAGCATTTAAAACAAATGGCGAACAGTGATAAATACAACTTTTACAGCCAATATTGCCAAGCTAATCCAAAAATTTGGTAAGCAAACACAGTTTTGATATTAGATATTGTTTTCACTTCGAAATCTCTTTTCACTTGAATAAGAAGATTGTTTTTTTTTTTATATACACTGAGCGAACTTAACCATGATTTTTTTTAACCCATTATAGTACATTGATGCCATATGGCATCACTTTGTCATGTTTCAGTTTTTCGGGCAATCCTCACTCATACATGAACAAATTCACATTGGCACACATTCGATAGTTTTATTTTGTAGAGAAATGTTTGGCGCGTCTAACATTGACTTCACTTGGACATTTGCTATTGAACTTTCGTCCGAAAAGCATAATAAACACGAAACTCGAAAAAAAAAGAAAAAATTCCGGTCTGTATTGGGTTAAAAGGGCGCATTGTTATTCACAGTCGTTTTGATTTTCGAGCAGAACAAAAATTTCAAAAGAAAAATGGTTGAGTCAACAACATTTTTGGTTCATTTAAAAGGAAATATGTTTAATTACATTTCTTTTCGTTCGGTATAATTCTCATTTGATTTATAAAATAGGACATATAAGATATTTATTCATCTTAGAACCTTTTAAACATTGCGAAAGCAGTCACGACAACGGAGGGACCAAATCGGATGAAGTCCATCCGATGGCTATTTATTGGGGATATGTTCAGCAGAGGGCTCTGTGTCCATTTGCTTTGAACGTTGAATGAATTTGTTATGACATTTCTTCTTTTATAGGTATTTTAGAAATTTTTTTTATTTTAAAAATAATCTTGTCATTCCAATTATGTCCGTGGTTAAATCAACAATTTAAATTTAAATCCATTTTTGAAAATTATCATTTCAATTCAACCTGAAATATGGTTGATTCAAAAGGAAAATCTTTATTTTTTCCAACAAGAAAAATTGTTAAATTAAAAATATTCCTTGTTGAAGCCATTTTGTATGTTTTTCCTTTTGATTTAACCAGTTTTCTGGTTGATTTTTTTCTCTGTGTATATAAAAGTGTACTGATTTTTTACTCTGTACTTGGCAATTTGTACTGCTTTGGTGCGAAAAAAATATGGTGGCCTTAGACATGAGTAAGAACAAGTTTGAGAATGGATCCGATCGGACAATTTTTAAGGGTACCTCCAGTGCTAGGGTCTGTTATTAAAATCACAAAAACTGCTCTAAAACCAGAGCTTTTCAAGATATTTTGATGAAATTTTATAGTTGCACATATTTAAAGGCAAGTTATTCAATTTCCAAAAACTGGAAAAGTGGGCGTTGCCGAAGGGCGTTTTTCAAAAATTGCCTCCTGCGCCCGAACTTCAAATGGGACTTGAACGAAAGTCGGACCTTATGGCTCCTTTGTAGCCATAAATATCCTCTCCAAAAGTTTCTTAGATAAGTCCATGATTAAGGGTACCTCCAGTAGTAGGGTCTGTCAAAAAAATCTCAAAACTGCCCCAAAATCGGACGTTTTCGAAATATTTCAATGAACTTTAGCAATTGTCCATATATTTAAGCGTCCGATTAGAATTCGAAAAAATTTGAAAAGTGGGCGTGGCGAAGAGGCGGTTTTCATAAATAAATTTAACAAAAGTCGGTATATGGGTCCCCTTATGGCCTTAAACACCTCTTGATATTAAAAATTATTTGAACATGTGTGTCTGTGTCGGGTATTCTATTGTCAGGCTCGCCTGACTATAACACCCTTACTTGTTATATTTTCATTTCATTTTATCTTTTGCGGTCAGTGTTATCACCCAAAGAGGCAGCGGAAAGTGAAGAGGCTCTGAGTGGTGGCGATCTTTGTGTGCATTGAAATCGGATGCTCAGAATGGATTTGAAATAAACATTTAACCTTAGGCAACATAAGAATGAATTTAATTGGAAGGAATGTGGATAAATATGAATGTCGTAGATGAATTGTTTTCTCAGATATCAATCCGGTATCGTTGTTCAGCATCGGGAATGCTATCGATATTTGAGGCAAATACATACAATAAAATTTATTGTTTATTCATTTTGTTGTTGTTCTATTCTATGTCTATGGCTTTTCAGTTATCCTTGTGCACTTCTATACAGCTTCCTATCTTCTTCGTCTCTTAAGTAATGATTCCGATGATTCAATTGCAAATTTTACTCTTCACATATGTTCCTTCCCTTTCTTTCCTTTGTAACTTTTGCCTTAAACTCCTTCCCTTTCATCCTTTGCCCACTGTCACTATTATTATATTTTTCCTCGATCCTTTTCTCCTGAGCGCTCTCTCGTCTTCTTTTGAGTCCACTGCTTTCCGTTCCGTGCATAACTCCCCTGCCCTTTGTGTGTGTGTGTGTCAGCTGCATAGGAACTTGCATTTCTCAACGATGTCAGCTTTCACCACTCTAAAAATCTCAAATTTTTTTTCATTAAATTCGAATGACTTTTTATTTTCTTTCCACTGCCGCAATTAATAATCCTAACTTTAATTTAAACAGGGGTTTGCATGTCTTCCGACTCGATGGCGACAAACACTCGTTTATAATCTGTGGAAACGGACATACAGACGCACAGACGAATGGACGAATAGGAAATTTATATGGGTACGATCCGTACCTACTTCATTCGTTCCAACTCGTTCGTTTTAGCCCAACTCAATTTTTTATCTACTTACATACGTATCTTTCTCTTTTCTTTTTTTTTTTTTTTTCTTTTACGTCTCCTTCCTACTTCTTTCGTTTTTCTTTATATAAATTTCACTTTCATTCATTTTAAATTATAGTAAATGAAGCTTAGAATTGCTTAAAAGAAATTAAACATTTTTGCGGGTCGACGCGTCTCGAGGTCTGCGCTCGAGCAGCTTTCTTTGTCGTCTTTATATCCGTCTCCGTCTCCGTTTGCGGCTGGGCGTTCAGATTCCTCTCACGTTTCTACATTTTCAGTCACTCTTTCACTCTTTGTTTTGCAGTAACGGCCAATGATTTTGAATGAATGAGTTCTGTTTTACGTTTGAAGACCTTTGGACGAACTCCGTCTACGAAATGGATGGAATGCTGCTTTACGTGACTCTAACTCCGACTCTGAGTCATCACTTCGAGCCAGGCTTTTGTCGTTAGTCGTCTTTAATACATCTTAGCCAAAAATCGATGATCATGACAATAATGATGATGATGGCGATCATGATGATTATTATATGATTGTGATCGTGATCATTATGATGATAATGGTGTTGACGATTCTAATGATAATGATTATGACGACCATAATGATTATGATGATTGTTTTAATGAGGAGGATGATGATAGCCATCAAGATGGCCATGGTAATGATCACCATGATGAACACGATGATGATCGTGATTGTGATTTTGGTCGTGATCATTATTACGATGGTTCTGATTACGACAATGATCATGATAATAAAGCTGATTATGGGTGATGACTGATAATTTTAGCAGAAAAATTCGATGAGTCAAAAAATGTTCTTCGCCCGACCCGACCCGACCCGACCCTTCACGTTGTACGTTAGGCGTGATTGCTTATTTAACATTTCGCATCCCCTTATATGTGACATTATCTATTTATTCAGTAACCGGTTTGCATCTTTTTCTATCGCCGAAATTGTTTATGCATTATTGGCAAGATAAACAAAATGTCTATCGTCTTTTTATTTTCAATATTGGAGCGGAAATCGTTAATTCCATTAATCATCTTGAGGTTTGTTATCTTAGGCAATAATTTTCTGCGTATTCGTAACGTTTTTTTGTTTTATTTATTTTATATACATATGGGTATTTCCGTAGGTGCGCACGTGACAGTCGTACGCATTTGATGCAAAAAATTTCGGTGAAGTATCAATTTTTTCAACTCCTTGTCTCCCTTATCTGACAGTTCCTCAGCTGTAGAATAATTGGTGTAAAATGTGGTGGCCAGCGAAAGTGCGGTCCAGAGATATTTTCTATTAAATGCTGAGACGCACGTGACAAAAAACGGAAGTCGGTTTTTTTTTTTTCATCTACTGCACTGCAAAAATCTTGCAAAATAATTTGAGGTTTTTAAGGAAACTTCATGAACAATGACGAGAAATATTGCTAAAATGGCCCAAATTTCATAGATAAAGCACTTTTAAAGGTAATTAAAAAAATACAAATACAACAAAATAAGCCTTTCCCTATGTTTTACAGAAATGAGGGCTGACTATAACCACCAATTTCTTAAATAGTGGAATTCAGATGTGTTGCTATGATAGTACATACCCAAAATTTTTTTTAAGGAACTGGGGCATTTTCATTTCCGGTAGACCTTTCTGTGGAAATGCCCATATACAGATATCTACCATTTTTTTAATCTTATTTTTTATTTATTTGAAATATTTATTCGATTCGGCATATGCTCTTCGTTGCATCTAAGATTTATGAGAGCTTCTACTGCAGTCTCTATTTTGAAGATAATGCGCATTGATATGTTCATTCTATAATTGCCCATTAACCAGGCCTGCAAAATTGAAATTTGATTTTCCCCTTTTGAGATGAAGTGGTGGTTCTATTAGATTTTTGTATGTTGAAAAATTGAAAAATTTCAAAAAAAAATTCCATCACGTCAGAATTTCGAGAAAATCGCGTAAGAGTTTCTTACAATTCAAACTTGTATTATGTTATGTATATGAATCTCCCAATTTAGCTGTTTTAGAAATACGTTTATATCGTGGAAACTGTTTGTGCTGCAGTTCTTAGATTTGACATACGTACACACAATTGATTTATCCACAATTTAGGATATCAGTTTTGGAAAGGAGACTGATAACGGGTGAGCAATGTTCATTCAAAGTAAAAAAAAAAAAATAAAAATCTTTCAAACATTTTTCAATTTTTTCGACTTTGAGCATCATTCTAGACCATTCATTTAACGATTTGGAAGATATTTTTGATGCCATATTAAAGAATGATGTTTTAAGATCAATAAAAGATTTAAAAATTTTAAAATGTTTTAAACCATATAGGATAAAAATGAGTTTCAAAAAAGCAATGGTCGTAAGAAATTCTTACGCGATTTTCTCGAAATTCTGACGTGATGGAATTTTTTTTTGAAATTTTTCAATTTTTTAGCATACAAAAATTTTAATAGAACCACCACTGAAATTTAAAAGGGGAGTTTTAATGCAGGCCTGTGTTATTCACTATTTAAATAGAAAATGAAGCATACTTTGAAGGATTAAAAGCTTTCATACACTACACACTCTGTGTCGAGGGTATATTGCATGTGTTCGTACGTGGGTAACACCCAGAATCATACAAAATGTATATGGAAATGATCAGCGCCGCCAGGAGATTTAATTTAGCTGTCTGTTTGTCCGTCCGATTTCTTGTCGAAAGAGTGAACGAGGTGAAGGAGGCTTCACCAGGAGATTCGCTCTGGTCGGATATAGTTTTCTTATCGAAGGAGCTAAGCTATCTTGACGAAAATTGATATGCATGTTTGCGGGGACATGAGTACGAACAAGTTCGAGAATGGACCCGATCGCACCATTATTAAGGGTACCTCGAGTGCTAGGGTCTTTTATGAAATTCAAAAAACTGCTCTGAACCCTGAGGTTGATCAAAAAAATCGGAATATGAGTCCTTCAATGGCCTTCAAAATCTCTATAACATTTTGTAGTAATATTCGCGGTCTGGGGCCTGTTTTAAAAATTATTCAAACATAAATTCCTGTGTCGGGTTTTGTATTGCCAGGATCGCCTGATTATAACACCCTTTAGGTTTTTTTTTTCATATTTTGAAAATCAACGATATAGTTTTCTTTAATAACTTTATTTAAATAATTCCATTTCTCTCGTTGTCTCTTTCAGATTATTTACTTCATTGCCGAAATATACGCAACACTTGTTAGTATTGCTTTTTGGTACATTCCGCGTCATTGCCAGTAATGCTGCTCCAGCTGCTACTGGAATGACTAGCGAAGCTTTGGGTGTTTCAGTTGCTCCAAGCTTTTTCCAATCGTGTGTTAGTGATGGCAAAACGGCACGCATGGAGGACGTTTTGAAATTCAAGGTGAGATGCCACAAGATTTTTGTGAGTTTTTTTGGTTTTTATAGCCAGCGTAAGCAGGTTATATTAGTTTTATGCGAATCTTGTAACAGCCAGAACTAAGCTCCGTAGATATAGACATATATATATATATAGAGTAATGATCAGAATCAAAAACTGAATCGATTTAGACATGGTACCGTCTGGTCCGTGTCCGATGACTCCTCCGACACGGCTGGACCAATCGAGTCGAAATTTGGCACACAGGTATATCGGGGTCCGAGTATGATCCTAAGTAAAAATGGGAGACATCCGCCCACTTCCACGCCCCCAAATTAATTTAATGTGTTTTCAGTGAAATGCTTGTAACTTGCGAACCACTCAACACATTTCATTAATATTTAGTTTACTGGTAAACTACGTAAAGGTACATATCCTGAAAAAAAAATGGACGCCGTCCTCCTCGAGCCACACCCACAAATAAGGCCACAAATAAGGCCACAAATAAGGCCACAAATAAGGCCGCAAATAAGGGTTTATCGTAACTTGTGAAGTAAAAGGCGTAGAAGCTTAAAATTCGCAACAATGGTTGACCAAGGCGAATGAAAGGTGTAGAGAAAAAATGAATGTGGCCTGCCCACTGCCACGCCCACAAATGGAGAGGCAAAACGTAGTGCGCCAATAATGTCGGGACGCTGGATATTTCAAAGTCGGGCCTGACTGACTTTGGCTTTCTTACTTGTTTTAATATATTTTGCTTTTTTGTAACGCAGGTGGCCACAAAAATTATGAAGCACATTATCGACAAATTCGCTACATGCGATCTCTTTGGTCGTGAGAACTATGAATATTATGCACGCGTTACCGGGCGCATTCTGAAAGTGCAGGACGAATGGATATGCAGTTTCCAATATCCCCCACCACCCCGTGGTAAATTAGCGCAACAAAAATACGCACGTAAGTTTTAAAGAAATGCAATTTTCATTATTGTCGGAACCTTGATTGTCAATAGCGAAAGTTCAGAGGGGTGCATTTTAATGGAAATTACCTACTATGAAAGGCTGTATTATTATGCACATGTGGTGTTTCCTTCTTTTTCAAGTTGGTAATAGGTTAAGTGCATAAGGCAGAATAAGAATTAAAAAAAAAAATTTTTTTTTCAATCTACCGCCCTTGCGTGTGTGAATTTGCTGTTGGATTGATGACTAGTATTTGGGGCATTTCACGTGAAGCGGGCAGCGAAAAAAGGGTCATGTTCTGAAAATTGTTAATATTTGGATCAGTTGCACCTCTATGGATTGTGAGTTAATGGGCAAAATTTTTTTGATATATCACCGTTAGTTTTCGAGATATAGGCCTGTAAAAATTGATGAAATGAAAAATAAGCTTTTTTTGCATGCAATGTTTCGAATAAAAAAATTTTTTTTCAAAAAATAAATAGTAACGGTTTCTAAAGAAAATTTATTAATCTATTCAAGGATGCAAAAAAAAGCAAACAAAAAATTTTTTTTCAGTGTAACACTGGTGGTGAAATGGTTAAAGCACAATTACAACAACTTGGACCTTTTTGATTTTTTAAATATTTTTTTCGAATTTTAGCTGCAGGTTTTAAGAATATATCATGAGGGATTGGCTCAGTTAACGGAGATTTTCGCGTTTAAAGGTGAATCCCTAAAAATATGCAAGCATAATTTTGTTTTTACTTGCTCCAAAATGCGGGGTTTTAACTTCAGAACTCTAAGTTGCTAGTCATTTGCTTCCCCATTATACCGTCTTGTCAAAAAAACATCATATCTCTTAAAGCTCCTTTTGAAAATATGTATATATAAAAATATCGAAAGTCAACAATTTTACTTCCCCTAAAATTATGCTTCACTTTTTTAATAAATGTAATGGAAATTGAAAACGATTAGAACGAAGTTTAGCACAGGAAGTCTACTAAATACAAGAAATAAACGTTATGGTCACTATTCTGTCATAAATATATAGCAACATGAACTAAATATGCATATATAATTTTTAATGAAGTTAGTCATAATTTTTACACCGCGATATCTCAAAAATTAGAGCCAATCTAAAAAATTGGTTGATGGGGCTGAAATCAGCGCCCCAATTATGTTTTCAAGATTTGTCTTCATGTTGTCCGTAAAAATGTACCAAATTAAAGTATAGTGTAATTTAAACAAAAATAAAAAATTTTTTTTTAACTGCTATGTTTTTGAATAACTTTACATTTAGAAACTGAAATTAAAATTTTAATCAACTATCCTGCTGCCAGGATAGCTGGCGGTGGTTTTTCTTATCGGAATAGATTCTATAAATTTCCAGAGGCATTTTCAAGCAATCTGAGGGCTGACTAAGCGATTACGATTATCTAAACAATTCCCGAGTTTCTAAAATAGAACTGCAATAAATTGAATTTATTAAACACAAGGATTTCGTTCTAAACACCACCTAATCACCAGCTCTACATGCTACGCAATGTGTGAATTGGGAGAATAATGTAAAGAAAATTTTATTATTGAAATGTTTTATTTCCCCATGCAAGAACACCATCGAGGCTTTTCAAAATACAACTGCATTGTGTCCTTTTTCTCTTTCGTCTATTGTTCTCTCGATTCCATTGAATCTCTCGCACCGACAATAATGTTGCAATTTTTGAATTCAATTGAATAAGATAATAAAATGCGATTTCTTTCATATTTTTCATTGTGTAAAATGAAACCCTTCGTTGGAATTCATCATCTTCTTTTTCTCCATGTGGTATGCAGTACAACATTCTTTGGAAGCTGAAAAAACCTGGCTACAATGCCAATGCGAACGTTGGGGATTGCGTAAGTATCTCGGAAACATTGTATAAGAAAAAAAAACCATTTTCTGCCATCATGCAAGTGATCGTATGGAGGAGGAGTAGCTTAAGTCATGCATGATTGTCCTGAAAAAAAAATCTATATACATAATAAGATTTATTTTTTCTATATAAGTTTGAACATTCATAGGTACTTAATAGAGCGGTCCTTATTTCTAAGAAAAAATATTTATTCTTCAATTTCTTGGGCACCACATAGTTTGGTTATATATGTACATATGTATATACCATAAGAAAGTATTCCATTAGTTTTTAAAAAAAAATTGAAATGACATTTAGGGCACCTGCACACGAGCGGTCGTTCGCGGCGCGGCGCGTTGCGTTGCGGAGCGTTTCAAAGTACACAGAAATGAATGGAAGCCTTCACACGGGCGTGCGTGCCGCTGCGTTACCGCTGCGGCGATGAGCGTTGACTAGCGGCAATTTTTCGCCGCACGAGTTTCTCTGCGCCGCAGCGGTAAAGCTTGTATTTTCCCGCTTGCGGGAAGATAGACGCTATTTTCGACAAAAAAATGTTTAATTCGATTTTAACCCTCAATCATAATATATGAAATAAGCGGGAAAAAATTTTATTTTCGTGTCCAAAAGTTTTATTAACCCTTTTCTTCATGAAATATTGAATAATTGGGACAAATTTTTTTTTTTTATCCACGTGGATCCATGGTTGAAACGATACTGAAACTATAACGCGCCGCGCCGTGTGAAGAGTAGCTATTTTTATCATTCGCGGTGCCGCGCTGTGCCGCACCGCAGACTTGCCGCTCGTGTGCAGGTACCCTTAGAGGTCGGTAGCAGGGTTTGAATTTTGAATTAAAAACTGAAAAGATGTATTTGCTGGATTCATAAAAAATATATAATAACAAAATTATTGTTGTTGTTATGAAAGAAGATGTCCGCCTCTGTGGCGTAGTTGGCTGAGATGCCAATTTATGAAGCAAAAGGCCCTGGGCTCGTTTCCCAGCTCACGTCGTGGATGTTTGTGTCGTCTTACAGTTTCTGTTTTTCTTTGTTTTCCCATTAAACGTGGTATCACAACGGGCCTATTTGGTGCCTAAGTGTGTCACCCTTGCACAGTGGTCTCCGCCCCATATACTGTGCGGTCAAAAATAGAAGAAGTCGTTGGGCATTGAAATTTAGAAGGAACACTTCTGGGTTCTAAATTAAGAAATTTTGACAAAATCTTGGAAATCCGTCCACTGCCAAGCCACCTCCCATATAACGACACCTTCCGACATTTTTTTTTTTGTTTTTTTGGCCTAGGATTTTGAAACTTGGTACCTACACGTCTTAAATGTGTCCTTCCAAAGAATGAGAAAATTCAACCATAATAGGGCTGCCATGCCCACTCTATGTTTGTTTAGTCCTGTTCAAAATTGTGTATTTTATGGTTTTGAATTTCCATCTAGAATTTTGTGAAGCCTTTATAAAAATTGTAAAAATTTTACCTTTTTTTCAAAATCTGAACTTGAACTGTCTATATTTAATAGAAAAAATGGTTCCAACATCCACACGTAAAGATATTAGTACCTATTCAAAAGTATGGAAATCTTTGACCAAATGCATTCCGATTTGAGGCATACATAGGCTACAAAGGCAAATCTCTGCACGCGAAAGCTTATTTTTATGAAAATAGACATATTACCGATTATTTAAAAGTAAGTTAGAATGTGGGATATGCCAGGACAAATGTTGTGGAGCTTCGGAAAATTCGATTTTAGGCTTGAATTTCCATAAATTTTCGTGTGGACTAGCACGGTAAAAAAACAATTATGGATCACGAAAAAACTATGGAACATGTCAAAATAGTACAAACATATCTTGCTTTTGGAAATCCATATCATAAAACTGTCCGCAAACAAAAAAAATTGGATGGAATTCGAAATTGAACGAACAATACCGACTGAATAAAAAAACGACAAGCAATTTTAATGTAACAATGCTTTAACTTTGCTTGGAGAATTGAAAGTGAAAGTTATATGAATAGATGAACTATTGATACTTTTCTGTAGATTGGATAGTGATTTTAGAAATAAACAATTTTGCATTTATGGCCTACTGCGGAACCACTGTGCCTTGGTGGCAGCCACACTAACCTAACCTATGAATGAAGGTATTATGTAGATATTTCAATTAGTATTTTTCAGATTGCTTTTGTTCTTCATTGGTTGTACTTAACTTATTCTATTCCTCGCAAAGAAAGAACTATATTTTTGGCAGTTAAATACATTTATAAAAATTTTTACATCTGGTAATCTTAACAAAAAAAAAAACTTATTTCATATTTAGATGTATCTAGATATCGCTCAAGAATTTCATATCTCAAAAAAATCGATTTTGAGAAAAACACATTTTGATGAAAAAAGAAGATATTATTATTATTCTCTACCCATACGGAGAGCATACTAAGTATTGATACGAACTTTTTACACAATGTGAAGCATGATACTCCGAATATTTCCTCATCGAAAATCGTGTTTTTTGAGATATGACATTCTTGAAGTAACTGAGCAATATATGTTTGTATAATCAAATATGAAAGTGCCCCGGAAATAGTTCAAAAGTCGAGGAATAAGGACCACCCTAGTACTCATATTTATCCATAGTTTCACGTAATATTGTTTTTCTCTAAAAAACAAAAAGATTTCAATTATTAAGGGGATATTTCCAGTGCAACACTTTTAGCACATTTGCACCTTTAAACCTGTCAAGACCTGTTTCCCATTAGCGTTCCGATTAGGATTTTTTCTTCATTTTTATACCCAGCGTAAGCGGGCTATATTAGTTTTGTGCGAATCTTGTAACAGGGAGAACTAAGCTCCGGAGATATAGACATATATATATAGAAATGATCAGGATCAAAAACTGAATCGATTTAGACATGTCCGTCTGTCCGTCCGTCCGTCCGTCTGCCGTCCGTCCGTGGTCGGATCTCCTCCGAAACGGCTGGACCAATCAAGTCGAAATTTGGCACACAGTATATCGGGATCCGAGTATGATCCTAAGTAAAAATGGGAGACATCCGCCCACTGACACGCCCACAATGAATATAATGTGTTTTTCAGTAAAATGCTTCTAACTTGCGAACCACTCAAACATTCCATTGATATTTGGTGTACTGGTAAACTACAAAAAGGGACATATCCTGGCAAAAAATAACGCCCCTCCGTGAGCCACGAAAATAAGCCCACAAATAAGGGCTTATCGTAACTTTGAAGTAAAAGGCGTAGAAGGTTCAAATTCCAGCATAGGTTGACCAAGGCGAATGAAAGGTATAGGAAAAAAATTTATATGGCCCGCCCACTTCCACCCCACAAATGGAGATTTTTCGTAACTTCCAAATTAATAAGCGTAGACGCTTCAAATTCGCAACATGTTACCAGGCAAACGAAAGGTGTAGGGAAAAAATTTAACTGGCCGCCCGCTGCACGACAAATGAAGATTTTTTCGTAACTTCGGAAGTAAAAGGCGTAGAAGCTTCAAAATTCGCAACATAGGTTCACCAAGGCGATGAAGGTGTAGGTAAAAATTTTATGTGGCCGCCCACTGCCACGCCACAAATAAGATTTTTCGTAACTTCCGAAGTAAAACGTAGAAGCTTCAAATTCGCAACATAGGTTCACCAAGGCGAATGAAGGGTGTAGGGAAATAATTTATGTGGCCCTCCCACTGCCACGCTAAAATAGAGAAGAAAAACATAGTGCACTCATAATGTCGGGACGCTGTATTTCAAAGTCGGGCTTGACCGACTTTAGCTTTCTTACTTGTTATAAGTTTGGTTTTTTGCTCAGAAAAATACTAAAATTACATAAAAAATTGTAGGGAAATCTCTATGAAAATTGAAAAATTATCAGCATTTATATCGCATTTACTTTGAGAAAATTCCCAAAAAAAAATGTTTAAAATAAAACAACAACAATTACATCTTATTTCAAGCAGGTTTTTTCATCATAACATATCGCACCCTTGCTAATACGTCGGCACAATTCACAGTTTTTTTAATCAATTTTTTTTATGTTCGATTGCATTTTTCTATAAGAAACCCAACACCTAGAAAATTACCGCTTATATTGACTGATGCAGCAGTCGATTGAGAGTAATATAAGTTTAGAAAAAATATTATTTCTCGATAGTTTCAATAGAGATTTGATGATTTTCGAGAAATGCGAATTTTTAAATTGTGCCGATTTAGTAGCGAGGTCGCGATATGTTACAATAAAACTTATTTTAATCTTACATATGCGTCACTTAAGCTACTCCTCCATATGACCAGAGAAAAAAATTGTTTTTTTTACAAAAATGCTTTATATGTATTTATTTATATTTTTGTTTGTTCTTTTTTTGCCTTTTGTCTTTGAGCCTATTGAAGTGTCTTTGATGAGTTCATTTAATTATTTAAATGGAAATTCATTGAATTGTGTATTCTCGTTTCCTAGAAACGATAGACTGTAATGACAGTTTGAGCATTACTGGAAAAAGGAAATAAAGTGACGACAAAGGCTACTTTGTTTCGAAACTCAAAACACTTCATTGAGGCTCGGTGTATGTTGTAATTGCAAATTTTCCAGCGTATCTTATCATTTTGCGACAAATTATTAATATTTTATATTTAAAAAGAACAATAAAACAAAAAAGAAAAAATTCTCATAAAAACTGCATACTCACAGTTTAGAAGCTTGTTTAAGCTGTTTAACAGTCTTAAGGCCACTTTTTGCTTTAAAGTTTTAAACAAACAAGTTTTTTTTTTTTTTTTTTTTTAACAGTACGGATTCGAGAATGAAACGCGCTTTTAAAGATTTATACAAACATACATCAAGTGAATGCAATGAAAGAAAAAAACAATAGGGGTATTCACAAAGGCGTAGGAAAATAGTAAAGTCAGAAAATTGGAAAATTTTATCTGCTTAAAAAAATGTGCAAGATACAAAATAGTAAAAAAAAAAAATTTAAGAAGTCGCAATTTTCCGATTTTCCGACTTTCCAACGTTTTTAACACGCCTTTGAATACCCCTAACTTATTTATGGAGTTCATTAAATATCGAGTAAACTCCAGAGTTCAATTCACCACCGTTTGATTGTTTTTAATATTGTGTATTCATATTCATAAATTCGCTTATACGGAGTCGAATATTATCCCATAGGACATAATCGGGTATGTGATTGTTTTCCGTTTCCCGGGGAAATGAATCGCACTCTCAAATTGATGTGATTATTTTCCTTCTACCAAAACTCAGAAAATTCATTTCCCAAGCGTCATTTTGAGGTAATTTAAATTATCCATCTATCTTGGTAAAGGGAATTAAATCACATCAATTTGGGAGTGGAATTCATTTCCCCGGGAATGGGAAAACAATCACATATCCGAATTAGTCTAATTCAATATTCGATGCAACAAAAAATTTTTTTTTACGAAATTCGATACTGAGATACCTGTTAATTCATTAAAAAGCGAAATTGCATTACATTCCTTACATTCGTACATCAATGTCATCGCTTTTATAACTGCGAGCCTTATTCGTATTCATCACAGCAAAATCATTTGCTTTTCCATTGTCCATTCTTCCATGCATTACACATACAAATATTTTATTATTATTTTTTATTTTTTTTTTTTATTATTAATTTATTATTATTTTATTTTCGCATTTTTAAGTGCTTAGGTAATAAATACATAAATGAAAATTAAAATTGAAATTGAAATTGAATTTGCAACCACAACAAACGAAATGTTCCTTGTTTTTTTCTTCTCGTTCCAAATTCAAAATCACTCGAAAAATAAATTGAACACCCGAAATCGAATTCGAACCCGAAAAAAACCAAAAACTATTTTTTTTTTTTACCGATTACCAACGATCGCAACGACCAGTGGCGCAAGAGGAGTCGCGTTCAACGCCCGCTTTGTTGACCAGTTCCAGTTCGGCGGTCGACAACAGTGTACTCTCGCTTGGCGTGACACCCGAGCATACATTCATCGAATCATGCGCTCGACTCTCGGTATCCCTAGAGGGTCCTGGGATCTTTGCAATGACATCGTCACCGCTGCCAAAGCGCAACAGTATACGTGGCGATGAGCTTTTGCTGATGCAACACCGTCGCATACAACGTGACGTTGACGAGGACGACTTCATCACCGGTGAGCTTGACTATGACGAAGATAATTATGGCGATGACGACGACGATGGTGTCGGCGGCGACGGCGGCGGTGGTGTTGATTACGATGATTTTGAAAAAGATGTTGCGCTCGATGATAGTCATGCCGATGAACTAGGACTCTGCAGCAGCAGCAGCAGCAGCCACGTCGAGAGGCAACAGCGACAGCTGAAAATGACGCCGAAACCGAAGCCGACTCTTTCATCGAAAAAGAAGCAAATACGCAAGGCTGCACTTGCTGTTGGCAGCACTGCGGCTGCTGTTGGTGTTGGCATCGGGCTCAATGAAGGCGAAAGAGTCGTCGCTTACGACGGCCACAATTACGGCTACGGTGACGATGATGACGATGCCATGTTGACAGCGAATAAACGTCGCTACCGTCAGAATAAGAAAACAACGACACAAACGCGCAATTTACAGCAACATGCAAGACGTCTGCGCGTTGGCAGTAAAAGTCTAGATGGCACCGCAACAGCCATTGAAGCGAGAGCACAATCGCAAGGGTCAACTCTAATGCCAACGCAAACGCAACGCAATGTCGATTCGATTGCTGCGATGAAATCGAAATCCCAAGCCAAGACAAAATTAACCAAAACGCAAAAATCAGTTGGCTCAGCGGCAACAGCCGCAGTAACAGCAGCAGCGGCAACCGCATCAACATCAGCATTGACAACAGCAACGTCGATGGCATCGCCAAGTGGTATAGCCAGCAGTGGCGCACCGAGAACCTGCAGTCGCTGCAATCGTGGCATTCGACATTCGTCCTCGTGCTCTTCGACATCAGGAGGAGCTGGCGGCACTGGTGCTGGCGCCGGTGGCAACGGCGGCAAGGGCGGCAATGTCGGTAACAGCAGCGGCATGACCATGGAGGAACTGCGCGCCGTCAATCGCTATGCGGAGAGTACGAAAAGTCTATCTTATCTGCCACAGGTGAGGGACGATTTTTTGCTTGCTTCGCAGATCTCAATTTGATTGATGCGCCTCTTCACCTTTTGGTTTCTCTTTCACTCGAAACTTTTTTCTTTGCTTTTTTTCAATTGAGCCGCTTGTGCTGCTTATCCGTTTTCTTTTGGTCAAACCTATTTCTTGCTCGCTCGCTCTATCTCTTTCTCTCATCTTTCTCACTCTCTCTTTGCTCAGTTTGATCCTGTTTGTTCCTATTTTTTCTCACTTTTCTGGCTTGACCCTTCTAAATATGTAGGCTTTATGGGTCTGCCGTGTAATTTTCGCTCTTTGGTTTCTTGTTTTTGTTCTTGGTTGAAATTTTGATTTCTTGCGAATTTCTTTTTGGTTCTCACTTTTGTTTTTTGTTCTCTGGTTCTTGTTACCTCTATTTTTGATTATTCAATTGGCGGTAAATTTCTTCGATTTTAAATTTTCTTTTAAGATTTTTGTTCTTGTTCCTCTATTACTTACTGTCTCGTCACTCTTCTCTTATTACTTTTAATAAAAGTAGTACTAAAATTTAGCATGCGATTTTGGGGGTTTTTTTTTAAATATTTTGAATTTTTCCAAGAGTTTTGCTTTTGTATATACACACAATATATTGACGTTACTTTTGCTTCGTGTCAGATTTACTTTACTCTTTACATTGCTGTAACAGTTAAGATGTATTGCTAAAAATTACTACTGTAAAACATTTGCATTGGAAATTATAACATTTACTAGAGTATATTTAAAATTTAAACTTGTAAATGTGGATTGCGAATGAATATAATTTGCTATTTAATAAAATTGGAAAGGTTGGATTTTATATATTAAATGGTTATAGTTGAGTTGTCTATAAAATTCCAAATTACGGTTATTTTTAAAATTTTGAAATATGAAATTGCATATTAATACGATAGTTATTTATATGGCTTGGAAAAATCTAGCTAAACGTTTGGGTACTCGCAGTATTTTATTCATTTTAATTAAGTATCGTTCTTTTATTTGATTTATATGCAAATGTCATTACTTATTACCGTTGTAACCCTAAATATTAAATAATAACAAGTATACTGAGACTGTAAAGCGACCTCGAATTCATTAATGCTACAATATTATAACGTATAGATTGTAGGCGACCTGCCTGCCAATAGCTTACAAAGTATACAAGATTGTTGGCGATCTGCCTGCGAATAGCTTACTTTATGTGGTGTGGTAGGCGTTCAGTCTACAAAACGGCCACGCTCGAACAAAAGTATACTAGGATGGTATATGAGGTATTATACATTACCGCCTACGACCTACAAAATGTGTTACGATTCATCGCTTCTGTAGGCAGCATTTTGGCCGCTGGGTACTGTCCCACAGTGAACTAATACTAGAGCAAATAATTCTTATGCCTAGCTTCCAATAGCAGAGTTGATTAAAATTAGTTTCATACGATTGGACTTGTTGAATACGTTAAGGATTTTCAGTCCGAGAATTCCTGCACTACTGGAAAATATGCATGAAAGCAGCAATCGCATGTTTTCAATTGCAATTTTTATTTATAGTTTTTCTTTAAATCGAATCTCTGGCTAGCTACAGTAAAATATATTAAGAGAACCCATAAGCAAAAAATAAAAAATAAATAAATAAAATTAAAATAAAATAAAAGTAAACACTGAAAATGACTTATAAAAATTTACAATGTTTATCATCGATAAGAATTGATTTGCCTGTTTTACCAACAAAAAGTGTATGCATATCAAGTGCAGCTACTTCGTATATTTTTATTCCTTAACGCGAAGCAAACGGAATTATTTCCCTCGAAGTGACCACATGAGATCTAATGTGCAAGCTGTTGAATGTGTGGTTGGACCTTCAAAATTGATAGTTCAATATTAAAATGGTCAGTTAAAATACACGGGCAATTTCAAAGAGAGGAGCTATACAGGTGAATATCTGTGACTAGTCTGAGAACCAATCGGCGTTACTAAAGGGTAGAAAGCAATATATAATATATAACAGTTTATAATTATAATTGTTTTTAAAATCATGCTCGTTTTAAGCCCTTACACAAATTCAAGCTGGGTGGATTAAGAAAGAATGAAATTGTCAGTTGGTTAGATAAAATCAAAACAAAGTTCGATAAACGTTTGGGTTGAGCGACCAAAAACATCGAACGCGACTGGACGAAAATTCTTATTACTAATGAGTCATCTCTTTGGTTGCGGAAAGAACATTACTTGGTAAAAAAAAAAAAATGTAGAAAAATTGTAGGGACTGTGAAACATCCTGCAAAGGTGCATGTCTATGATGCTTCTTAGCGCAAGGATTCGGAACTTTGATAGGCTTTAAGGAAAAATTTAATGGAGAAAAAATGATCAAATTGTACAAAATGGGTCTCCTATAGTCTGCCTAAAAAATTTTTGGGAAAAGTAATTTTGATGGGGTTTTCCAAGAAGACAACGATCCGAAACACAGAAGCAGACTCTGCACCGAATGGAAACAAAAAAAAAAAAATAATAATAATTCAACAATGGATTGGCTATCACAATCATCAGATGCAAATCCAATTGAGAATATTTGGGCTCTTATGAAACACATAAAAAAATAAATAAACAAGTAAGGGTGTTATAGTCAGGCGAGCCTGACAATAGAATACCCGACACAGACACATAATTTTTAATATCAACAGGTGTTTAAGGGCATAAGGAGCCCCATATACCGACTTTTGTTAAATTTATAAATGAAAACCGCCCTTTTGCCACGCCCAATTTTCAAATTTTTTTGGAATTCTAATCGGACCCTTATATATACGCTCAAATTCTAAGTTTCATTGAAGTATTTCAATACAGTCCGCTTTTGAGGCATTTTTGGGATTTTTGTGACAGACCCTAGTACGGGAGGTACCCCTAAAAATGATCCGATCGGGTCCATTCTCGAACTTGTTCTTACTCATGTCCCCGTGAGCACGCATACCAAATTTTGTCGAGATAGCTCAACTCCTTCGATAAGAAAACTGTATACAAACAGACGAAACAGACGGACAGACAGACGGACACGGCTAAATCGAATCTCCTGGTGACGCTGATCATTTCTATATATATTTTGTATGGTCTATCTCGACTGGTTCTGGGTGTTACACACAACCCAACAAACACAATATACCCTCGACACAGAGTGTGTCGGGTATAAAAAATAAATGCAGCTAAAGCAGGAACTATCATTAAGTTGTGTGCGACGTTGTCAGGCGATAATAGACAATAATGCACGGTGGTCCTCGACGGAGTTTAACTGTGAGGTCCTTGCACCTCCAATTTTTTTTTTTTGGATATGGTCGAGGACTTCTTACTGAACAAATTTGCATAGAGAACAAATTCGAAACATGGAAACTTATTTTTTATCGGTTTTTTCTATCGTATACAAAAAATTCATTATTTTTCGTCACTTTCGAAATAAATTTGACAAAAAAATTTTATTATAATGACGTTTTTTCATTATACAAAAAATTCATTTACAATATATTAACCCATGTTCAACCATTATTCGATTTATCGAAAGAGGTATGTTAGAATAATTATTACATAAATAAATATAACTTAATTTATTTTGGGACCTTACCCTCCCTCCCCTAAAAGGATAAACAGAACTTAAATTTCATAACTCAACTTACAGAAAATAGTTGCCGCAAAATCGTTGGTACGGACGATTTGTACTCCCTCCCTTTCTCGTCACTCCTCCTTTGCCAAGGAATAAAAAAATCGGCGAGCAAAATCGGCGAAAAATCGCCGTGTTTGAAACCGCACTTAGTAGGTTAGGTAAGAATATTTATTAAAAATATATAAAACGTTTTATTTCAGCCTGAAATAAAAAGTTTTTTATAGCGTAGTTAACCAAACGGACGAAAAATAATGAATTTTTTGTTTACGATAGAAAAAATCGATTAAAAAGAAAAATTTCCATGTTTCGATTTTGTTCTCTATGGAATTTTGTTCAGTAAGTAGTCTCCGACCATATCCAAAAAAAAAAAAAAATTGGAGGTGCAAGGACCTCACAGTTAAACTCCGTCGAGGACCACCGTGAATGGCGACTGGACGGATTAAAAATTATATAGTTTTTTAACGCCTAAAGTCCCTCCCGAAAAAAACTATTATTATTATACATACTATTATTTATACCCGACACACTCTGTGTCGAGGGTATATTGCGTTTGTGTGGTCTTGTGTAACACCCAGAACCAGTCGAGATAGACCATACAATAATATATATAGAAATGATCAGCGTCACCAGGAGATTCAATTTAGACATGTCCATCTGTCTGTCCGTCTGTCTGTATACAGTTTTCTTATCGAAAGAGTTGAGCTATCTTAACGAAATTTGGTATGCGTGCTCACGGGGACATGAGTAAGAACAAGTTCGAGAATGGAACCGATCGGATTATTATTAAGGGTACCTCTAGTACTAGGGTCTGTCACAAAAATTCCAAAACTGCCATAAAATCAGACTTTTTTGAAATTTTTCAATTAAATTTAGAATTTGAGCGTACATTTAAGCCCTTGATTAGAAATCAAAAAACGTTCAAAAGTGGGCTTGGCAAAGGTGCGGTTTTCATAAAGAAATTCCACAAAAGTCGGTATATGGCGCCCATTGTGGCCTTAAAAATCTCTAGAATATTCTTTCTTAATGGTCCTGTTTTTTGGGCGAGTTTTAAAAATTATTTAAACATGTGCGTCTGTGTCGGATATTGTATTGTCAGGCTCGCCTGACTATAACACCCTTACTTGTATTTTAATTGAAATCCATTTATTTTATTATATTTGATTTTGTTTCATTTAATTATAATTAAAAAAAATAATTATTTTTTCTTTTATTTTATTTCATTTGATTTGTTTATATTCTTTCAAATTATGTTTTTTTTTTTACCATTTATTACTTTCTTACTATGTATGTATTTACATTGTCAATTGTTCTTTTTATCGTTAATTTCGAATGGGAATAATTGTTTTGTCCAAAACACAATGTCAAATATTTACATACGTACCCTGTAAAAATTTAGGATGAATAGCAAAATCGAGCGATGAAGGAGTAATCGGAGCAATCCAAAATGGAGCAATGAAGGAGTAATGACTTTTCCATCTATTTAGAGCATAAGAGAGCAATTTGAATTCAAAAAAAAAAAAAAAATTAAATATGATTTTAAACTTATAAACGAAAAAATTCCAGACTTGCGATTTGGCAAACACGGTGTCGAGTGTGAACACATGACTAGGAATCGAGAGTTCCGAGGTTCAAACCCCACAACAGGAGAGTCAAAAGCGTGAACTAAACATTTAAAGAAATAGGTATTATTTAGGTAATATTACAAAAATACTTAAAAACCGAAAAATTAACTTTTTTGAGTCAAAAATATTACTATAGAGCTACAAAATATTACTCCATTTGTGCTCATTCAGGAAATTCAAAGGATTACTCACTTTTTGCTATTATTCTCCTTGTCTTTCATTCCGAAGTCAAAAAGAGTAGTCTTTTTGACTTCCATTATGAGCTCAAAAGTATTACTCGCCCGTCGGGACATGCAATCCAAAAAAGGAGTACAAAATGCATGAGGCTCGGGGATTAGAGGAATAATCCATTGCTCCAAAAAGGAGTAAGTCAAGATTAATATTTGAGTAATCCTATTTTTTACTGGGGATGTTTATTCACACACTGTATTATTGTATTATATCAGGAAAAAACTTTCACAGATAAGAATTGATAGATAACGTAGAATTCAATTCAATCTAGATTAAAAGAGTTAATATTTTTTCTCGTTTTTCTTTAGCAATAGGCCTAATACAAAATATTAAGCTTGTAAACAGAACTCCGATAGCCAGCAGCTTTTGGCAGTAAAGAGTTAATTAATTGTTGCTCTTTGATGATTTGCGAACAGTATGGATCTTTCCATTTCATAAATGCAATCGGCCACCTGAAAGGCTTAATAAAAAGGGTTATTCAAGGAAATCTCATGGACACACTACTTCGCAGTAGGAACCTAAAAATTGGTTCCTAGACTGTTTTTAGGTAATACCTACCTATTGGAAAATTGACAAAAATTAAAAACCCTTTCAGGGGGCCACAGTCGGAAATACCATTTCGTAGTCGAGAAGAGCAAACGTTACAGAAGGTCATTTAAACATGTACAGTGTACTCTCTCCTTGCGGACACTCCTCTGAAATGGACACTTCCCTTGAACGGACACTTTTTGGGAATACTCTAGTGTTCCTGCCTCTCAAATAGTTTCCTCTTAAGCGGACAACTCTATTGAGCCGACATATTTTCGGTTTTTCGGCTTAAGAGAGAGTACACTGCAAATCAGAAATGTCTGAATGGGCTGCCAGAGTTTCGGTTTAAAACGCTGAGGTTTTTCTTCCTTTTTTTGCTCATTTTAGAGGATGGCATTTTGCGTCGCTGTTACTGTCGCTGAGTTTTTTTTTTTTTTTTTTTAATTTTATCATATATCTATTTTTTTTTTTCACTTTGCATTAATGTACAGCACTTAATATGTGTGCCTGTCATTTCATGTACATGTACATACATCATTAGCTTTATGTTGCGATAAAAATATAGCTATATATATATACGTATACATAAGTATTTATAAATTTTCTCTTCAAAAAAAAAAAAAAAAAAAGAAACTCGACCTTAAAAAAGAGAAAATTCCTTAGAAATCCCCCTTCAAAAAGAAATAAACTACTCTTCTTTCCTCACCACATTACAACGACACACAAAAAAAAACACCTTGAATAACAAACAACAATAAAACATGCTATATATAAACAACATCAACAACAACAATGAATGGCGAACAATCCTAAACTACAAATTAAACAATGAATTATGAATGCAAAAATGTTGCTGGACAAAATCAATATGGAATGTATATAAACAACAACAACAAAAAATTAATTAAAAACCAATATGTTGCCGATGCCTTACACTGTATCAAAATTTCCACCATCTCATATAACCTCCACCACTACCACAATCACCTTTCTGCAAATACTGCACAAATCGACATTACACACAACCAAAAAAAAAAAAATTCTTAATACCAAACAAACCTTCCCCAACTACCATCATTGTCACTGTTTGTTGATGTTGATGATGACGGTACAACACATACATATGTATACTGATGAACAACACTTCACTTTTCACCATGTTTAGGTACATGAACGCCAAACGGCACGAATGCATACACGTTCGGAATGGTTTCTGAGTGGTGGTGGCGTCGCCGATGGCATCACGCTACAATTACCGAATGCATGCAGCAATTGCTGCCTCTACGTTTCCGAAGAGATTCATCGACAAGAGGAACGCGAACGCGAACTCGAACGCCAACGAGCACAGCAGCGACACGATGAGCAACATGTGTTGCAGCAACAAAAGCCATTCTATTTTCCACATAGTTATTTGGGCGGCGGTAGCACACGCGATATGCGTACACGTGCTGATGAATATGAAGACGATGCATTCTTTTTATTTTACAAGCAACATCATCATCAGCAACAGCAACAACAATTGCAAATACAACCACAATGCAATATGTCATTTAAAAATCCATTGACTGGTGCTTACATTCATGCTCCCGGCACGACGACATGTTGCAGCGAAAGTAACGATTTTCATATGGATACTGATGAGAATATTGCGATTAATCATCAACAACAGCAGCAATTATACCAGCAACAAGAACAACAACATGGTCAACAACAGCGAAGCCAACAAAAATTCGTGCATTCACCAAACTTTTCACATTCCACAAGTACAAAAACCACAAAAGCATCAGCATCATCAACAACAGAAGCAACAGCAGCAACAGCAGCAACAGCAACACTAACAACAACACATTTATTATTGCCAACAACAGGTGTAAGCAATTTGTCCAACTCTTTTGGTGGCAGCGGTGAAGCGTACATTGCAAATCATCAAAGTAACAGCAAGGCAGCAAATGTCGAAATCGTTGCATTCACCGGAAATATATATCGCCCACAATTGCTTACGGACACGTGTATCGGTAGCTATGTTGCATCAACTTGTAACAATTGTTTTAATAAATATATAACCACCACCACAACAGCAACAACAACAACAAAAACAACAACTGCAACAATATCAAAAAGCAGGACAAAATTTAGAAGTTTTAATGACATTCATTTCGAAAATAATAACATTCACCAAAACATTAACCACCAATGCAACATACGCCATTCCAACAAAAAGAATAACAAAATTAATAACAACAACACCAGCAGCAGCGACAACAAAAACAAAAACAACAACCAATAGAAATGCCAATGACAACAACAGCAACAGTAGTAACGATGATTTTAATAATCATAGCACTTATACACTTAGTGACCGTCAACATTTATGTTCTACTAAAATAATGCATCATCATCATCATAATCATCATCATTATTCTAATCAGAGTAATTGTAACGAATTACAAGCATCATCCGATGAAGAAGAAAACGGACAACAACAATATCATCAAACTTGTGGGCCTCGATATCGCGATTATCAATTTCACCAAAACCATCAGCAATATAAAAAGAACCACCACCACCACTATAATAGTATTACAAATAATGATCAAAAGCATTATTACACACAACAAAAAAATCATCAAAGCAATCAAAATCACAACCACCAACACAATTATCATCACCATCATCATCATCCTGATCACCACCGTCACCATGACGAGCATGTGAAGCGTAATTCACTGAATTTAACCTTATGCAATTATGGGTGTTTTGTTGCTGATTCTATAGCAACAATTCAACACAAATCATCACCAGCATCCACAACTACTAGATACGACTCACCATTTGAACAAAAACAACAACAACATGCAACAACTAAACCATTTAACATTAAACACTTGACACAACTAACACAACATCAACACCAATATCAATTTCAACAACTCCATGAAAGAGAATATCAAAGTGATTCTGATCGATGCGATTTGTATGATGATCGCATGAGTAGGGCTGATGTTGCAAATGATGATGAAATTGAGGAAAGCTCTAAGCGATTTCTAAGCGGTTACCGAAACGTTGCTGAAAACAATACTGTTGACACGCATATTAAGACCGACATCAACAATACGAAAATTATTAACACCAGAAATCGATCAACAAATTGCTTAGCCAATTCCCTTTGCGATTTACGTTGCACCACATCGACAAGAGTCGACGGTGATGCAATAGAAACAACATCAATCGCATTGGCAATGGCAACATCAACGCATGCATCAAATACAACAACAGCCAAGACTATTCGTCGTCATGTAGAACCAGAAAACGTTGCTGTTTCTGTCACCACAGCTGATTCTGCTGCTGCTGCTAATGCTGCTATTGCTGCTCCCAACATGCCCATAACCAATGTCGAAGAAGTCGACTACGTCTTGACAGCGCGTCACCGTCAATCAACGCAGCGTCGTCGACAGCTTCTGGCGGCTGCACGTCAACAGCGTTATCGGCTGGCAGCAACATCAGCATCAGGAGCTTCCACGCGTGCCGCAGAAAGACGTAGAGCCAACAACGAAAATGGGGCAAGCAGCGGCAGACGCATCAGCATTAGTAGTAATGGTAGTAGTGGTGGTGGCAACACCGGCAGAGACAATAATCTTGTAAAGGTCATTTTCAATGTTTTGGACTTCCTTTTCTAAGCTTCAATAGCAACAAAAGCAACAACAATATCCTCTGGACATGTACATACATGCCATTTAGTGCTTCTAGCTATTCTTTTTTTTCGTCAGTGTTGAGTGTATAACTTTATTTTACCCTACGCTATACGCTACGTACTCTACGTTGTAATTAGTTAATTTCGTAAAAATTTTTTAAACGCTGTAAATTTTTTGTCGCTCCCCGAATTCATGCTCGTGTTCGTCTTTATTTATTTTTATTCAATATAAATTGATTTTATTGGATATTTTCTCTCTTAAATCGATCTAAATATTGCTACAATTTCTATTGAGATTGAATTACACTAGTTTACATAAAGAAAGGATCGCTGAAACACGTTTTTTTGTGTTTTAACTAATTTTAAAACCATTTGTGAATTGGAGTTCATTAGCGTGTTCATATACCAGAAGTTATTTGTTTCTCAACCGATTTTCATAAATAATAATATGTATTTTCTATACACTCCAAATAACATTCCTTCACACAAAGTAAAAAAAAAAATTTTTTTTTCAATTTTAGAACTTAAAAATTGCAATGAAATTTAAAATTTTTAAAATTTTGCAATGTAGCATTTTGAATCTGCCCAAACGAAAATCTTGAGTTTTGTAAACTAGTGTGTATCCAATCGCTGCCTATTGATAACTACTCAAGTGTTGTTAAGGACCAATCGATTTGATTCTATCCCAGCATTCCTTCCAGATTTTACCCAAAGGCAGTTCTACTTCGAATTTTTTTTTTTTTTTTTTCAATTAAATATTTTTATACTTATTAAAAAAAAAAAAAAAAAAGTGTCCCGAACAACGCATCACCCCTTGCCGTGGCATTATTTGTTCGACCAAGCAAATATTTTGTATGAGTCCGGAATTTATTAACAACTACCGGATCAGCGTTTTCTGTGAAAATGTAATCAAGTCCCATGCCCTCTTACATATTATTAATAATTTTTTCGTTTATTATGGGTTAAAATTTTCTATGTAATTACCAGAGCAAGTAGAATATGCTCGAAACAAAATGCAGATAACAGGTTGGCTGATAAGTCCCCGGTCTAACAAAGAAAAACACATTTTTTTTGTCAAAATTCGTTTTTATTATTCAACATAGTTCCCTTCAAGAGCGATACAACGATTATAACGACCTTCCAATTTTTTGATACCATTTTGGTAGTACTCCTTCGGTTTTGCCTCAAAATAGGCCTCAGTTTCGGCGATCACCTCTTCATTGCAGCCAAATTTTTTCCCTGCGAGCATCCTTTTGAGGTCTGAGAACAAGAAAAAGTCGCTTGGGGCCAGATCTGGAGAATACGGTGGGTGGGGAAGCAATTCGAAGCCTAATTCATGAATTTTTGCCATCGTTCTCAATGACTTGTGGCACGGTGCGTTGTCTTGGTGGAACAACACTTTTTTCTTCTTCATATGGGGCCGTTTTGCCGCGATTTCGACCTTCAAACGCTCCAATAACGACATATAATAGTCACTGTTGATGGTTTTTCCCTTCTCAAGATAATCGATAAAAATTATTCCATGCCCATCCCAAAAAACAGAGGCCATTACTTTGCCAGCGGACTTTTGAGTCTTTCCACGCTTCGGAGACGGTTCACCGATCGCTGTCCACTCAGCCGACTGTCGATTGGACTCAGGAGTGTAGTGATAGAGCCATGTTTCATCCATTGTCACATATCGACGCAAAAACTCGGGTGTATTGCGAGTTAACAGCTGCAAACACCGCTCAGAATCATCAACACGTTGTTGTTTTTGGTCAAATGTGAGCTCGCGCGGCACCCATTTTGCACAGAGCTTTTTCATATCCAAATATTGATGAATGATATGACCAACACGTTCCTTTGATATCTTTAAGGCCTCTGCTATCTCGATCAACTTCATTTTACGGTCATTCAAAATCATTTTGTGAATTTTTTTGATGTTTTCGTCGGTAACCACCTCTTTCGGGCGTCCACTGCGTTCACCGTCCTCCGTGCTCATTTCACCACGCTTGAATTTTGCATACCAATCAATTATTGTTGATTTTCCTGGGGCAGAGTCCGGAAACTCATTATCAAGCCAAGTTTTTGCTTCCACTGTATTTTTTACCTTCAGAAAACAGTATTTTATCAAAACACGAAATTCCTTTTTTTCCATTTTTTTCACAATAACAAAAGTTTCTTCACAAAAGACGCTCTATCTCACAAACTAATTGACTTACAGACGTCAAATTTTGACACGAATCATTTGAAGGTTGCCACTATATAAAAATAATATGCATTTAATACTAGCGACGCCATCTATGTGTCAGACCGGGGACTTATCAGCCAACCTGTTACATGCCAGATACATATGCTTGAAAAATGTTTCACAAGTTTCTGGGAACATTTTTAACAGTTGGAAATTTAAATTAAATTTTAAAAATTTGAATTTAGAATTTAAAAACTTTGCAGGAATTGCTTGTTGTATGTTCCTTACATTATTATGTCTGGTTAACATTTTTTAAGTTTTATAAGACCGTTTATTAAGGTCGACTTTTGTGTGCATTTTTGGCTTGAGAGAGTCAATCACTTTTCAAATCAACGTTTAGTTGCACGTTGGCACCTGGACCCTCTCAATCCGTCTGTCCTTCTGTCCGTCTTCTTTGATTTTCCTTACAGGTTGGGTCTTTAGAGGATTAAGTTGATTTGTACCAAAATTTGAAAAGAGTACATAACAAAATTGGAATAATAGGTTAATTGGGATACGTTAGACATGATTCTGGCCCTAGTTTAATAGGTGCATTATTTGGTGGAAAACGAAGAAGTTTTCTAATGACAAAAACAAAAACCAATCATGTAATTAAAAAAATCAATTTATTTTCTTAACATTGGTTGCAATATACAACTAAATGTTGTTTTATATTTTCAAATGAAAATGATCTTCGCTTTTTTGTTAAAGTACCATTCTATCATGAAAATGAACGCTCTACATCTGCGGAGGAGACAGGTGCATACTTAAACAAGCATATCTCAGAAGGGTTAAGGCTTTTTGTGTAGTCTTCAGTAAACACACAACCTTCATACAAAATACTGTAAGTGTCCAACAAGCACTTGTAACCTTTATTTCGATCAAGGATCTTTTCAAATTTCTTGTGATACGCATTTGTTTTTATCGCTTTGAGGGAGTTTCGAATGGACTCAATGGTTGGGATACTATCGCTTAATTCCAATCCCTGGGTTTCAAATTTAATTGTTGCCCCAATTATTGGTGCAAAATTGCACTTAATAAATGCCAAGTCAGCTTTAATATTGAGATCTTCATAAAGTTCCTTTGCCTTACGGATAGCTTCAGCATCTTCGTTATCAAATTCATTAACTACACGTTTTATAATTACAAAATTATCGCAAAAGTATAGTGCTGCCTTCAGCCACGAAGTCCACCGAGTAGTGCATGGGCTTGGTGGTAAAGGAATATTCGGTGCCATTATCTTAAACGTGTTTCGGCGGTATGGCGCCTTAAGAAAAACAGCTTTGTTAGAAGCTATTAACTCGTTCACGCTCGTAAATTGAGATCGTATAAATTCTGCCAGACGATGCATTCCATGAGCAAAACATGTAACGTGCAGCATTTTTGGGTATAGTACTTTCATGGATTTCATCGCTGCGCACATGTACGGAGCTGCGTCTGTCAAAATGAGCAGAACCTTGTCGTACTGTATCCCTGCAAAAAACGTTGAAAAATGGTTACAAACATATATTAAATTACACCACAAAGTATACCTTTTGGTCACAGAAATGAAAGGCTGCTGTTTAAAAACTGCGACATTGTCCGAGCGTTGGCAGAGGGAACTGTTGCCATATTAAAAAGATAGGCTTTGCCTATTTCGCTTTCTTCTTCCAGCACACCAAATACAAAATTAACAACTTGACGCTGCTCTGCATCCGTAGTTTCGTCAATGGATGCCCATATGTATTTTTCTTCGGCTTTTAATCGCAATTCACTTATTTTGTCCCAATACAACTCCGGTACATATTTTTGGCGTAAAGTAGTTTCGGATGGTATTGGCTCTATCGTTATATTTTTTTTTCAAAAACCCTTGCACCGCTGGATGATTTATTTTATATAATGGGATGTTTGCCTTTAAAAACATTTCACAAATTTCCTTGCCCAATGTGGGAGAAACCTCATCTTCCTTGGTGGAACTGTTCTCGGCTGTATCATAACATTGCTCCGTCGCTGCCATGTGCTTGTTGGTCACTAAGTGCTGCTTAACACTAAATAATTTTCGGCTTATTATGGTTGCTTTGCAGACAATGCACTTGAGAAAAGAACCCACGGATTGGAACACCCCTGGATATAATTCCTCAACGCGAGACCAGAATTCCTCATTGGTTTCTTTTTCTTTGGGCATTTTCAGATTCAAATTTTAACAGTTTTTGTAAAATCAAATTTTCACTTCTCTCGATTTATATTTAAATTTTTTGTCAAAATCAAATATTTAAAAAAGGCTACTTTTTCCAAAAACAAGCATTGCATGTATATATGCATATTTTGCTTGAAACATGCTAAATGCTTTGAAACATGCAAAAGCATGTTTTTACTTGCTCTGGTAATTACATACATCGTACTTCAGACATCCAACTCTCACATTTTTCCTATTAAATTTTTCTTGACATTCATAAAAAATAAAAAGGCTCAAACCTCTCGATGAAGAGATTTTTTCTTTTTAAATATTAAAAATTAGAAGAAAAACTTCTTCAAAAATATCATACGCGAAGGTAGAAAGGTGCACAGGAACGGCGGCAGTGCCTGTTGTAATTTTTTCTCCAGATAACGCACCCTGTGCAGCCCTTCACTATGCCCAGAATGAACCAATGAACCAATGTCTCACGCCACCACACCCCACCACCTATTCGGAGAATACTTCTGCATAGGGATGTGAACCGGGTGGAAAATTTGACCGCTTCGGCGGTTCGAACCGTGTTTGAACTTTTGGATTGCTTGGTCAAACCGGCTTTTCTACTTCTTTGAACCGGGGTTTCGGTTTGGTACATCGGTTCGGGAATTTCTCAAAGTGGAAAAATTTGTTAACACACAATAAAATGTTAGTGATGGTTGCCTTACTCAATTTAGAGATGGTATCGATACTAATTTCATAAGAATATCGGCTTCGATTTTTATATTTTTGGCCTATGAGAGGTACCACTGTGCATGTTTGCAGGCAAAAATGAAACCGAACATTTAAAAAAAAAGGGATTCGGTTGTCGGTTTAGTTCAAACCGTTGTGAAAAACTTCGGTTCGGTTAATAGTTCGGTTCATCAGCAGATAAAAGCGGTTTTCCGCTTCAAAACCGGTTCACTTCCCTGCTTCTGAATGCATATTAAAGAATAGACGTACAGTCTAATCCAGGGACCGTAACGGTTATAACGTTTATACATAAACGTCACTTGATAACTGTTATTTTGAGACGTACATTTTTTTCAGCCGCAATAACCGTTATTTTTTGCCGTTTATTTTTGCCTGAATAATGGTTATTCTAGGCTTTTTATTTTTTCCAGCCTGAATAATCGTTATTCTAGGCTTTTTATTTTTTCCAGCCTGAATAATCGTTATTCTGGGCTTTTTATTTTTTCCAGCCTGAATAAAAAGCCTGGCCTTTTTTTGACTAAGCAATACGTCATTTTGGGAAACTTTTGATGCAATAGTATATTTTATTACTTCATCTTTTAGAATTTATCAAAAATAGGCGTGGACCGCCCCTTTTTAAAGGCATTTTTAACATCTATTAATCCAAAAGGAATATTCACTTGATACTCGAGAATAGCAGTACCCTGCAGTATATTTTTTGGTATGCTTTACCCGAATCTGTGGACAGAAATCACCCACGACCCTTTACTTTGCTCAAAACCACTCAGCAACACCCCTCCCCCCTTAAAGTGGACGCCCTTGCCACAACAACGTAGGGGAAGCTTTTAAAATCTATTTAACCATAGATATTTGAGTTGACTTCATTTAGCACATTTGAGTAAATTTTTTTTTATACCCGACACACTCTGTGTCGAGCGTGTATATTGTGTTTGTGCGGTTGTGTGTAACACCCAAAACCAGTCGAGATAGACCATACAAAATATATCACGAAATCCATGTTACGCACTGTTACAGCGTGCGAATTATTTTAATTGGTTTAGCTAAGAAAAAATTGTTTCCGAAAACTGTTTTGCAATTATTATTAATTAATTTTACCCTCTTTACAAAACGTGTTAAGGGTTTTTAAATCCATTTGTAAATATCGATGATATTAAGCAAAATGTCCGTTACGCACGCGTTACAAAATTTTCCCCTTAGAAATTTTATGCCAGCTTCTATCTGAAATTTCTGTGAATTGACTTCAGGTAGAAATTTCATATTTTTTTACAGCTATAAGAGGTTATCCTAGATTACACTAGTAGCTATGTTATTTGAGAAAAAAACTTTTAAAACAACTTTTTTTAACTTTAAACTCCGTTACGCACATGTAACATCCGTTACGCACTGTTACACCATGTGTTCATATGTATAAAAACATTAAATTCTTTACATTCTCTAATTTTTTTACAATCTGTTTTATTAGATATGAAAAAAAAAAAATGTTTCGCACTTTCTTTCCATCCAATTTCTACAATTTTTGCACGTTTGTATTTAATATTAGTACTGGGAGCATCTATTTATGTGCACTTGCGTTTTTCTAATTATCTCAAAAAGTAACGATTCGATTTTAACAATTTTTATTTTAAATAAAAGGTAATAAATAGAGGTATTTTTTTTTCAATAGCTAGAAAGTGGCGCAAAAACGGTAAAACACTGAAAAAATTAATTAATTCTTGTTTTATTTTTTGTGGAAAATTATTTCTCAGTGTAAAATTAAAAAAAAAAGTTTTTGCATTCTCGGTTAAATTAACTATCATCAGCCATTTTTTTCATCTTTCTACCATAATTACTTTTTGAGATATACAATTTTGAATAAAAGTCTTATCAAAAGGGATTTTTCAAGAATATCTCAAGGACACTCCGCAAAAGAAACTTAAAAATTGGTTCCTGGAGTGTTTTTAGGTGAAACCTATTGAAAAATCAACAAAACTTCAAAATCCCTTTCAGGGGGCTGCATTCGGAAATACCCATTGTGTCAAAAAAACACCTACTGAAGAAAAGGTGTAACATGTGCGTAACGCGTGAAATTTTTTTCAATACAGATATAAAAAAAAAATTGTCAATCAGGGACAATTTTCAAAAAACGCCCTTCTGCCACGCACACTTTTCCAATTTTTGGAAATCATATTACGTGCCTTTAAAAATCTTCAAATATCAAATTTCATCAAAATATCTTGAAAAACTTCGATTTTAGAGCAGTTTTTGTGATTTTTCTGCCAGACCCTGGTACTGGAGGTACCCCTAAAAATGGTCAGATCGGGTCCATTCTCTAATTTGTTCTTACTTATGTGCCTGTGAGTACGCATACCAAATTTCGTCAACATAGCTCAACCTCTTTGATAAGAAAACTGTATGCAGACAGATCATTTCTATATATATTTTGTATGGTCTATCCCGACTGGTTTTGGGTGTTACACACAACCGCACAAACACAATATACACCCTCGACAAAGAGTGTGTCGGGTATAAAAAAAAATTTACTCATTGTGCTAAATGAAGTCAACTCAAATATCTATGGTTAAATAGATTTTAAAAGCTTCCCCTACGTTGTTGTGGCAAGGGCGTCCACTTTAAGGGGGGAGGGGTGTTGCTGAGTGGTTTTGAGCAAAGTAAAGGGTCGTGGGTGATTTCTGGCCATAGATTCGGGTAAAGCATACCAAAAAATATACTGCAGGGTACTGCTATTCTCGAGTATCAAGTGAATATAAGATGTAGATGATTAGATGATTAATAGATGATTAAAATGCCTTTAAAAAGGGGCGGGCCACGCCTTTTTTTGATAAATTCTAAAAGATGAAGTAATAAAGTATACTATTGCTTTTTATTCAGGCTGGAAAAAATAAAAAGCCTAGCATAACGATTATGCAGGCTGAATAAAATAAAAAGCCTAGAATAACCATTATTCAGGCTGAATATAATAAACGGCAAAAAATAACGGTTAGTTTTTGACTTAAAAATAAAAATCAAAGGTTTAAAAATTATGTCTTCAAATTGAAGTCAAGGATGTGACAATCAAAACTGAGTCTTCAATATGTTTGTGCGTCAAGTCGTTCTATTTGCTTTTTTTTTTTAAAGTTTCGCAAATAACTATTATTTTCGGTCCCTGGTCTAATCTAATATTTTGAAAAGAAAACTTATGGGGACAAAAAACGATGCGAAATGCGGACATAAACATAATTTTTATATGAAATCAAATCGTAATACAGAAAAAATTTGTTAAAAAAAAAAAAAATATGAATTAGTTTATTAGTGTTATTTTTCTTTAAATTGAATCAAACCTTAAAATTATACGTTTAATCGCACAAGCCCCATTACAACAATTAATTGTAATTTGTCATAAGTATAAATATTTTTTTTTTTTCAATATCATTTAAGAAATATTGAAATCTAATTGCTGGAAAATTATTTTGTAAATTAATTGTTAAAACATTATTTTTAATACCTACATTTTTCCCATTTGTTAATAAAACATCATTTTTCATATATCAAAACATGATCAATTGCAAATATTGTGTTTTCATTTCATTTATGATAAAATATCATTTCGTTCGTTTTCTTTTTTAAATGAATTAATTGATTATTAAACCAGTTAATTACGCTCTTTAACTTTCACTAATTTCATGGTGAAAGATATGCCGGTTTCAGCTCTATTAAAAAAAAAAAGAATCCATTTTAAGTAACCATAACGTTGCAGAAATCTAATAAGGGGAAATTCCCCAAATTCATTTATTTTCTTTTAATTTTTATATGCACGTCATGTCTCGTTTTGAAGTGATTATTTCCAGGATTATTTTTAATTGTAATATTTTTGAATTGCAACATACAGGTGTGTGATTGGATTCCCGGGAATTAATTTCCCCGGGAAATTGAAATAAATACTCGGGAATTTAAATATGTTTGAAATTTTTTAATTCGAAAATTTTATCGTATAGCCGCTCTTTTGTTTTTGACAATGTCATTTCTTTCAAAATTGCCATACATTCTTCAAAATATTGGAGGAACGAAATTCCCTTTCCCCAAATTTTGGGGAAAGGGAATCCAATCACATGCCCGATAGAAGGAGAGCAAGATTTTTGGAAAATAAGATAAGGTTTGCGCAGGTCCGTTATGCTGTTTACAAAAATCAGCTGTTGATGTGACGTCACAGAGCACAATAACGAAGAAAACCACGAAAGCAAACAAATATTAAAACTCGTTTTTAGTTTTCCCGCGTTTTTGTGTTCAATACATCTTAAGTGCCTTGTGACGACATGCGCAGAGCGATTCATTATTACTTTAGCTAATCTGGTTTCTATACCTACATCTTGGTACGAGAGAGGTTAACGGACCTGAAAATTCAGGGAGCAAGAATTATACATCTTCAAATTTTTTGGTCTGGCTTAAGCGGCTTAATAGAAGAAGATGTAGATAAATGGGATGGGAAGGTGTAGAGGGCGAGAGGAAGAAATAATTGAGAGAGAGAGACGAGCAGCGAGATAGAGAGACAGATAGCGCGAGGGAGAGATAAAGAGCGAGAGCGAGAGTGAGAGAGAGAATGAGTGAGAGAGAGAGAGAGAAGAGAGGAGAGATAGAGGAGGAGAGACGAGAGTAGAGAGGAGAGAATGAGAGAGAGAGAGAGAGAGAGAGAGAGAGAGAGAGAGAGATGAGAGAGAGAGGAGAGAGAGAGAGAGGAGAGAGAGAGAGAGAAGATAGAGAGAGAGAGAGAGTGAGAGAGAGATAGAGAGAAGTAGAGAGAGAGAGAGAGAAGAGATACGAGATAAAGAGAGAAAGAGAGAGAGAAATAAAACCAGAGAAAATATTTTTATTTGATTCAAAACTATTAATTTACCGCATTTTTTCTACTTATTTCCACTTTCACAAGATTTTCATGTGCAATTTTTTATCTCCCTTTTTAAATCGTATTTTTATATTCAATTCGATAGTCCAGGTGTTCCAGCGTGTGATATATTACCAGCAAATATTGAACACATCATTACATATCGAATCGATTCCAATCCAAAGCAAAGTCGATTGGAATTGATTCCATATGTGTGCGTGAGTTGAACATTGGCAAGCAATACAGGCATAATGCATTTAGTATTTTTACGTATATAGTTAAAATAAAAATTCTTTAAAAATATTTCTCAATTTGGTGTGTTGTATTAGAATGTTTGTTCCTTCATATTTCATTCTTAATTCTCCACTTTATTTTATAAAAGATCAGATCTTATGACAATTTTTCCGCTCATTGACGTCTTTTGAACATACAATATTGTACTAATTTATATTTTGAGGTTAATGTTGGTTATCGTAGCGAATTTTGTACTGTAAGTTGAATTATACAGTGATGGAGAAAATAATAGAAACAGAACATTGTTTTTTTTTACTTTAAACCAACTTTCTCTGAGTAAATTAATGTTTCTATTAATTTTATAATTATCATTTTTTATTTATTTTGTTGCGTTTGGAGATAAATGAGAAAATATTGACTTTTAAAAGATTCATTAGACAAAACGGAAAATTCAACCTATTACTCTTGAAAAATATCAATCACAAAAAAATTCTTATCTCAAAGTCCTCAATCAAAAGACGGCAGAAAGTTTTTTTTTTTTTGTTCAAACTATCTTGTGCGGCCATGATTTTTTAGGACTGCAGCAAATCGGCTACCGACCAGAGATGCGAATATTGAAAACACAAAAACGCAGCACTCAAACTGCACTTTTTGCTATTAAGCCACTTTATTTTTTTTACTTACGCCCGGACATTCTTCTTTTTGATATCCGCCAAAGATGTACTATTGGAAACATTTTTATTTATTTTTTTCTTGTAAGCTTTTATGAATGTTTCGGATCGTTTGCATATATTTCCACTTAAGTAGGATATCTTGCTTGGCGTATGGCAGCATTATATCGGTCAATATGCTAACGTAGTTGGTTGAGCACATTTTGCCTTTTACTCAAAGTGTTCGACCAATACCTGTAGAATAAAAGCATCCAAAAAATTATATTCCCACTTAAGCATACTTAACGGTCTTTGTGGAGTATCTTGGACCATGTGCAGTGTGTGTTAGGGCATCTAACTGGGAGTTTGCTATCAGATCCATATAAATCCATCTTGATTTCGTCCGACCAGAACACGATTTTTTTTTTTTTTTTTTTTTTTTTTTTTTTTTTGCTATTTGTCCTTCTTAAATGTCTCTGAAAAATCGATTCGGTTGTTAATATTCCCTCGCTTAGAAGTGGTACCTTCATTGCAGAATTTACTATCAAAACAACTTCTTTTGCCCTATTTCTTATTGTTCGGATAGTTAATTTTTCATTCAGCTCCATTTTCAGGTCTTGGGATGTAGGAACTGGATTCATTTTCGATTTTTTGGACTTGAAATGAATCGCGTAAAATACTTTTTTTTAAAACATTTTATGAGTTCTGCAATTTTAGCTATTGTTCTTCCTTCTATTTAGAGATTCTTCATCACCCTTATATCCGCGTATGAAGAATGCCCCCACGACCCATTTGAAATCTAATAACGATAAAAACAAGTAAGGGTGTTATAGTCAGGCGAGCCTGACAATAGAATACTCGACACAGACACACATGTTTAAATAATTTTTAATATCAAGAGGTGTTTAAGGCCATTAGGCGCCCCATATACCGACTTTTGTTAAATTTCTTTATGAAAACCACCCCTTTGCCACGCCCAATTTTCAAATTTTTTGGAATTCTAATCGGGAGCTTAAATATACGCTCAAATCCTAAGTTTCATTGAAAAAAAAGCTAGTACTGGAGGTACCCTTAATGATGGACCGATCAAGAAAATTTTTGGGGATGATGTTTATGGATACAAAGCAAGCATAAGTGCCAAATTTCGTTCAAGTCCCATTTGAATTTCGGGTGTAGGAGATAATTTTCAAAAAACGCCCTTCTGCCACGCCCACTTTTCCAATTTTTATAAATCATATTACTTGCCTTTAAGCATATTCAAATAACAAATTTCATCAAAATATCTAGAATAACTTCGATTTAACAGCAGTTTTTGCGATTTTCGTAACAGACCCTAGTGCTGGAGGTACCCCTAAAAATGGTCCGATCGGGTTCATTCTCGAGCTTGTTCTTACTCATGTCCCCGTTAGCACGCATACCAAATTTCGTCAAGATAGCTCATCTCCTTCGATAAGAAAACTGTACACAGACAGACGAACGGATGTCTAAATCGAATCTCCTGGTGGCGCTGATCATTTCTCTATATATTTTGTATAGTCTATCTCGACTGGTTCTGGGTGTTACACACAACCACACAAACGCAATATATCCTCGACACAGAGTGTGTCGGGTATAAACAGAGTTTTAACTATTGTTTATTTTAGTGCAGCGAGCTTTATGCACAGATTTTTTTCATATTAACTATATGATATTACTAAATGATTTAAAGTGAAACAGAATATATCGTTTTGATAACATTTTTCCACCACTATATGTCCATTGAATATAAATATATAGCAGAAGATCATTGATCACGTAAGCGATTTAGGCTTTGGCATTGTCGAGAGTTAATTTGAATTGTATCAAAATGAGCAAATAAATCGTAATGGTCGCTATCGATGATGTGATCAGCTCTCGATTAACATTGACGTAGCCCTTTAGACTGACAATGGCTGGATTCAGTTCGATGGCGACTATAAAATGATCGATTTCGACGCGTGTCGCCTGATCGGTTTGTTTCATGTCCATTGACAGAAGGGTCTTTTGCACTCCCTTGGCCACTCCGAGCGTAGCATTGTGAGAGCAATTACAAAATATGAAGAGTAACGTCGAACAATAGATCGCATCGACGATCAGTCCGACTTCCTTGTACGATATATTATAACTGCCGTTCTGGCTATGATCGACGATTTCAGCAAGGGCCCCATACACGGCAATTGCAATATTGACGAACATGAAAATGCAATACGTTGAGTATGTGCGCGCGTAAGCATTACCGAGCGATTGCAATAGCTCGCTAAGATTTAGCCAAAGGAAACGATATTTTGAGATCATTATCGCCGAACAATCTTGGCCCATATCCCTATGGAAGCATGCGGCGAGCGACGTTGAAGCCGCTTTAATTGCCCTCGAATTGATATACCACAACGAGCAATTCATATTGATCATAATTATGATGTGATAATAGGCTAATGTATGCCACAGCGGAAATCCATCCAATAAAAACGACAGGGACCAAAGGAATAAGATCGCAACGAGCAAACAACCGATCGATAGAAAGACAATCAACGATTTTAGCCGAGGGAATTGTAAAGACGTTCCGGTAACGCGATAGAAACGCAATTGAAACGTACCCCATGACGTCTTGTAGACGGCCACCTCCTTGGCGACACCCCAGCCGACGAACGGTATCCAGAAGTGCGGTACCAAATAAATGACAAATATTACAGCATAGATGTACTCGTCGAATTGCCGTGTCGTATGAAGAATATGCACACGTTCGCGTCCAATGATGACCACGACAATGGTCATGAAGCACCAGAAAACGATTGCGTATATGGTTGCGGCCGATTTCCATGAGAATGTGATACGGCCCGGCGAGGAGCGCAATATCGGCATAACGGCTAGCGCTCGGAAGAGCGTAAGCAATAACTTATGGTCACGATAGAATTGATCGACGTCTTCGACGGTGTCTCCGCAGCTCGAGTTAAGCTGCAAACGTTTGATACGATTGAATTCACGATCCTGGGCGTGCAGGTCCATTGTCTTCAACCTCTGCTCACTTATGTCCGACGGACCCCTATTGGTCTTTAATTCTTCACGCAGCAGACTATTCTCGATGCGTACCGAGAACTCGGAATCATGTATTCCACCGAACATTATTATCCAACCCGATGTTTTCTGTCGTTTCGGTTCGGTTCGGTTCGTTTCGTTTTCGTTTTGCGTTTACTTCGAAATTCCTTTTTATGAATGAGACATTCCTAAAAATGCAGACGCTTTTAAACCTTTTACCCTTGCACAAGGATTATCGATTTTTCCCCCACTTTGAATTTCTTCTGTTATTATTGTCAACAACATTTAAAATTCATCAACGAGTTCGCCCCTTTATCAATGAACATGACCGATGATGAATCATTCAGCATTGGAGTGCGTGGCATGCCATGACCTCAAAAATTGTTCATTTATTTATTTATTTTTGTTTTTTTAAAGGTTTGTTTTATTCAACTGTTGTGACGTCATTTTTAATCTCCACATTGTATCAGTTCACGGGAATAAATATTGTCAGTACAGTAAAGACTCGGAAATTCGAATTGCTGAATTCTAAAGTTCGGAAAATAAATTTCCTTCTCATTTAGAAAGAAAAAAAATTAAAGAAGAAATATACAGTGGAAACTCTCATATGCGGAAACTCACGGTGGCGAAATTTTTGTCCGCATATGCGGGTGTCCGCATTCGGAAAGTTTCTCTGTTATTGCATTTGAATAAACGAGGAGGCCCCTTACTGTCGTGTATGCCACAATCGACGAACTTAACATATTCACCCACCTCACCAAAATCGAATTCTTTCTACTCATCTCACAGGGCATCACCTATTAAACGCTGATCATTGCTATGTACAACCGAACCACAACTCCCCACACTAGAACTGTAACTCACCACAAAAAAATTTTTTTTTTGTTTTCCTTAAAATTTCAAATAAATAACTGATAAATCTTTTTGACGTTCCAGTTAGCAACATCCGTTTGAGTAATAGTGCAGAGTCCGTGCAATTCCCAAGCCGACGCCCCGCAACCGCACGACGCCTAATCGGACATTCCAATATACCACGTCAGTATCCGTTGCGCGCTTCATTGCGTCGCAACAAAGAGAAACAAATCGGCAGCGGCGGTAATGGTAACAACAGCGGTGGAAGCAACAGCAACAGTAACAGCAATTGCAACAGTGGCAAAAATTCAACAAACAATCTCAACAACAACCAAAACACCAACAATTTCAACACCAAGAAAAGCAATAGCAATAGCAACGCAAACACCAACAGCAACGGCAACAGCAATAATAACAATCTCAATAGCAGAGGAAAAAATTGTGGCAATGGTGGTGTAAAGAACAATGGCAGTCCATCAGCGTTTGTTGTTGGCGATTATCGAGCAAATCATAGCTTCGGTTTCGGTAATCAACCTCCATCGGTGCGAAATTCGATTGCAGAATGCTACGGTAATATATTGGCGCCAACCTCTCCGGGCAACAATTTAGAGCCGAAACGTGCTGTTTCACTAAAAACTACCTATGTTGACGATGCAACCGAAAATATTCCAACATCAACGGCTGATAATAAAAAAACTCTATACAATAAAACACCGTTCGGGAATATAACACCACCGATCGCATCATCGACAACATTATTTATGGCAAATAACATTAACATAAATAAGGAGCAGAAATCCTCACCAACAATGCCAACAATTATCTTGCCACCAACGACCTCAACACCGACACCACCAACGGTTTCGTCATCAATAATAACACCATTAGTGACAACAGCATTAACAAGTGAAACACCAGGTTATTCTAGGCAGCAACAACAACAAAACCAACACCATCATCACCAATTGTCGTTGGAAATGCAAGATGCGGACGAGCGTAAAACAACAAAAACAACAACAGCAGCAACAACAACAACCACAACTTCGAATACAATTACTTTTAAGCCACCGCGTGTTTAAGTGAGGTAAGTCTTTGGCTGTATGTATTTATTTATAAGCTGCACCTTGAAGCTAATGCAGTTCAAAAAAGCTATGTAGTATTCTATGGGCAATATTTTATATGTATGTATCCCAAGACCCAATTTTCGTCCTAGAATATGACTTGGCAAACTAAGATAATATTTAGTAAACAACATCCTAGTAGGCATTTCAAAAAAGTTATATTCGCGAATGTTGTTAAGCTCGATCTTTGTCTGGGTTTTTATTCAATGGATTTTATTGTTTGTTTTTTTTTCCTTCGTTCACTAATTTCTTTAAAGAATGTTTTAATTTTTCATGAAAATATTACTCATTGCATAATAATCAATTATTTTATTCGTTACCTTTATGAACGAAGTTTGATAACGAACAGCCAGGCGGCGGCTGCGATGTGATTTTTTGATTAAATTTCGATTTTTTTTTATAGACATGAGAGAGAAATTCCGTTGAAAATGTGCCTCAATTCAAATTGTGAGTTAGTTTCTTTTAGAATTATCAAAAATAACTATCCAAAGTGAACATTAAAAACAAAAAGATTGATGATTAGTCCCCAGTATTATTTGCAGTCGGGCGAGAATTCAATCAATCGAATCGAGGCCAATATATTTTCTACACTAAATAGATTAATTAATCGATTGATTTTGTAAAATCAGTTAAATTGAATTGGGTTGCCTGAAATTGTATTTTTGTTTTATTTTATTACTATTATTATTATTTTTTTTTTTTTTTTTGTGTTTCATACTGACTAGAAAAAATGCAATTTAAAATTTTCGACTTCGTTGACAAAAAATTTGATGATGATTTTAAGAGAATTCTGTGTACATTGAAAGCTGTAATCAATTTCAGGCATTTCGATTTGAAATTCTCGCAATCAGTTGCAATGGCAATTTAAATTATTAAGCTTGACCATTTAGGAAATGAATGGGTAATTAGACTATTTTGGAAATGAATGGTTAATTAGATAATTTAATTAACTGATTGATATTTAATTAAATTCTAATTACATGTATTTATATTTTAATTTTATTAATTAAATGATGATTTCCGTTTCAAACTTTTATCTTTAACGTACAATTATCTTTTTGTGTTCAGACTCAAAAAAAAAATCAAAAAATTATATTGAAAATATATTTCCTTTGCCACTATAAAAATTAATTATTATAATTATAAAGTACGATTAAAATAGTGCAAAAATTTCGAATGCAATTTCGAATCCGATTAAATTTTTTTTTAAAGTAGATAAAGCATTTTATTTATTAGTTTTAAGCAGCTTCTTATTAAATAATATGACTTTATAAAACCAAATTATGTATGTTAAAGAAATTTAACTGAAAGTATAAATGTAAGAAAATCAACAGACAAAAATAGAAGTCTTTGCTATGCAAAGTTTATACCTAATATGTTCATAAAAAAAGGAAAAGAAGAAAAATTATAAAACAGCACTTCTTGCAACTTTAAAATATACCTACAAATATATAAATATAATATGGAAAGTTGCTGAGTATCGCAAATTTCGAAAATATAAACTGATGAAATTATCAAATTCAAGGGCGAATTTCGAAATAATATTCGATTTTCGAAAAGAATACAAATACACGCTCTGCATTACCCTATTTTGTTCAACAATATTATTGCCTACTATTTGGCTATTAATGATACTCAGTAGATGCTATTAATGTATCTTTCCTATGTTTTTGTTTTACATTTTTTAATAATCTGTGTAAGACACATGCGCTAAGGCGCTTAATGAAATACAATTCAACATTGAAAAATTGAAATTCGTATTTGTATATATTACACACACACACACGTATGCGTAGAAAATGTTTTGTATTATAAAATATTTCCATTTACTGTATTACATAAATGTTTTAAAAAGCATATTATATTGGCAATTTAAAGTCTTAGCTACATATATATATACACAAATATGTGTTGAGTTTAAAATAAATTATAAACAAAAAAAAAAGAGAAGAAAATTTAATTTGCAATAACGTAATCAAAATAAGTAGTCGATTTTTTCTCATTTACTCATGTCAAAATGCGTAGTCGATTATTTCTAATTTACTCATGTCTAAAAGTATGCTATAAAATAATTTCTACTTCATTTTCGAAACTATGAAACTTATGCCTGGTTTGCAATAGCGCGAGAATTCCTGCAAATATTTAACACATGCATATGGAGCCCGTTTCTATCAACTACGATTTTCGTTGAAACAAGTTTCACCGTTTGCGTGTGTTGAATATTTGCAGGCGTTCCTGCCCTTTTGGAAACCAAGCATAAGCTAGTTCTCAGAACATATTTTCCATAATATGTATATGGTTTAATATATTTTTTTTCTTTTCTTTTAATTATTAGCTTTTTTAAGAATAAAAGGCTGATTTTTGTTTATTTAACACAGCAAGGTGAAATTAGCTACAAAATTTATAATCATACTTTATTATATGCATTAAAAAGTCCAAAATTTGCCAAATATACACATATGTATGTTCGTGTACATAAGTATATTGTTACATTTGTATGTGTTACGTATATATGTTTTAAATTTAAACAAAATAACTATGAAAAACCAAGGAATCTCACAAAAGTTAAAATACACCCATATGTTTTAGATTTAAGGGATTCATAACTGTTTACATGGGAATAAGAAAAAGTGCAAGGAAAAATGAAAAAGAAAAGAGAAATCAGACAACAAGAGAAATAAAAGAAAATTATGTGTATTTACATTTGAATTTTAAATAGAAAAGATAAAACCCACAAAAAGAATCATTAAATGTATTATTAATGCATATATATATATACATATATATATATTCTAAATAAATGTAAGAATATAAATAAAGGAAGATGAAATATTAAATGCTTGGTATTTTAATTCCAGATAAGATCCTAAAATTGACTGGGATTGGGATTGTCATCATTATATAAATGTGTGAGAGAGACAGAGAATTTTTTTTTTTAAGAAGACGTTGCGATTTATTACCTGGGGGCCTACTCTGTATTGCGATGCGATACGCAATTTGATGCGATAGCTTATTTCGAGTCGCCATTGGAACGGTTGTTTGCACTTATATCCTTTTTCAGATTAATTGTTATGTTGGATGTTATCGAATCAAAAACTATAAAAAACCGTTCCAATTGCGACTCGAAATAAGCTATCGCATCGAATTGCGTATCGCATCGCAATACAGAGTAGGCCCCCTGTTCTTTATCATATGTATTTTATGACATATATTTTTCCCATATTACATTATACTGTATTTACTAGGGATGTTCCGACTAGTCAACGACTAGTTGGTAAAGGCGACATTTCGGCAACTTTTGTAGTCGGCGACTAGTCAGAACATCCCTAGTAAATCCCAAAAATCGCGGACTGGTCGGTTACTTGCTTTGTCTATATTTTTCAATAAAATGTACGTAGAGAATTTGTGTAGTTTCGTCATTCATTCAGGGAGCACTATAAACGACGCTGTTTCCAATCACAGAAAAGTTTAAAAATCTCTAACTCGCCGGTCACACGTATGAAAACATGTTTTAAAACAATTTATAAGCAGAACAAGTAAAGAAGTTTACATCGGCTAAGCCGATTGCACACATACCTTTTCCTCAGCCTGAAATATGTTAAAACATTACCTTAACAAAAATTCCTGCCGTTTTCGTTGTTCTAGCTTGGATATCTATTTATACCTTATCTGTACTTCTAAGACTCGAGATTATTATTAAGAACAAAATTTTCGCGGATGGTGAGCATGGTCAAGTTTTAACCGTTAGAGGACATTTTGTCTAGTTGCGAAAACCTCAATTCAAAATAGTGAAAATAAAATTTTTGCGAATTTCGCGAATGGTGGTCATGGTCAAAATTTAACCGTTAGAGGACATTTTGTCTAGCTGCGAAAACCTCAATTCAAAATAGTGAAAATAAAATTTTTGCGAATTTCGCGAATGGTGGTCATGGTCAAAATTTAACCGTTAGAGGACATTTTGTCTAGCTGCGAAAACCTCAATTCAAAATAGTGAAAATCAAATTTTTGCCAATTTCGCGAATGGTGGTCATGGTCAAAATTTAACCGTTAGAGGACATTTTGTCTAGCTGCGAAATCCTCAATTCAAAATAGTGAAAATAAAATTTTTGCGAATTTCGCGAATGGTGGTCATGGTCAAAATTTAACCGTTAGAGGACATTTTGTCTAGCTGCGAAATCCTCAATTCAAAATAGTGAAAATAAATTTTTGCGAATTTCGCGAATGGTGGTCATGGTCAAAATTTAACCATAAGGACGACTTTTTACTGCGAACTCAATGCAAAATGAAATCAAATTTTCAGAATTCGAATTGTCATTCAAAAAAAAATACATTTTTCGAATAATACAATAAATGAGAAATAAGATGAAATCGATGTTTTATTCATATATGTGAATAGGAGATGTTATTCCAAAAGTATAGCGATGTCGCAAAAATATATTATTTTTCAGCGAAAGCTTAAGTCTACATAGTAGCTATACACACACCAAATTTCAATAAGCGGGGATGTATAGTAAAAAAGTTATTCACGAAAAACGTTAAAAATCGTGATTTTTGAAACTTCTGAACCACTTCCCACGACCCAAGAAGGGACTACGAAAAAAATTTGTATGCAGTTTTTCGGACATTTACCTGGTTCAAGTCCATGCCAAATTTCAATATGATATCTTTCACGGCTTAGGAGTAAATTACGAAAAACTAAAGTGTGACCGACAGACAGACAGACAGACAGACAGACAGTCAGACATGGCTAGATCGACTCCTCTTGTCACCCTAATCAAGAATATCGATAGCTTCGGATAGAAAGGGCGTAACTCATTTTTTTTTAAAAACGAGATTTTTCCATTTTCTGATGGTCGACTCTCAAATACACCCCCTCCAAAAAAATTGACGACCTTTGAATGAAAATACCGAAGTTATAGTTACTTTTAAAAAAGCCCTAACTCATAGCGAACGTTCCTTTCTTAAGTCTTTGCATGTCTCTCTTGGTCTGTATGCATGCAAAGACTCAAGACACGAACGTGAAAACAGTGAATAATGCGTTTCAAAAAATATTTGTTTTGAATTAATTTTATCAATAGAAACCACTAACCGATATTATTGGTTATAGTATAGTGCTGGATCGCATCTTATAATTTTATTTATATTTTAAAATTTGCGTACAAAGACCTAACTCACGTGTTTTGAACGAAAATTGATATAATATCAAAAAGCCCTAACTCAGAAAACTGCTCGAAACACAGAAAAAATAAAAATTCAAGCCTAAAACAAATTTCGTGCGTAGTATTTAATTGACTTTGCGTTTAAACTTTTTTTAAATATCTAACCTTTGCGATTTTATGAAGTTTTTTCCTTCTCCTGTAAAGTAGCAAAATAATGAGTTACGCCCTTTCTATCCGAAGCTATCGATATATATATATGTCTATATCTATCGCGACTCCTTTGGCATGTTACATACTCCGAGCCCAACTTAATATACCCTTTCCTTCGGAAAAGGTATAAAAAGACGTGCGAATTAAAGAAACGGTTGTTTGTTGAATGTTCCGAAACAATCTTTGTTTCCCTTTCTTTCTCATGCATTCAAATAGGATGTTTTCGAAACATGTTTCATAAGTGTGATCGGCGAGTAACAAGAGCTGTAGTTTATATCGAAAATAAATGTTTCTTTTATAAATGCCAAACATTCATATCAAGTGAAAAAATGGATAACGAAGTAATGCCATTACATGAGCACTGTTGACAACTTAAAATTTGTGTTTTATTTGGAAACGAATTATGTGTTTATTATACGGGTATGTGCTAAATTTCGGTTCGAATCCAATTCGATTCGATTTCGAGAAAGAGGTTTGCTTTTACTCAGCAAAATTGTAACGAAAGCTCCTAAAACTATAGTCGGCATTGCCGACTAATCGGCATTTTTACAACCGACTAGTCGGGTAGTCGGCTAGTCGTCCAAAGTCATGATCGGAACAGTATTTACCTATTACATAGAGAAAAATCACTTCGGCTGTCGCAGAGTGGATAGACCTACTGCACCAACGTCGTTGGTGCAGGATGAGCACATGCAGACAGGCGAAGTTGGCGATGGAGAAGCCATGGGTCACGGGGGCAACGAGGACGCTCGGTCTTAAACGAAGCGGATTTTGAAGGGTAATTTGAAGGTCTTTCCGAAGTGGGTACTAACTATAAAATCGGGTTTGTTTTAGAGTGTGGCAAACGATTTCCAAAATGAGCATTTCCGAATTTCTACGGTTCTTAAGCTATACAGACCAGAAACCTTATTGATATATTTAATATTTATATATATATTTTTTAGAGACTTATCAATCACAAGAAAAAACATCAACATAACCCCCGTTAATTAATTACTTTATATGAAAATGAAACATAAATAAAATAAATTTTCCTGAATAAGCTTATTTATAGCTCCATATTTTCTTATAAGTACATATGGAAAAAAAAAATTTTTTTTAACTTGAAGACTGAAGATTTTTCTTAAAAAAATGTGATTTTAGATTTGTCGTACGATTTTGAAAAAATGACACCTTGCTATGTATACCTATTCGACTACCTACCATTTTTATACCCAGCGTAAGCAGGTTATACTAGTTTTGTGCGAATCTTGTAACAGCCACAACTAAGCTCCGTAGATATAAATATATACATATATATATATATGTCCGTCCGTCCGTGGTCGGATCTCCTCCGAAACGGCGTGTAACTGGTGAACCACTCAACACATTTCATTGATATTTGGTTTACTGGTAAACTACGAAAAGAGACATATCCTGGAAAAAAATGGACGCCGTCCTCCTCGAGCCACGGCCACAAATAAGCCCAAAAATAAGGGTTTATCGTAATTTCCGAAGTAAAAGGCGTAGAAGCTTCAAATTCGCAAGATAGGTTGACCAAGTTGAATGAAAGGTGTGGGGAAAATGTATGTGGCCCGCCCACTTCCACGCCCACAAATGGAAATTTTTCGTGAGTTCTGAAGTAAATGGCGTAGAAGCTTCAAATTCGCAATATAGGTTGACCAAGGTGAACGAAAGATGCAGAAAAAAAATTTATGTAGCCCGTCCACTGCCACGTCTCGTATATTCAAGCCTTAGACAGGGTGAGAAGACAGTCCGCTTTACCGGTAACAAGAGCACTGAGGACTACCCCTTCCAAGGCACTTTTTACACTCCTTTGTTGGCTACCAACATCACTCCTCATCAGACAACAAGCAAAGATCGCTGATGCGCGATTGAATACCGTCTGTCGATGGACAAGAACAAACTCTGGTCACTCACAAATCTTGACAAAAGATTTCAAAATCCCGACTGATATTGACTATCGCACCCCCTCGCTCTGCTTCGAATGCGAATATAGCACCCGCGTACCGAGCTGGGAGGAGTGGTGCGATGGTCTACAAATCAGCCGGGACGTAATTGAAGTTTATACTGATGGCTCAAAACTCGACTCAAGGGTAGGGTGCGGTATTTTTTCTAGCGGCTTAAACCTTAGTTTAGCCCTCCGCCTGCCTGACCACTGCAGTGTATTTCAAGCAGAGGTCATGGCCATTAACCACGCAGGCAGGTGGCTCATGTGTAATGAGATATTTGGCAGGAATATCTACATCTTCACCGACAACTAGGCGGCTATCAGATCCTTTGATTGTGGACTGGAGTCCACATCAAAACTCGTCCAAGAATGCCGGAAATCTCTTAACGAGATAGCGGAACATTCAGCGGTATCCATTTGCTGGGTACAGGAGCACAGGGACATCGAAGGAAACTGCGAGGCCGATGAGCTTGCTAAGACGGGCACATCGCTTCCAGAGACCTCCTTTTCCAACATAGGAATCCCTCTGGCTACAGTGAAATTCCGCATAAAAGAAGAATATCTCGACCTGGCAAACAAACTTTGGGTCGAGGAAGACTTCTGCAGGATTACTAGACAAACCTGGCCATCTCTGAACAAGAGACGATCCAGGGACCTAGTGAAACTCAGGTATAATGCCGTCAGGGCCAGGAGATTTGAAGGGATGGAATGAGCTAATGGCCCATTTAAGGCTCACGTCATCCAAGGCCACCGAAGTGGGAACCCGTGATGCAGCAACTGGCGCAGAGGCATGGCCTCTCACGTCCGTGCTGCCTGGGAAATGTGCGTCAAGTAGGGCCCCTAGCGTTTCCGCATGGGACTCCGTCCATTTGCCGCTATTGGTAAGGATTGACCCGATCTGGGAACCATTGCGGGACAGTATCTTACGAAGTCTGCCCGTTTCGCCGGAACTTTCAACTTCGTTACAGAAGTTTTTCCAGGATGAACGTTTCGCCTTCCTGGTCTCGGCCTTGAAAAGCCTAAGCTTTTCTTTATATAATGCCCTGTTGTTGGTTGCTTTTGCAAGGTTGAAGCTTTTCCTACATTCCCTACGTAGCTCTACTATGCGTTGGCTCCACCAGTGTGGTTTGGGCTGACCTCTGGGTTTGACGGGCCTGCATGCAGCCAGGGTGGCCTGGTTGTACGCGTGGGTTAACGTAGTTACAGCATCTTCCAAGCATTCAACGCAGTCAATCTGAGGAGGAGGCCCTATCATCTGACCGAAGATCGATCTGTATTTACACCAATCTGTTTTCCTTCGGTTAAGATGAATTTGGCTCCTCCGAGTAGCGATTTCTAATTGAAACCTAATGTACCTGTGATCAGAAAGCGAGCGTTCCGCGGAGACTCGCCACTCCGTGAGCAGTTCCGCGGCCTGCTCGCTGATCAAGGTAATGTCCAGAACCTCATTATGGTTAGCCGTGATGAAGGTCGGTTCAGTGCCAACATTGGCTATAGCTAAGGTTTTTTTATGTTTATATTTTATTTTTTTTTTTTTAATAGTTAACTTTGAAAAAAATTAGTTTTTCACATTTTAATTGTTTTTTAATATTTATTTTTCAATAAAAAATGTTTTGAAGTGAAAAATTCTATACACATGTTTCACAAAAACTTGAGCAACCAAAAACTCAAGTCAGCGTTTTGATCAACGCATTAAAATTGCTTGTTTAGCGTAATGGTTAAGACACCGAATTACCAACCCAGAGTTCTGCGGTTCGAGGCTCAGCCCAGACGAGAAAATTAAAAAAGAAGTAATGAAATGTTGTTGTAACAAAAGGATTTCAAAAAACAAAAAAGCCAAAAAAAACAAAACAAAATAAAAAACAAGTTTTTTTCATTTTTTTAAATACCCTACAGAAGATTGGGGTAAATTGGGGCTTTAGCGAGTAGTCCTCGAGTATAGGAAAAAGGACCAGTGCACGAGTATAGATACCAAGAGTAGAGATTAACTAGTGGCACGGTAAACGACACGCCTACAGTTCAATTTTGCTTCAACGTTAATGTAACAGCGTAGCAAACTTTAAGTCAGATAACTCGATAGTGTGATGGAAGAGTGTTGGCTTAGAAATCTGAAGGGCGCGAGTTCGATCCCTGTCGCAGTCGAAAAAAAATGTGGAAGAATAGTAAAATTCAAAAATACAAAAAAATTCAAATAAAATACACATGGCTTGTCTGACTTCGCCATTGGTGCATTGACGTCTCAGAACTTGTTCAAATATTTCTATGAATTTAGAACCCTTTTTTACTTTTTATTTGCATTTTATTCTTCTTAATATTTAAATTTGAATAACTAATCCAAAAAAAAAATAAAAATAAAAAATTAATAAATTTGCTTTGGCGAGAATCGAGCCCCGGTCTTCCGGGGCGTGCGGCAAATGCTCTATCCATGCGCTACTTCAGCCCGAGCCGTTGCCTTTGCTAGTAACGTAACATATGAAATGTACTTGATTGGCCCCATAATCTCTACTTCTACACTACTTCAAACGCGAGTAGAGATTTTCCAATGACAGCACAATGTTAAACTCGTCAGTTGAATGCATTGTGGGGGAAATTAATGGCGAGTAGTACTGGGGCATTTACGAGTACTCTTAGACCATACCCTGGAGTACTCCAATCTTCTACAGGGTAAAAATAAATATTTAAAAAAAAAACTCACCCGCAACCAAACCCATACGGCTTGAAGAGAGACCAGTTATTTTTCAATGGCAGCTCTTCGGTAAAAGAGGTGAGTTGAATGTATGGAAACGCGACTGGTCTTGAGCTCTTTAGGACCGACCCGCGGTCGACCAAGGGTCGGTCCGATTTGCCACAGGGTTTGTATTAAGGTGCTTCCCCACTTGGCAAGTAAAGCGCAACTTTGAGCGTGTGTTATGCGGGGTATAGACACGTCAAATGTTGCCGGCTTTGTGCTCAATTTTGCCTACTGGTCAACCACACTGGGCAAGCGAAAGCAAATTAATTGTTCAAAGCGTTTTACTTGCCAAGTGGGGAAGCACCTTTAAAAAAATACTAAGTAATACGAATCTTTGTTTAAATGAAAGTTAATACCCAGGGATAGTTTGAAATATAACCCAATATTGGGTGGAAAACTCGAATACTCCGAAAAATATGGTTCAATTTTTAGTTTCTTTTTAGTGGAAGTCAAAAATGTTCAAAATCGCCCTTACGTAATAAATGGACATCCCCTTATTAAAAGCCATAAATAACCATATTTAAAAATTACTGATATTGTCACATTCAATTGCTTATGAAGACACATCAATGATTTTAACATTAAACATGAAATCTTTATATAGGGCGATTCCGCTATACACGATTTCCGATAATAGTTTTTTATTTACGATAAAAGTGTTTTTTTTTTTTTTTGTCAATAGTACAAAGAAGAAAGTCGAATTTTAATACTAAATTTGAAAATATTAACATTCAAAAATCCTGACAAAACTTTAAAGTCATACCTTTTTAAACTGTCACAAAACAGCCGTTGCCGACAGTTTGAGGTTACATTTTGCCGACCAAATTGAAGTGAGAATATTAATTTATCCTCGCGTTCCAAAAAAAGTTAATATAAGTATGTTGTTATTTATTAAGCATTATTGATTCCTAAAATACATTGTTGACTTGTTGCACCCGCAATACAAAAGGTGTAAAAGTTTACTTTTTTCACAGAAATAAAGAGCTAACATTCTGAAACTTTGTGAAAGTAAGAAGAAACAAAAACTAAACATCAATTAATCGTTTTTAAGAGTATAGTGATTGCCAGGTTAAAATAATCGGTAATTTAAATTGGTTGCACCCGCGATTTTGATGTCAGATCGCGGGTGCAACTTTTTGTCATTTAACCTTTTTGTGCGATTTACTACATATTTTGTTATTTTGATATGCCTTGCCTCATTATATATGCTGAAAGTCATCGTCAACAGTGACCTAGAATTTTGTGATTTGGCTCGCAGTCACTCTAAGAATATCTTCTTTAAATATATGGCAAAAATAGAAATTATCGAAAAGATATCCATGTTGGATGAGCAATGGGAGGGCTGGAACATATACCAAGCATTCAATCAAAACATTTCTTCGAATTTGAAGAGACTCATAGCATTTCTGTGGTGCGCATCCTCACGGTCTCATTTTAAATGCAAATTGGTTTTGAAGTCGCCAAAAAGCCCCACTAATACAGAAAGTGGTTGGAGTGATGACGACTTGGAGCCTCTTTCAAATCTCAAAATACGAAAAGAAACTCTGCATCCTGATATATCTGTGCCTTCAGTTTCGGATCAGAGAAAATCTTTATTACCTCTTAAAAAGAGATGGAGCGTTTTCGATTTTAACAGTGATTCAGATACTGAATTTATAAATGACGAAACTCCATTAACGTCTTTTCAAGCTTCAGAATAATAACGATGAGCATGTCCTGAAACTCCTACTGTCCAAATTTCTGTTAAAAAGATATTTTTGCGATGGTTTGTATGCCCTCGTACGATTGCTCTGCAAAACCGGCAAAAAAAAAGACTGGTTGCACCCAGTGGCGGATTAGAGTGTCATGGGTGCCGGGGCTTATATAGTGATGGGGCCCCTGATGCTATATTTGGTGCAGTTTTTTTTAAATAAGGAATAGCTGCAAAAGTCAATTTTTATTAGAACAATATAAATTCTTTCAAAGGAATGAACCACAAAGGAAACATTTTATATATGAGCCCTTGATTTTGAAAGTGGTAAAAGTCAAAAATTTTATTAAGATATCATATAATTAAATTTTTTATTAAGTACATGAAAAAGTTATTATTTTACTAAACCTGAATTTTTAATTTTTCTTGCTACATTTCGTTACATACTAATGCAAGAATAATAAAAATAAAAAGAAATATTGGGATTTTAAGATTTAAGGGTTCTCTGAGAGAACCCGCTAAACATTTTTTTGAGTCTGAAAATTTTAGAGTTTAACAAGAGTATTAATTTATACTGATTTTAAAGTCCTCATAAATAAGAGTCTTAAAAAAGTATAAAAGAATTATACATTTGACCGTTTTTTTACTGTATTATTTTTCAGTATAAAAACACTCTTAACAGACTTTAAATTCGAAACGCTCAAAATGATAGAGTTTAAAAAGAATCTAAATTTATATTGTTTTTAAAGCCCTCATAAATAAGATTGAAAAATAACTATCATAAATTTTAGCGTTTTTATACCCAGCGTAAGCGGGGTATATTAGTTTTGTGCAAATCTTGTAACAGGGAGAATTAAGCTCCGGAGATATAGAAAAATATATATAGAAATGATCAGGATCAAAAACTGAATCGATTTAGACATGTCCGTCTGTCCGTCTGTCCGTCTGTCCGTCCGTCCGTCTGTCCGTCCGTCCGTGGTCGGATCTCCTCCGAAACGGCTGGACCAATCAAGTCGAAATTTGGCACACAGGTATATCGGGATCCGAGTATGCTCCTAAGTAAAAATAAGAAACATCCGCCCACTGACACGCCCACAAATGAATTTATTGTGTTTTCAATAAAATGCTTGTAACTTGCGAACCACTCAACACATTCCATTGATATTTGGTGTGCTGGTAAACTACGAAAAGGGACATTTTTTGGCAAAAAATTAACGCCGCCCTCCTCGAGCCACGCCCACAAATAAGCCCAAAAATAAGGTCATATCGTAACTTCCGAAGTAAACGGCGTAGAAGCTTCAAATTCGCAGCATAGGTTGACCAAGCCAATGAAAGGTGTAGGAACAAAAATTTATGTAGCCTGCCCACTGCCACGCCCACAAATAGAGAATTTTCATAATTTCCGAAGTGAAAGGCGTAGAAGCTTCAAATTCGCAACATAGGTTCACCAAGGCGAATGAAAGGTGTAGGAAAAAATTTTTTGTGGCCCGCCCACTGCCACGCCCACAAATGAAGATTTTTCGTAACTTCCGAAGTAAAAGGCGTAGAAGCTTCGAATTCGCAACATAGGTTCACCAAGGCGAATGAAAGGTGCAGGAAAAAACTTTTTGTGGCCCGCCCACTGCCACGCCCACAAATTAAGATTTTTCGTAACTTCCGAAGTAAAAGGCGTAGAAGCTTCGAATTCGCAACATAGGTTCACCAAGGCGAATGAAAGGTGTAGGGAAATAATTTATGTTGCCCTTCCACTGCCACGCCCACAAATAGAGAAGCAAAACTTAGTGCGCTCATATTGTCGGGACGCTGGGTATTTCAAAGTCGGGCTTGACCGACTTTAGCTTTCTTACTTGTTTTATTGTTATATTGCTTAGTCTAAAAACAGTCTTAATGGACTTTAAATTCAAAGTGCGTAATATATTGCATTTTAAATACAACCGTGAGCGATGATTTGATTGCAAATGCTATATATGTATATTTATCTGGAAGAAAACAATATAAGCGCAGTAGGCGATAGTAAAATACATTTTACCACCACGGCAAACAATTTTGTCAATCGGGAAATTTTTGAAAATGAGCAAAATTAAAAATCTCATAACGAAGTGGTTGCGCATAATAAACTATGAGTACCTGGAGCTTCAAAATGGTGATCAAGTATATTGTCAGCTATGCAAATGCATCGTAAGTTTTTGGTTTCTATTGCTCATTATGAGATAAAAGGTAATCTGTTGTTGCCTTTAAGGTTAAAAGCAAACAAAAATCTTTGCTGGAGCAACATATTAAGACTAAATCACACAAAAAGCTGGCATTAGAAAAGGAATCACGTAAAGAAGAAAAAATGATGAAGTCGAAGGAAGCAAATCGCAATCTGATTTTAATTATGATTTGTGTCGTGCTATGATCGCCACTAACACTCCGTGGAATGTCTTAAATAATGAAATATGGAAAAGCTTTCTGATAAAATATACTGACAGATCCATTGCCGATGAATCCACGATTCGAAAGAATTATTTACATAAAGTTTATAAGGACATAATTGAAAAGATTCGGGCGAGTATCGGTGAAAACTTCATTTGGATATCAGTCGATGAAACTACTGATAAGGTCGGGAGAAGCATCGCCAATTTTATTGTTGGGAAAATGAGTACCACCTCACCCACAGTTCCATATTTACTTTGCTGTAAGGAGTTAGAAAATGTAAATTTCTCCACAGTTGCTAGATTCGTCAATTCAAGTATTTTAGCGTTGTGGCCGAATGGTGAAAACTCAAAAAAGGTGCTCCTTTTGGTGACAGATGCTGCGTCGTACATGATGTAAGCTGCAGAACACTTGAAAATTGTTTGCCCAAATTTGAAACACTTGACATGCCTAGTACACGGAGTTCATAGGCTTGCAGAGGAAATCCGGGACTCTCTTCCCTCAGTTAATGACTCTTCGCATATCGATTAATGCAGCATTATTTTATTCAGATAATTTTTTAAAGATTAAAGAGGTATTATTTGAAAAGATTTATTTTAATGATTTTATGTTGATTAATCGTAAATTTCTGGTAAAAGGTACTGGAATCGCTTGATCCGAAAGACGCTAAATGTATAAGACAAGCACAAGACACATTAAAAGACGAAAACCTTCATAGCCAGCTCCTTTTTATTAAAAACCATTTTGCGATCATACTAACAACAATAACAAAACTTGAAGGTCAAGGAATGTGTCTAACGGAATCTGTAGGCCTGGTTAGAGGTTTGATTCGTCATATCGATGCAGTACCAAGTTGGATCGGCCAGATTGCGAAAAAAAAGCTGCACTTCATTCTGAACAAAAATAAAACATTTTCAGAATTATGCAAGATGGCTTCGATATTCGACAACCCTGAAGAAGATACAAGTGGAATATCTATTAAACAGATCTTTTGGAAGAATTTCTTGTTTGCTCCTATTTCATCCTGTGACGTAGAGAGGTCGTTCTCAGCATATAAGAATGTATCTAAAGACAACAGAGTTAAGTTTACAACCGAAAACATTGAAATGATTTTAATTGTATATAGCAATAAAGGACTGTAACTTAATTATGAAATAAACGATCCCTAAATATAAAAAAGGCTCAATTATGGATGCTGATGGATGTGTCTGGTATTATTCGAGGTATAATGCGCACTCTGCAATTGTATAATCTCTTTTAACACGTCAAAAATACGCAAAGATCTTTAATATAGTGAAAATCCAATTTCTGCCAATTTCGCAAACGGTGGTCATGGTCAAATTTTAACCTTTATAGGGCACATCTATCTATCCGTCTGTCTGTTTTCCTATCAATAAATTAGACAGTTGTAATGGCACAAAAACCTAGGTACTGTACCTAGGTACAATTTTCAGTACCTTGGACCTGGAACAAGGTCCTTTGTCCTGTACCTAGGTCCAAAAAAATGAAACTGTTACAACACTTAAGTAAAATCTATTTCGATTAAATTCGGCGCTGTTCGAAAATATCTGAAGATATTTTTCAAATTGAATTAAAATATTTTTAAATAAAAACAAAATATTTAAAATATTTTTTTAATATATATTTTGAATATTTTTGAATGTTTTTTAAATATTTTTTTACATATGTAAAATCCGATCCCTAGTTACTACATACAGGTACATTAGAAACAATAGCAAAAAATGTAAGAGAAAATCGTACGACGCTGAATGAGCTCACTGTGGAGATGAAATCAATAGAGAAGGTACAGCAGCGGATTCTGCAGGAATTGATAGCCATTAGAAAACAAGTTGCTGGCTCGAAGCAACAAAATTCTATGCCGATGAAGCCATTCAAAACAGAGCGTGCCTTTGATGATTTCGAAACGAGATGAAATATTGGAAAAAAATAAAAAGTTTTGTGAAAAATATTATGATTTTAATTTCAATGAAAGGAAGAAAAAGGGGTTAAAATAGTGGGAACAAGGCGAGTTGATTTACGTCTCATTTAGACTGCAAAAACACTCTTTTCATACTTCAAAAAGGAGCATAAAAAAACTTTAAAAAGAGTGCAATAACACTTTAAAAACGCTGTTTCAAAAGTCTAAAAAGAATCCAAATCAGTGATTGCCAAACCCACACAACGAAACTTCTGCTTCGTATTTTAATGTAACGATGTGCATGCACTGCGCGAAAATCTCCAGTCAAATAAAAAATGCGAATCACATATTTCAGTGAGATAATATAAATCGAAATTTTTTACTGATTTCCAGGGAACTAACAGAATTTAGACATTATATTAGAAATTTTTTCACTTTCGAAAATATATACATACTTCTACTTTTAAAAAATTCAAGAAATTTCAAAATTTTTAATGTTTTTTTTTGTGACAAATAGCTCCAAATGCTCGGAAGAATGCAGTATTATAAAAATGTTTTAATATTTCTATATAGCTACGTTCTCCCATATAAAAAATTTACGTATTAAAATCAATATTTTATTGTTGCTATGTCTTTTTCAGGGTGTAAGCATAAAATAATCCCAGTTGACCAGAGATTCGCGTACGGGCGAAGGTTCGCTTAGGCGAAACAAAAGCGAACGTCAATTTTACACAAATTCACCAAATCTTCGCGCAGGCGAAGGAAACGCGAACCTCGTTTTTTACTTTTAGCCGCCCAACGTTCGCTCAGGCGAAGAAACAGTGAACTTCAATCTCTCTCTCTCTCTCTCTCTCATTTGTTGTGCCATTTTCTGTATTCATGTAAATTTTCCTGCTCTCTCTCTCTCTCTCTCTCTCTCTCTCTCTCTCTCTCTCTCTCTCTCTCTCTCTCATGTTTGTGCCTCTACCCGATTGAAAAGTGTTCGAAAAATCCGATGTTTAGAAATTTGCAGAATGTGCGCGTCAGTATGGAAAGAAGTCTAAGGAAATGAGCACTTATTTTATTTTGCAGTGATACTCAGGATGTTATTCATAATTTATAACTTATAATTTATAAGCTTTTTACAAATATAAAAATGAGCATCTCTATGTAATAAGGCACTTGGTCCTTCATAAATTTTCAATAAAATAAAAAATAAATCAAAACATAAATGTAGTAAACTCATTTTGCCTATAGGAACAACTTGAAAACGAAACCCGCCCAACCTTCGCAAAATCATCCGAAAGCGAATCGAAAGCGAAAGTCAGCGCGAATTCATAAACGAACAATTTGCTGCCAATTACTGAGCGACAAAGTGTGTGCCAGCGAACTATTCTCGAATTCGAAAGCGAACGTTTTGTTCGCTTAAAGTTCGCGTTAACGTTCGCTTTCGAATCGCAAGCGAATGTTTTGGTCAACTGGGAAAAGGCAAGCGAATACACCCTTCCCGTTCGACAGTTTTCATCATATATAACATATAGAACTATAGCTGCAACTTCGGCCAAATTTTGGCGCGTTATGGCATGATTTGGTGAAAAAGTTCAACTGTGGTGAACCACGCCATAAGCCGAGTATTGTGGTGAACCACGTAATAGTAAGTGTGGTGTACCACGTAATAGCTTTTGGCCGAAGTTGCAGCTATAGTTCTATATGATATATAACTATATATGTCACTCAGGAGCCGTTTCCATTTTGGCTCTTTTCAACACGGTCTTGGGTACCCACCACGTTCTTGGGTACCCACCAAAATGAACATTTTCCACCTAGGTACTCACCAAAAATATTTCTCTCTCGGTCTTTTTTGTCTGCCGTGTAACATCTCTTTCTAACTGGCGCGAAACGTCCCGCGCAATATCTCTGAGAGTGACATATATTCTTATGGAAAAATCAAAAACGTAGCACGCCCCCTGAAAATTCCGGTTCCGGTCTAACAAATATTTTATAATCTTGTAACATGAACTAAAATTTATGTTAAAAATCAGATATATATAAGTGTTAATCAATGGTTTTTCCTAAGAACTCATTTGTATTTTTCAGCAAAATAATTTATTTTTATACAATTAAAAATAATTAGATAAAATTTTGCTCATATTATTGAGGAACGCTCATGCGTCGAATATGACCGAATCTCAAAAAGTTTGAATTCCACCACTTCTGTGGTTGATATGAAATATTCAGTGATATCATATATAAAATTGCTCGATACATAATTAGTGGCTCAAGTACTTATTACATATCATGATAAATAGAATGCATAAACTATATATTTTTGGATCTCTTCTGAAAGAAAAGGGTACAGATAAGCTATTCTACCATAAAAACCTTAAAAAGTTTTACATTAAAAAGAAAACAATAAAAAATTTCAACGCAAGTATGTTTAGTTACAAAATTGAGTGAATACTCCAAAAATTATAGCATCACTAGTTCACAACGGAATTCGGTTGTTGTTGTAAGTGTCCCCTATATTACTATATGGTTTTCATCAAGTATTACAGTATGAGCAGAGGTGACCACCACTACAAGCCCGTTTTCATTATGCGCAATAGTAGTGGTACAACAAAGCCATAAATTTAGAAAATCGAGAGAATAACAAAGCGACATGCGTCATAGGTCCCACCTCGACAATAGTCTGTAGCATACTGAGCTCTCAACGCACTCTAACTGAGGCAAAAATAAAAATTATACGAAAAAAGTTTTAAAAATTAAAACAGAGCGACACATGTCTTGCCTCTGCAAAGTTTGTCATAGCACTGATTTGAAAAATTGACGTGACTTCGTTTTTTTGCTCGCTTCGGTTGTTCGCTTCGCTTCTCGAATACAAGTGGCATTTTGCTTTAATTGCGACCTCGCACAGTGGCTCGAGTGCGGCCAAAAAGGAAAAAAATGAAATGATAAATTTCAAATTATTTTTAATGTCAATCTATTGGAAATAGGTCAACTTGAAGACATCAGATCGCTTTTAACAAAAAATTCTGTTGTAAGTAAGTATTTCAGCCCATCGAAGTTGATTGACGAAAAAAAAAATTTTTCCATGAATTTTTATATGCAAATCTGTGGTAGTTTCAAATAAAAATGGTAGTTTAATAGCTGCTATTATTTAAAAAAAAAAAACCAGTATTATGATAAAATAGGTGTTTATTGTATACAAAAACCATTATTTCCAACATGCTTTCAACATGTGCTAAGCCCGTTACTTTTTGTGAAATGCGTTTTAAAAGTGAAAAAAAAAAATCTTTCGAAAACTTTGAAATTGAATAAAAAAAACTTATCAAAACTTATCGAAGAAATTCACAGGATCAATAGTGAGTAATTTAAACTCTATAATAGCAAAAAAGAGAATGTGCGATGAGGTGCGACAAGCTAAGTTTTTCGTTCATTTCTAGTGTCATCTTCTCTAAAAATTAGCGAAATTTTTGAAGTCTGGTGGCTGCATTGCAGGGGAAAGCTACATAAAGATGCTGTCGAATTGGTTTGAAGTTTTTTGAAATCCAAAGTTGGCGAAGAAAAAGATCTTACTAAATTTCGTAAAAAGACTGATTTACTTCTGTTGAAATTTAAGGCTCTTTGGGCTGCTTCCCGGCACTTTAATTAAGGATAAAAGGATTTGTGTGCAAAACTAGTCAAGTTATGATTCCAAATAGCTTGCATTTGTATGAGAAGGGGAATAGAAGTGGATAGATTTCTAATAAAAAAAAAGCGAAAGTTTCCATTCAAAACTGAATGTATTGTTGAACAGCAAGGATAATTTCAGGAGCGAACGGGCGAAAGTGCTGCAATTTTTTCGTTGAATTTTCATGCATTTTCGCTGCTTTGCAATTTTCGCTTGTCGTCGTTTGGACCTAAAATTTTTTTGATTTGTAATAAATATATATTTTAGGTATTGAAATCCATAAATAGTTTATTAAATTTTTTAATAAGGTAAGAAAATTCTATATGAAGAAGTGCACCATAAAACTGTGAACTTTGAAGGGGTACAGTTTTTGAAGGGGGCTAGGTACCCCATAAAAATTTTGGGGTCTAAGTTTTTTCTCTCTAAATAACATTTGGACCAAATCTCAGCTTTCTAACACTAAAACTGTGGAATTTAGAAAATCCCTTTATATGGGAGGTGGGCGGTGCAGTGGGCGGAATTATATGAAAAATTCAAAATTTCTTAATTTGGCCCATAGTAATACTCCTACCAAATTTCGTTGCTCTACGACCACTCCTTCTAGTTTTGGCCACAGAGTATATGGAGTCGCGACACTGTGCCTCGTTTTATACTTTTTTATCTCTCGCTCACAGTTTCTATACGTGTGCAAAAATGTTCTCTTTTACGCTCTTTTACCCCTGGAGCTTACCCTTTGTGAACCATACTGTATGAGAAACGAGCTAATAGGCAATTCAACAAAGCTAATAGGCAATTCACCAAAGGTAACAACAACCACACGGCATACCAGGCAATCCACCACGATTCCACTTTGGGCCTTGTTGTCGTCTCTAGAAATTGGGCAAGTACGAGCAGTTAGTTTTTTTGAGGGATTTTTTCTTCATTTATAACCGGAGAAAATCAGATATTGCATAGTTTTTTAAGAATGATTATACCATTTTTAACTGTATAATGTCTTTTAACGTTTATTTTTTCTTTTTAGTAATAGAAAAATTCACGTACTACAAAAAGCTGATTTCCGAGTTTTTGGTCTTGTTTAATTTAGACGTTAGTGTGGCATCCTTGGACAACAGATGGTGCCAAATGGAACGAGTCAATAGTGCAAATCGATGGTGAAAATAGTAACCGACTACAATTTGAACGTTTAGCTTTTAGAAATGAGACTTTCTGTCTGTCTGATTTTCAAAGGTATCTCTTCGTTGTAACATAGGGTTTGTTATAAATTTCATAAATGCTGCTCTAAAAACGAAAATAAAATTGTTTTTATTTTCTTACGGGGGCCTAAAGCCAGAAAAACGATTTTTCACATATATATATCAAAGGACGAATATCGAATGTAAACCACATTTTTTGAAATACTTCGTGGAATTATTTATTTGGACTTATTTAAAGGCATAAAATGCAGATTCCAAATATTAGAAAAGTGACCGCGCCAAAAAGCGTTATTCGAAAATTGATTTTATACCTAAAATTCAGATGGCGCTTGCACCAAAGACAGCATACATACATCTTTTATAATCGTACACATCCTCTTAAAAAATTGACTCAACCGGACGATTTTTAAAGGTACCTCCGGCACTAGGGTCTGCCTCAAAAATCATCTGAATTGTGTAAAGTTGCAAGCTTTCGACACATTTTTGTGAAATGAGGAATTTGAGCTTTGTTTTAGCCTCCGATAAAAAAATATATAGCTGTTTATCTATGTAGGGTATACTATGGTCTGGTTCGCTTTACTATAACACCCTTACTTTTTTCATTTTGAAACATTAATTTTAAAAATATATAAATTGCTTTTATGTCGAATTATCTTGCTTTTTATTTGGTTTTATTATGTTTTAAGAACTATTTTGAGTACTCGGTTCAGTATCGATAAAAGCTTTGCGCTTAGAGTATTTGTGCATCGCTGACGAAATCGTTGAATTTAAATGCAATATTGAATACTGATTTGCGGGGGTCGCAGATACTCAAATGTACTCTAAATTGAAGGAGCATCTCTACTTTGTTATTTGCAACTTAAATTTTACTTAAAAAGGCCAAAAATATAAAGTTACGGCATATTTAAAAATCGCAAATTCTTCGACTTATTTTTGACAGTCAGCTGATTTTTACTCATCTTCACCACACCATTTGGAGCCATATAGCATTTTGACAGGCTTTCCCATACTGTAATACTTGGTTTTCATCATACAGAACGTCATATATGTCATATAGTAATATAGGGGACACTTACAACAACAACCTAATTCCGTGGTGAACTAGTGATGCTATAATATTTTCAGTACTCACTCAATTTTGTAACTAAACATACTTGCGTTGAAATTTTATAATTTTTTCTTTTTAATGTAAGGTTTTTTCACCACAATACTCGACTTATGGCGTGGTTCACCACAGTTGAACTTTTTCACCAAATCATGCCATAACGCGCCAAAATTTGGCCGAAGTTGCAGCTATAGTTCTATATGCCTATGTCGGATGTAGCAAAAAGAGAGAACTGAAAAAGGCGATAAACGTTCTTCAGTGCAATGCGCACACACACTATCGCAAGCTTTCAATGTAGTGTTGTTCATCCCTGTATATGCCCTGCAGTAATTCAAACTACTGTCTAACTACTCCCCGACTAGTCACAAAAATACCAGGACTACTCCCTCTTAATTTGCCAAACAATGCTTTGAACTGTCTTTTTACGTTGAGCTGTCTTTGGAAAATAACCAGTCACAGTTTTTGCTCATATGAACTAGACCTGGAGTATATACAATTGGGTCGATTTTTGCTCAATTTGTATTTTTGCACATTTTATGAAAAAAAAAAAAATTATTTTTTCCTCTTTGTTTTGTATTTTTTTCTTTTTTGTTTTTTTTTAATCTTTTCTTTTTCACTTCTTTTTTAATTTTCTCGCCTCGGCCGAGCCTCGAACCGCTGAGCTCTGGGGGTTGGTAAGTCCGTGTCCTAACCATTACGCTACACAAGCAAATTTAATGTATTGATCAAAACGCTAATTTGAGTTTTTGGTTGCTGAAGATTTTGTGGAACGCACGAATAGAAATTTTACTACAAAAATTTATTAATTGAAAAATAAATACATATTAAAAAAAAAGATAAAATATAAAATAAAAATACTTAAAAATCTAGCGAAAAATTTTTTTATTTCAAAATAAACTATTAAATAAAATAAATTTAAATATAAACATAAAAAAAACTTGGTAATTAAAAAAAAAAAAAATTTATTCTCACCCGAGCCAGGGATCGAACCCCAACCCACGAGGTCGCTGAGCGATAGTCTTAACCGTCCAGCTAACTACCTTTCTGTGGGGCAACGATCCGAATGCGAACTTAAAGCAGACAATAACAATATTTTTTCTACTTCGCAATCAAAGCACAAAGCGAAAGGAAATCCTGAAACTCACCCCCCGTAGATCACCGTAGATACATAAAATACTGTACATTTTGACTAGTCATATTTCGAGTAACCTCAGAGTACTCCTGTTTGGCAAATTGACCTCTTCATTACTGCAGGGTGACAAAACCAAAATCATATATTAATATAGGGGACACTTACAACACAACCAGATTCCGTGGTGGACTAATGATGCTAAAAGTTTTTGAGTATTCACTCAATTTTGTAACTAAACATACTTGCGTTGAAATTTTTTAATGTTTTCTTTTTAATGTAAAACTTTTTAAGTTTTGAATGATAGTTTATGCAATTTTGTACCCTTTTCATTCAAAAGAGATCCAAAACCATATAGTTTATGCATTCTATTTATCATGATATGTAATAAGTACTTGAGCCACTAGTTATGTATCGAGCAATTTTAGTTATGATATCACTGAATATTTCATATCAGCTGTTCTGTGGTGGAATTCAAACTTTTTGTGAATCGGTCATATTCGACGCATGAGTACTCTGCTTTAGCGTTCCTCAATAATATGAGCAAAATTTTATCTTATTATTTATAATATTTTGCTAAAAACTAAAGTGAGTTCTTATAAAAAAAACCATAGATTAACACTCACATATATCTGATTCTTAACAAAAATTTTAGTTCAGTTACAAGATTATAATATATAGTTAGACCGGAACCGGAATTTTCAGGGGGGCGTGCTACGTTTTTGATATTACCACAAGAATGCATGCACAGGGGGTCTACTTCAATTCAAAAAACACGTTTTTGCCAAGTGCCATCTATAGTGCTATATGAACGTGTGTGATGAATTGAAGTAGGCCCCCTGTGCATGCATCAGTGTTGCCAGATCAGCAGATTTTCTGCTAGATCTAGCAGATTTTGAAGTTGGGCAGCTGAGAAAAATTCGTTTTTGCGGATAGCTGAAAATCTAGCGGAATTTTACTGTTGATCGGCAGATTTTTAGCTGATTTTTAGGCTTTTGCAAAAAGATGAAAAAATTTTTTGTTCCATTGGTAATCAAAGAACCACATTTTGAGATCTTTCCCCTACGAGACACGAAAAAGCGTTTGAGATTAGCCAGAAAAAAATTTTCCTGATCTAGAAATACTGGTCAACTGCTTGCTTATATATGCCAATAACGGATTGTTTTAAAGCGTTGGGGGATTCGTGAAAATTTAGTAAAGGAGCTAAAACTGATAATAAAATTATGATCTTCTTCGTCTTGCAAGTTTAACTATCCCGGTCTATCCCGGGGTCCGCAAAACGCGACCAGTTCCTCCATTTTGTTCTGTCGGTTGCATCATCCGAGGTAAGTCCTACAGCCTCTAGGTCCCATTTTATTGTATCCATCCAGCGCTGTTTCGGACGCCCCCTTTTTCTGCAACCTTGGATTTCCAGTGCGTAGCCTTTCTTTGCCAAAGTCTCCTCATTTGCTCTCAGGACGAGTCCATACCAGCGTAGCCTTGCTTCTCGCATTTTCCCAATAATTGGCGCAACTCCATAGCGTCTAAGGATGTCGACGTTTGGAACATGATCAAGACGAGTGAGTCCGGATATCCAGCGAAGCATCTTTGTTTCCATAACACTAACCTTTCTTTCTGCTACTTTCGTTGCTGGTAGACATTCGGTATGATAATAAAATTATGATATTATCATAAATTAAATATCAAAATAAAAAAGTAACCCACGCTTTCACCAAAATTACTTGTTTATTTATATGCGATTAGAAAGTTCGTTTCATTCAAGTTTTATTTAAATATCTTGTTGAAACCGGGGGTAAGATTTTTTTGTTTGTTTTCAAGCGAATGAAAGAATTGCAATGATTGAAGTATTTCACTAGAAGACAGTGTCATTCCTTTTTTTTAGTAACTAAAAATTTTACTATACGAAAACTGGCATTTTTGAATTCAGCTGAATCTAGCTGAAAATAAAGCGCTGTCTAGCAGAATTTCAAAAAAACCTATATGGCAGCACTGGCATGCATTCTTATGGAAAAATTAAAAACGTAGGGCGCCCCGTGAAATTTCCGGTTTCGGTCTAACAAATATTTTATAACCTTGTAACATGAACTAAAATTTTTGTTAAATATCATATATATATAATTGTTGATCAAAGGTTTTTCATAAGAACTCATTATATTTTAGAGCAAAATAAGTTATTTTTATATTACAAAAAAGAAAGAAAATCCAAATTCTATAGATTCATTATAGATGCTATCCGCATGTCTTGACATTTCACTAACCCGCAAACGATCGTCGTTACGAAAATTCGTCGTTGTACTATGTGTGGCACAAATATTTTATTTCACTAACAGCCCGATTCTGAATATTCCCGGGGAACTGAATTCCCGTGGAATTTACTTTTCTCGCGACTAAAATTCTCTTTTTTTAAATAGATAGGTTAAGGAAAATTATGGGTATGGGTCAAATACCCGTTCCCAATCAAATTTCTTCCCCCAAATATTAAAAAAAAAAAAGAAGAAGTTTACTCTCGAGAAAAGTAAACTCCCCGGGAACATTCAGAATCAGGCTGTAATATACAATTTTAACAAACTATCTTATCATGACGTACCGTGTCCGTATCGCCTTAATTGCCACAACCAACATCTCATACAGGTCGACCATTAAGTTAGTACACTCAACAATCAATATATTCACAACGCTCAACTTGTTTTCATTAATTTGTGATGGCCAGGAGAGCCAGTAGTGTATGAAATAAACTTGCGTTTAAACCGCGGATTTACTACAGTCGTATTCTTTCTTACTTTTCCATTCATTAATCAATGAGTTAATACTTCATGTAAAGTAAGCTTCGGGCTTGTAGATAGAGAAATTTGAAGATAAAATTTTACAAACTTGTGTATGTACATATGGATGCATTTTTTGTTTGCCTATTGATTCTATCTTTTTCTTTCTATTTTATATTATTTTTTTTAATATTGATGGTGCTGATGGTGCGGTTCATAAAAAGAAGACCAAAACTGCGAGGAAGATTAAATGGAACGAGTGCTGGCCCAAACTAAATTGAACTATACACAGTCGTTCTGCTCTTGTTCGTTCCCAGATGTTCCATCCTATCCTCTGAAGGCCGAAATACTTGATAAGGTGCAATGCCGTTGTGGCGAGAACGACGATTTACATCGTTTGCACTGGACATGGCAGCAAAATCCTGAATCGGATACACTCGTCCGTGAACAAGATGTTATCTTCCATCCCATTTACAGTCAAGGTACTTCGGGAGTACGTGGAACAAATGAGCTTGCAGCTGGCATGGTGCATTACTGGGAAATACGCATGATATCCGTATTGACTGGTACCGATATTGTAAGTATATGGAAAAAAGAGAAAAAATCGATAGAAGAACATTTTTGACACTGCTTCGTCGTTGCTTCTAAGGGGCTTTCCATAAACTACGTAGCCTCAGTTTTGGCATATTTTGACCCCCGCCCTCCCCCGACGTGGCTTACCGTTTCTTTTTATCGGTAAAAAAAATGATGCCTGACACCAGACACAATAATTGTTCTTTAAATAGAAAATTAGGTCAACAATTAGTACTAAGGGTTCTATTTTATTTATTTATTATTTGTTTGTCGCTCTAGGAAGACGCAGAACATTAAAAAGAAAAGTCAATGTAAATTTATGTAATAAATATGTATGTACTGTATTGAGAGACACGTTTGGATTGATAATCGCCATTGTGTGTTATCTTATCTTCTACATACATACATACATACATACATACAGACTTGAAATTTAAAGTTAAGAGCAACACAATGAATTCGGGACAATATATTCCCTATAATATTATTTTAATGAAGATAAGGACTTCATTGTTACAAATCCAATGTCAGGTCTGGACAAAATAGCACAGCAGCTTCTATGGCAAGAAAAATGCAGTTCCCACTTCAACACATTTAGCATTTGCATCTTTAGAGATGCTAGACCCGTTTCCAATGCGTTTCGCATTTTCTAAAAATTTGAATTTTTAATCGGAAAAATCTTTAAATTCAATAAAGCAGGCTTGAAATTTTTAAAAATTGAGGCTTTTCAGACTAGCAAATAAAAACAGTATTTAGCGCGCTAAATGCAGTTGTCAAAAATGCCCTTTCAGACTACACCTATTTGCATTTAAGGGCAAAATAAGCACATCCTGCATTTAAGTCAACGTTTCGTTTGTTGAAATAAGTTTGCGGCCAACCGTCCCGATTTTCTTGTCAGGAAACCGTCCCAAAAACATTACGGTCAAAGTGGTGATGTCAAATAAATATATTTTTAATAGTTCATAATTCAATATAATGCTAATTTGCAAAAAATTTTAATTAACAGTTGTTGGCTGTTTTTCTAATTTAAGTAATTCTTTAAAAGGCAACCCATTCCGAACGCCAAAATTGTCAAGTGAAAAATTTTTGTATTCATTATTTTTTGTATTAGAAATTCAATCTTTTTTTTGGGGGTGGTTGTTCCGCATTGACTTATTATAAAATTGGCCTCCTTATTTTTGAATGTCTTTAAAAACAAGGAAAATGGATAGAAGGGAGCTTCTCAAAATAGAGGTCTTGTCATATTTAAAGAGGAGGAACATTGTTTGTATTAACAAATTGGGGTTTTTCATTTCTTCTTAACACACTTTTCTCGATTTTTTACAATTTGCGGCAGTTGTTTGGGCTGGGGTTGCCTAGAATTAAATTTTATTTCGTACCTTTCTCGCCACTGTTGCAGATAAATCATCATAAATTCAGAATATATCTCTGCATTTAGCAGGCCCTAAATGCATTTAAATACACGGATAAATGCAGAAGTTGGCTCTAAATCCAGATTTAGCTGCTAGTCTGAAAAGGCTATTATAACAGTCTCTGGAGCCTAAATAGATGGATTCGAACATACATATATGCATATACATGGGTCTATAATATATAAATATTTATGTATATGTAAATATATATTATTTATTTTACAATATATCTTAAACCCGTTTGAGTCGCGTTACTGAATTCCTATGAAGGTTGTTAAAAATTAACACAAACACAAGCGAATGAAATAATACTGTGTTCAAAAGCATTAACCATTTAAGTCTAAGATTGTAATTCAATTGTTCGAATTAATTTGAAATTCCCCCCTTAAATCGAATTGAATGATAAATACTTTTGATTAAGATTCATTTTTTTAAAGCATTTTTATGAGGAGAAATAACCTGAAATTATGCATCCCTTTACCATTGTTTATTTCAGATGTTCGGCATTGGTACTGACGAGGTAAGCTTTGAGCCTTACAAATTCACTTTTGGCTCAGCCTTGGGCTACAATAGCCAATCTTGGGGTTATTCATTCCACGGTTTCGTGCAACATAATCGTAAACAACGATTTTATGGAAGAAAATTCTCACAAGGCTGCGTTCTCGGTATACTCTTGGATCGTACACGTGGACATTTGGAGTACTATCTTAATCGTCGGCCATTGGGAATCGCTTTTAAGAATATTCCGGTCGATCCGACTGTTAAATTATATCCATTTATTTGCTCGACAGCAGCCAAATCGATTATCCGTTTAATTAATGCCATTTCCGAGCCGGATTGTCTGCAATTGCGTGCCTATCGTACGCTAAGTCAATCCCCAAAATGCATGAAAGAATTGCAGAAAATGCCAGGACTGCGTTCAATTGTTCGTACTTATTGGTTCTTTGCCCCCGAAATCCATGCGGATTGTTGCATTAAAACCGAATTGGATCTCACCGATGAAGCATTGCTATCGACAAAACGACGACTGCGGAAATACAAATACAATGGTCAGAATTAGAAAAACTTGATTCAAATACACATATTATATATACACCTAAATATTAAAAATGTTTTCCAATTTGTTTTTAAACAGAAAATGATTATGAAAATGATGTGGAAGACATTTATGCGAATGCAAATAAGATTTTCTTTGCCGCTGCAAGTGATAGCGAAGACGAGCATGTACCGAGCGAATGGATGATGGATGAATATTTCAATTATGCTACTTGATGTCACAATTATCTTAAATCTTTTTCATGCGCTCTTCAATGAAGTGTGGATTTACTCCTGTGTGATCATTTTTTAAGTTTAAGGTGCAATTGTATTGTGAAAAAGTATCATCTATGGATAATAAACTCTAAGCAACTTAATCGGGGCTGTTATGGAAACCGACACAGAATTGAATCAGAATCAGAATTGAAATCAATATCTGTTTCAAATGTTGTTATGAAATCTTGGCGGCCGCCGTGGCTTAGTTGGCTGATATCTCAAATTTCGATGCGAGAAGCGCTGGGTTCAATTCCCAATTGGTTTTTTTTTTTTTTTTTTTTTTTGTGATTTCCCATTTCCGTGTTATCACAACGAACCGATATGCGTCCTTAGTGCGTCACCTTTCGTGATGTCAGCCACTCCACTGTTGCGAAGCTTGCAAAAATAAATGAGCTAGAGAATCAGGTGGATGATTACATCTTTTGTGGATGGGTCTGCAGAATTTAACGACACCACGAGTTGCTACCATAACAAGTCCACAAGTGGTTTGTCCCGCTAAGTAAACCCCTTGGCCATTCCCGGGTGGTTTTCCATGACCTAAACTAGTATAGAAGCCTGAGTCTCATTTTTACGCGTTCCCTTTAGTCAAAATCATTAAATACCAAAACAATTAAGAAAATATAGTCAAATAAAGTATTTACTTATAGCCCTACTAAAAAACCAGCCGGGAAAAAGTCAGCACACAATCTGCCAATTCTGTCAACTAAAAGCTGCTTGTTTTATATCAGACAATCAAATCAATAAATCTGTTTCTGTAACACCTAAAACAATACAAACCTGATTTCGAAAATGAAAACAGTTTAAAAACTGATAGTCTGTTTCTATAACACCCAAATGAAAAATGTATTGATTTAAAATCTGATTCTGACAATTGTCGGTTTCCATAACACCCCCGAATATGTACTTGTTTTTTGTACAAAATTGTTCATACATATATATATATAAGTATATATAATTCAAATGCGTGAATCTGCCCAAACAGTACTAGTTCGAGACGACGCACAGTGTCACTCTTGCGGCCAAAAATGATAAAAATCAAAAGTATCCGTTTCGAATTTTTTTTTTTTTTGCAGAATCCTTCCAAATACTCTAAGGCCCGTTTTCTGAATGTCCGGTTAAACCGTAACCGGCAGTTATTTTAACAAATAATCAAGTTTCGTTTTCTCAAAATACGATTAAGGCACAAACCTTAACCGACGGTCATCTGCCGATTAAATTTATTTATAAGAAACATCTGGCGGTTAGATCTAGTAGCTTTGTTATAGCATATTTTGGAATTCGTATATTTAAAATTTTAATTTCAAAACATCGCGAAACATCTTTTGAAAAATTTTTGCTGCGTATTCTCTTTGTATATCCCGAATTCATATTAAACGACAGTTGGTTTTCATAAAATTCAGTACAAAACGCTGCAAAATTCTGTGGTTTTGACATTTAGAAACCTGGGACCGTAATCATTATAAGTTTTATTTTGAAACTCGCCTTCTAAGGATTTTTTGATGAAATTTATTTACAACTCAATATTTAATGATTATTTTTGAGTTTTATTTAAAATTCAAAAAAATAAAACTTACTTTTGTGTTTTATTTTTGAATTCAAAAATAAAGATTATGTTTTGAATTTTATTTTTTTACTCGAAAAATAAAGCTTATTTTCTGAAATTTATAATATTCTTTAAAAATAAAACTCATTGGGCGATTTCAACGAGACGGATAGACTGAAATATTATAGGACGTGCTAAAACTACTTTAACAATGTTCATGGCATATTGGTTTGTGTTGAGTGTGCAATAAAAAATTATGTTTTTTTGAAAAAAACAGTAATGGATTTTTTATTTACATATTTCTGTGTTAGATTAAATTGCTAAATCATAAGAATGGGATGATCGACAAATTCTATTGTTTCCGCTGATATCATACTGTGGTTCCCACCAATTTTATAAAAAGTTTTTGAGGACCCCTACCAAGGAAATTCCAAAAAGTCCTTTTGAAGTCCATAGCTAAGGTAAAATGCTGAGATTGTAGAAAATTTAAAAACCTGTCCAAGGACATATATATGATAAAAATTGGTCTATCCATCTCCGAGAAAACGCCGGTTGAGTTTTATTTTTAAAGAATATTATAAAACTCAGAAAATAAGTTTTATTTTTCGAGTAAAAAAATTAATTTCAAAAAATAAGCTTCCCTGCAAACACACTACCTGTTAATTACCAGGAGATTTAACTAATAGCGCTAACTATACTTTTTGGTAGTCAATATGAAAAAGATTCTATTAGCTCCTTAAGGGCAGTGTGAAAAAACTACCTGAAACAAATGTACGTGTAAGAATTTATCCTTTTCTTTCATATGAACACTCGCATATGTTTTGACATACAGTTGTCTTGCTTTTTCATGGTAGGCATACTGACTGTTTCACGAGTGAAATACCCAATACTATTAACAACAAAATTCGTTAGACATCACGTATATATCAGTAGTATTATCAGGCAGCCTTTTAGGTAGGTGTATGGAAAGCCTCACCGAAGAACCCCTCAGGCATTACTTTGAAAAGAGGTATTACTATCTGGCAAGACTACCGGTAGAATATTTTAGGGCTAGCATCAAAATTAAGTAATGCTGTGAAAAAAGATAATATTCTGTAAAGAGCTCCAGATCCAAAAAAATTCTTTCGACTTAACAATTTTTATTCCATAGTGATACTTCATCTAGTGGCTCTGGGATAGCGTAGGGGATGCGTGCTATGCTCTTGATCCCAGGGTCCGAGGTTCGATTCCCGGCACAGGCGAAACGGAGTGTAATGTTCCAAGCCTAGCACTGATTTTTCAAAAATCGCATGTTAGGGGCACACTACATAAAAAGACAAAGATTAACGGCCTAAGTGGCAGCCACTTCAACCTACCTACCTACCTACTTCATCTAGTCCAAAAAAAATCCTAGCAAGTAGTCGGTATTATATCATGAAAAAACTTCACTTTTGCATAACACAAAGGCGCTTACATCAGCCGTCTCTTTTACGCATACGTAATTTAACAAAGGCTTTTATCCTACTCGCTCTCACTCATATCATACCCTAAACATTTTATTTTATTTGTATTAGTGTTTATAAAATTTTTTCCCTGCAGTAATTGAGACTCACCCCCTACTCACCTATGGTTAACCTCTAAAAGACTACAACTAGTCCCGACATAATTTACTCTTACATGCATTCAACTCACCTCTTTAACATGGGGCCTACATTAGAAAGAGAGTAGTGCATGTAAGACTCACCCATGGTGAGACGTTTTGGGTGAGTTGGAGGTCAATTGACGATTTTGTTAATTTATGGGAAAAAATTTTTAATTTTTTTTTTATTTATTTTTTTTTTTGTTTTCATTTTATTTATTTTTTGTTTTTATTTTTTAAATCTTTTTGTTTAAACATTAGTTATGTTTTTTTTAATTTTCTCGTCTCGAACGAACCTCGAACCGCTGATCTCTGGGTTGGTAAGTCGGCGTCTTAACCATTACGCTAAACAAGGAAATTTAATATGTTGATCAAAATGCTGACTTGAGTTTTTGGGTGCTCAAGTTGTTGTGAAATAAAATAGAAATTTTCATAGCAAAAAAATTTTCAATTGAAAAATAAATACTTTAAAAAAAAATTTAAATATGAGAAAATACTTACATATTAAAGAAAAAAATTTTTTCAAAATTAACTAATAAAAAAAATTAATTAAAATATGAGCATAAAAAAAACTCTAGGCAATAGAGAAGAAAAAAAAATGTCCAACCGAGCCAGGGATCGAACCTCGACCTGCGTGGTTGCTGAGCGAGAGTCTTACCCTTTACGATAATCAACTCTTGACGGTACGTCGATCAGAATGCGAACTTAAAGCAGACAACAACAAGCGCACAGCAAGAGTACACAAAAAAATGAACTCACCGCCCCTCGATCTCTTACGGAACAGTCAGCGGTGAGACCTATAGAGGTCGACCTTAGGTTAGACGTGCTCCATAGTTTTTATGGTCTAGTTGCTAACAGTCTCACCTAAGGTGGGTCCTATTTTGCAAACTGACCGCTCGTTTACTACAGGGTTACAACTGTATTAGTGTTTCGGGTAGGCATGTCTTGCAGGGTTTATTGGTGAATTCAAAAATAAAAATGAAAAGCATGATACAAGAAAACAAGATAGCGCCACTTCAGTACCGCTATTTTGAGGCTCTCTCTGAGAGCCGAAAATTGAGTTTGTGACGTCACTGAGCGAGAAAATGTTGTTGTTTCCCATTCTATTCAAAAAAGTAAAAAGCCGGTTTAACATGGGAAACAACAGCAACGAATCGCGATTTTGAGTTTGTGACGTTTCCTCTCTCAAGTGGCGCTATCTTGTTTTCTTGTATCATGATGAAAAGTAAGTTTAATTTTTTGATTTTTAAATAAAACTCAGGAACAATTCTAGTTGCTGGCCGTTTCTGGGATGGATCTTCAGCAAACATTAACAAATATATTCGTTTTATATATCAATGAAAAATATAATAGATATTTTCGATACAAGTGTCGAAATGAAGCTTTTTTTGCACGAGTGGTAAATGTTGTAAAACGAGGCGCAGCCGAGTTTAAAACAAGTGTAGTTTAGGAGTTAAAAAAGTACGTACTTATTCAAACGTAACGTTGTATAGATGTTTAGAAAAAAGTTTTTTTGTTGTTATAACACTTATAAATGTAATTGGTAATGTTAACATAAACTAATTTGTTGCTCTTTTAGGCTCCTAATTGTTATACATTTATTACGAAAGACTATGTTCGCATCTTAAGTCTTTGCTTTATCTCTCTCGCTTTTATATTAGAACTGTGTACGCAAAGACTTAAGACGCGAACGTAAAAACAGTAATAAAATCCTACGTATTTAAGAGACATCCCCTAGGGCTGGACCGTGTTTTTTTTGTGCTAAATACATATTTCAATTTTACAAATGAATATCATTAATTAATATTTTCTGAATTTTTATGCGATTTTCGGGAGTTTCAAAAGTGCTCTATTTACCAACTTTGAGTGGACGTACCACCGAAAGTGGGCGTGGTAGCAAATTTAAATTAAGTTTTTCTAATTCTGGAGCACAACAGTAAAGTCTGTTCCGAATTTCAAGCCTTTAGGACTAAAATTGCGGAATTTGGGTCCCCCCTTTACATGGGGGATGGGGGTTGGGCTGGTTCGATTTTCAAAATTTTTTCAACATTTCTTAATTTTATGAAAAAAAAACCTCCATGCCAAATTTCATCGCTCTAGCACAACTCCTTCTATTTTTGGCTACGAGATGTATGGCGACGCGACACTGTGCGACGACGACTAATTTTAAACGAAATTGGTAGCACTTTTTTTTAATTCGGAAAATCTGACGAAAATCTTATGAAAACTTGCTTTCGTGCTGCAGCTCTTAGATTTGACATATGTACACACAATTGATTGGCCCACAATTTGAGAAATCAGTTTTGGAAAGGAGACTGATAACGGGTGATCTATGTTCATTCAAATTCCAAAAAAAAAAAAAAATCTTTCATACATTTTTCAGTTTTTCGACTTTGAGCATCATTTTACATCATTCATTTAACGATTTGGAATATCTTTTTCACGTCATGTTAAAGAATTATGTTTTAAGAACATAAAAGATTTAAAAATTTTAAAATATTTAAAATCATATATGAGAAAAATTAGTTTCAAAAAGCAATGCACATTGGGGAAAAAGTCCGATTTTCTGGCATTAACCTTATTTATAAAGTATAAAAATAAAAGGTGGCTACAATATTTTCATAATTTAGAAACTCCGACTATAGTAAAATAGTGGTTTTTATTTCCCTTATGCGATTAACCGTTAGTTTTATCAGCTGATGAAGTCCAAGTTTGTTTTTATTAAATTTTGTCTGTCGAAAGCACTGAGTTTTTGTTCCAATTCAAATAAGCATAAAAAGTAAAGACGTTTGTCTAAAAAAAAAACTAGGCAATGGAAATTCAAGCTTATGGTATGTATTTTTGACGTGCATATAAATATGTAAGAAAAAGATATTTTAGTTAGACAAAAAATAGGGTTTTCCGATAGAAGTTAAAACATGGGGTGGAAAAAAAATTTCTCAGGTTTGAAAAGCTAGAACTTTTTTCCAAGAGATATCAAGAGAAAGAGGTAGGTACAGTGATGTAGAGCAGGAAATTCTATATAAAGAAAATTCAAAATGATTTGCGGAAGTTTGCGGAAGTTCATTGTTTGTCATGTTTCTTTTAGGCACCTCACATTGGGGTTTTTTCCATTTTTTGTGGCATAAACATATAACTTTTTTATTTAAGCAGCTAGAAATCTGAAATTTTCACTATGGATAGTTAGTTTGATTACCTTTGTTTATTTCTAGAATGGGCTTGATCGGATCATTTTTTCGGGTACCTCCAGTACTAGGGTCTGTTCCTAGATAACAAATTGCAGTAAAATCTTGAATTTTTGAGATATTTGCATGAAATTTGATATATGAGCTGACTTTGAGGCCCCAAATGTCATTTTAAAAATTTAAAAAAAGGGCGTGGCCCAAGAGCTGTGTTGGAAAAATAACACCTACACCCACAATTGCTAAAAGAATTGAACGAGAGTCGGTTTTTGAGTTCCACCGTGCTCATAAGCGCCCTCTGGATAAAATTTTTTGGTGGGCGTGGTCTATGGGCCACTTATACAAAAAATAGTTTTTCCCTCTATCGATAGTTTTGAATTAAATAATGAGGAATAAACAGACTATATATACAAATTTAACATGTTTTGCTTTTCGATTTTTCATAAGATGAAGTTTGTAAATTATTATATAAAAAATATTCTTTGTATAAGTGGACCATAGACCACGCCCACCAAAAAATTTTATCCAGAGGGCGCTTATGAGCACGGTGGAACTCAAAAACCGACTCTCGTTCAATTCTTTTAGCAATTGTGGGTGTAGGTGTTATTTTTCCAAAACACAGCTCTTGGGCCACGCCCCTTTTTTTAAATTTTAAAATGACATTTGGGGCCTCAAAGTCAGCTCATATATCAAATTTCATGCAAATATCTCAAAAATTCAAGATTTTACTGCAATTTGTTATCTAGGAACAGACCCTAGTACTGGAGGTACCCGAAAAAATGATCCGATCAAGCCCATTCTAGAAATTAACAAAGTAATCAAATAACTACCCATAGTGAAAATTTCAGATTTCTAGCTGCTTAAATAAAAAAGTTATAAGTTTATGCCACAAAAAATGGAAAAAACCCCAATGTGCAATGGTCGTAAAAAATTCTTACGCGATTTTCTTGAAACTCTGGAATATTTTAGAAATTTTTCAATTTTTCAGCATACAAAAATCTAATAGAAACACTACTGCAGCTCAACAGGGGAAAATCGAATTTCAATTCTGCAGGCCTGTGTTATTATTCTTATTTCAGCGTGTTACGTAACAAACGCAGGGAACCGTCCCTCCCCCTTGTAACGTTTCGTAACAATTTCCTAAACCCGCCCCTCCCTCCTTCCGCGTTACCTTATCGGGCCTATTACGGTTGTCGCCGCTATCGTCGTCGACGACTTAGCAACGATGTCGTCGTCGCCGTCGCTTCGCCCCTTAATAGCTATTACGGTACTAGTTCGAGACGACGACGACGAATTTTAAATGAAATTGGTAGCACTTTTATTTTTTATTCGGAAAATGGAACCAATCTTATGAAAATTTGTTTGTGTGACATAGTTTTAAGAGTAAAATAAATTTTGAAAGCTCAAGCAAAAATTAAAGAAATTCAATTTATTACCAGAGGAGAATTTTAAGACAAAGATTGGATATTTTAAGTTTGCATGGGAGGACAAGGTGAATTCATTTTTGACGAAATGACTTCCCATTCTTCCTTAAAATTGCTAGGAATAGTTCCTTTTCGCTAACCTCTTGCCATACTTGGGTTCTTTTCAAGCTGGCTCACTATTGAGTGAAATTAGTTTTCATTTTATTACTTTTATCGCACTGCTCGCCTGCTAGTCGTCACCTAAAAAAAATAGCGACAGAAAACGACAAGAAGCGACTCTCGCGGCGACTACGGTAATAGGTATTTAGCGACGACGACGACAATATTGCGTCGACGGCGACTACTGTAATACGAAAACTGTCGCTTCGTCTATTTTTTGGGTCGACGGCGACTACCGTAATAGGCCCGAATATGTGAACAACCCCTATGGCACCAGAAGGGTTAAGTAAAAAAAAAATATCGTGGGACAGTTCCACAAAAAGTAAAACCTCGCATAGATGTAAACTAGGACCCTTGAAGATAATTTGAAGTGAACACTTAGACCTCGGGAATTTCTTAAAGAATGGCTAGAAAAGCCATTAGTTTGTGTTGTAGGATTATGTGGGTCAATTATGGCGTCCAAGCCTGTGGGTTCACCCTTTTAAGGGAGAAGGAAATATTCCACTACCGACACTCGTTTCGAATTAGGGAAAAAGAAAAATAAAAAGGAAAGAATAAAAATTCCCCAGCTTTTTTACAGATTTAGACTGTACTCCAATTTAAAATTACCTACAGAATGAAAAATTCTTCGATTTTTTAGTATACATATATTGTTAGTTTATTTTTGAAATTACACTGAACAGATAATTTTATGAAATATTTTATCAGCTATAACGTGAATATTAACTGCTCAGTTTTAAGTATTTAGTAGAATATTTAAGCTTATTTTATTCGAATTATACCAAGTTATGTTTCAGTGTCGTTTCCCAATTAAGGATATGTCAAGCCAACCGTATTCCCGTAATGACTTACATGTATTATGAACAAATAAATAAGTCTAGTGCGAAGTGCCTCTACTTCGATTTAAATTTATATTTAGTTTAGAGTCTTCTTATTCTTATCGAGTTGAATATCCAAATAAACTTCGTGTGGCGAACTCCTTTTAAAAAGGAGCTTTTATATCGACTCGCTCTCTTTCTATCATGTATTCTTTAAAACATCTTTTGCTCTTTTTCAATATGCGTCGCAGGCTACGCAATAATTGATTTCAACTATTTGGTTAAAATATTTTTTTTCTTGATTTTCAATAGCTTTATATTTATTGTTTTTTATTATTTATTTAACCATTTCAGTTTTAAAAACCCTTGCTTGCTTAGTGCGTTATTATAAATGTTTGTATATTTAAACGGTATATTAATGCATGCAAAGTGATGATTAGTTAGTATGTATGTCTAGGTCTATAATATTTTATCAAGGCTTACTACTGAAGGAAACCTTAAATGTGATATCTTAAATGTCTTAACGTATATAAAGGGATATTTTCATACTTTCTTATTGAGCGATTTTAATATTTAAATTTAATTTAAATTCAAATATTAAAGTGATTCTTATCCATTTAAATAATGATAGAATTTACCATAATTCAGAGTGCTTTAAGTTTCTTTCAAGTCGAAGAATAGTAGATCTTTTAACTTGAAATGTAAGTATATACTAACGAGCTCGCTTTTCCTCGTTGCATATTATATTAAGTTACATTTATAAGCCTAATATCTAATATGCAAAGGCGCATTCCAGGATTAATTGCGCTTAAAAAACAAAAAAGAATTGTAATAATAAAACCATGAGGTTTAAAGCTGAGTAAGATGCCAGTTATATTATTCTCCAATCGGATCTGTCTCGGTACTGACAAATTCGATTGCCTCTGTTATCGCTTGCTCCACTGTTTCAACCGTTTCCACAGTTTCAATCGTCGCAAATTTTTCAACTGTTTCAACCGTTCCTATCGTTCTAACCGTCTCAAATATTGCAGCCGTCTCAACAATTTCACTCGATACAACCGTCTCAACTGCTTCACACGACCCAACCGTTTCAAATGCTTCACCCAATCCAACCGTCTCAACTGTTTCACCCGATCCAACCGTCTCAACTGTTTCACCCGATCCAACCGTCTCTAATGTTTCAGTCGACCCAACCGTTTCAAATGTTTCACCCAATCCAACTATTTCAACTGTTTCGCCCGATCCAACCGTCTCAACTTTTTCTCCTGATCTAACCGTCTCAACTTTTTCACCCAATCCAACCGTCTCAACTGTTTCACACGATTCAACTGTCTCAACTTTTTCACCCAATCCAAGCGTCTCAACTGTTCCCATTTTTTCACTCGATCCAACCGCCTCAATTTTTTGAATGGTTTCAATTGTTTCAATTTGTTTAACTGTTTCAATTTGTTCAACTGTTTCAATTTGTTCAACTGTTTCCATTGGTTCAACTACTTCCGATGGTTCAACTGCTTCTATTGGTTCAACTGCTACAATTGGTTCAACTGCTTCAATTGCTTCAAATGCTTCAACTGTTTGAACTGCTTCAACTGCTTCAACACTGCTAACCATACCAAACGCTCCAATTGTTTCCACTCCCTCCTCCAACGCATCTTCAACTATTTCCCCCACTGAATCGATTTCCTCTATTGTGTCTATATCCATTTCCTCCTCATCGTCTTGCATTGTGCTGTTGTTGCTATTATTTAGCGCGAACACCACGCCAAGTGGTAGCTAATCCATATCGTCCTCGTCATCGTCGGAAATAGTGTATTTCTTCTGTGCGCGCTTTCGGCGCGTTTGTTTCTTTGATGCAGATGCCATGAGGGCACCACCATTTCCTCCGCCGTTTCCGCTATTACCACCGATCCCTTCATTCTCGCCGTTGCTGCCGTTTCCACCGTTCCCACCAACAATGTTGCCAGCACCATTGCCACCTCCCAAGAGTGCAACACCAACACTAATACCAGCTCCACCGTTTCCACCAGCAGCAACAGCTGCAGCTAAAGTCGGTGTTGCCATCGCGACGGCAGATGGTGGTGCTGGCAGACTTGACGGCATTGGAATCGGAGTGCATGGTGAACTTGTTATTCCGGTTTTAGTCAATTTCAATTTCATTTTAACTGCTGAAGTCGAGCTTGCTACAAGCTCTTCATCATCGGAATTTTCATCGACGTCATCATCGTCGTTGTCGGAATTATCACCAGACATATTACCATCTGCATCACCACCAGAGTCCGCTGTATTTGCAGCTGCTGCAGCAGCCGCGGCTGAAGCTGCTGCAGCCGCAGTAACACGTTGACGAGCGCTAACAAAGACCTTTTGCAATTCAATGGAGTCCAAGTAAATCAGTGATGCTTCCTCATTGTAGATTTGTGCATTCTGACAAAGCTGTTGGAAATCCTTCTCCAAATCAGTTATGTCGCCATACTTACAGTCCTCAATTCGCTGCAATATTTTCTTAATATCGACTGGCCTCTTAATGATCTCATAATAGTCGGGCAGACGTTGGCGTGATGGTAGCTTCATAAACGGCTCGGAGAGAACACGTCCATCTTCGTTCGTATATTTAATAACAGCGGACATGATTTTGTGCATCTGCTTCTTCAGGCGCTTATCAATGTTCTGACGTCGGCGACGTTTTAATATGATAGAATCCTCGTCGGAATCGTCCTTGCGATTTTTACGCTTCTTACGTTTGCGTTTCGCATCATCTTCTTCTTCTTCCTCATCGAATTCGGCACCATCATCGATCGCTTTAAGCCATTCCTTTTCGGTCAAGCTATCGGTGTAGTCAACTTCCTTGCGTTGACGTGATCCTCGTCCGAGTATTGTATCTTCATCGTATTGATGCCAACGTTCGACTTCGTCATCGTCTTTAGTTAGCCAATCCGGCAATTCAGATTCATCAATCAAACGTTCGCGTCCTGGATGCAGACGTTCGTCTTCTTTTTTGCGTTCTACATCCATTTTCTTAAAAAGTTCTATTTCATCTTCGCTGCGTGCAATCATCATATTAATCACTTCGTCATCGGGCACCTCATTTTCCTCCTCCTCTTCATTATCGTCCTGATGCAATATGGTTTGCAGGAACTGCTGACGTTCGCTGCCAGTTGATTTCTGATCGAACATACCGGCCTGTATGACCTTCTCGTCCATATTGAGTTTGTAGCGAGCCGCGGCAAGTATGCGCTCCTCCACTGAGTTCACTGTCATTAGACGTAGTACACGCACCTCATTTCGCTGCCCAATACGATGAGCACGATCCTGTGCTTGTAAATCCTGATGAGGATTCCAATCAGAGTCGAAGATTACAACCGTATCCGCAGTTTGTAGATTAAGACCCAAGCCGCCGGCACGTGTCGAAAGCAAGAACACAAAATAGTCCGAACCCTTGGCATTGAATTTTCGCAACAATTCGCCACGGTCCTCGGCCTTTGTTGTACCATCCAAACGTAGATAGCCGAATTGCCGCCAACTTAAATAGTCCTCAATAATCGTCATACACTGGGTCATCTGACAGAAGAGCAAAACGCGATGGTTCGAGGCCTTAAGCTTTGGCAGTATGCGATCGAGCAACTCGAATTTTCCAGAGACACGATAAAGATCAGGGCCTGAAATAGAAATGAAGGAACGAACAATTGGTATTACAATTTATTATACTCTGGCATATGTTGAAATATCAAAAAAATAGCAATGCATTGTGCCTTGTGTACTGACCTGAGACAACACCATGCCCACCAGTATGATCACAATACTTCTCCTCAATATGCTGGAACATGAATGGATGATTGCAGAGCTTTCTTAACTGTACAATCGTGTTCATTAGAGCCTTTGCGCCGCCCTTGCCCTGCTTACCCTTCTCGGAACCATCTGTGAGCAGCACACCTTTGCTTTGCATGTGCTTATAAAGCACACGCTGTAGTCCGGACATATCGCATTTGATAATATACTCGACTTTGTCGGGCAACTGATGTTCGACCTCCTTCTTCAGACGACGCAGCAAGAATGGACGCAGTACCTTGTGCAAACGACGAATAATCAAAATAGTTTCTTCTTCATTCAATTCAACTTTCTCGCCAGTCGTAGCGAAAGGTGCATTGAACCACTGCTCGAATGTTGAGCAGGACTTGAAAATCGAAGGCAATAAGAAATTGAGAAGCGCCCACAGCTCTGGCAGCTTGTTTTGAAGCGGAGTTCCAGTCAATAGCAAACGGTACGGTGCGATATAATGTGTATTGAGAACCTGAGTCAACTTGCAGTGATGATTCTTCATACGATGGCCCTCATCGATGATCATATACTTCCATTGAATTTTGGCCAGAACGGACTTATCCTTGATGACATACTCGTATGTAGTTAGGAGGACATTGAACTTTGTTGCTCGCATTTGATTTTGCAACAAGCGTCTTCCTTGTGGACTGCCCTTATAGCTAACAACGCCAACCGATGGTGCCCACTTCTCGAACTCAAGTACCCAATTGGGTAGTGTAGATAACGGAACGATTATCAAATACGGGCCCATTACCTTCTTACGATCCATTAAATACGTGACCAACGAAATCGTTTGAATTGTCTTACCCAGACCCATTTCATCGGCTAGAATGCCATTCAAATTATTGTTATATAAAGAAACTAGCCATTCCAGACCCTTTAGCTGGTACTCTTTAAGCATTCCATTAACCATAATCGCCGCTTGCTCATGAACCTTTTCATGTATGGTATGTGCAATGCTATAATAAGTTTGCTCTTCTGTACGATACTCGTCGTCTTCGACCTTAGCTTTCTTAATAAGATCCTTTGCGTCTCCTTCGTCAACGACAGTGCCATCAGGACCCGCTACAGCCGAAGCTTCGCCGCTAGCTTCATCATCTTCTTTCTCTGGTTTCTCGTCCGTATCCTTGTTTTGCTCTTTGCTATTATCGCGCATTTCGACGTCACCTTCTTCGTCCGATTCAGCTTCGACCCAATCCCATCCGGGATGTTGTTCCAGCCAGCGATACAAATGCTTAAGCATGGGGGCCTCCTCGCCGGAGATTTTATTACCTGTAGCTTGCTCGACAACCGTAACACGCATATCAGCAGCAATGCAACTATCATCGATGTTAACATAATCACCGCTCATGAGCAGTTCCTTTTTGTAATGCAATAGACGTTTATATTCTTCCTCTTTTTTCTTTTTCTGATCGTCTTTGTGTTGTTTAACCATCTGTGTCAAATTACTAATATACTCATCGGTCTGGGATAGCAAGAACGCCAGACGTTTATCTTTCTTTTGATCAATGAGCTTACGATAGCCCTCCTCGTCCTCGGCCATTAGGCGGCGCATACGTTCCTTCTCGATACGCTCTTGTTCTTTCTTTTGCTCTCGTTCAGCGTTGGCGTGGTAATTCATTATGGCCTTGTTCATTCGTGCCAACTGCGCCTAAAATTTCAAAACGAAGATGAATGGAATGAATATAATGAACAGAGGGTTTTTTGATGTTATTGTAAAATTTGCCTACCTTATTATTGCGATGATATTCTTTAAAGTCCTTGCCGTGCTGCAAAACGGCGGCTAGGAATTCTTGATGCTTTTGGCGTCTCTTACGTTCTGCTTCGAGTTTTTGTTGCTTCTCTAATTTCTCAGTGGCGCGTGCTTCACGCAGCCCCTGACGTTTAGTACGCTTATAGGCCTTGATATTCACAGCCGTTTCGAGTGTTGTGTCGCGGCGTGTGCACTGCACGATCTCAGCGCGCAGCTGGCGTTGGAAGTTAAGTACACGAAGAGCTCGCAATTCTATTGCCGCCTGCAGGCGTAAATCCTCAGGCATTGTCGCTGGCAGACGCTGCAGCTCCTGCATACGTAATGAGATACGCGAAGCGATACGGTTCTCGCGTTCCTGCAATAGCGTAATTGGATCCAGTCCGATGGGTTTTGCAACAGTTGTCACGCGATTTGGTTTGGGCATGGGTTGCTGTGGTGGAGCAACGCCCGGCTTCGGACCTGTTTGCATACTAGGCGGCATGGCTTGGCATGGTGGCATCGGAACACCAGGAATGCCTGGGCGTACACCCTGACCAGCCAATGTAGCGGGCATTGGTGTAACAATTGGTGGTTGCCCACCACCAAGTATTCCAGCACCGGTCATACCACTAGCTCCCATTGGACCCATCGAACCGATAATGCTAGCTGATTTCGTTCCATTCGACATTTGATGTGGATCCTGAGGGGGACCAATTACACTTAATCCTACGCCAATACCTACTGGCATCTGTTGTTGCTGTGGTTGTGGTGGCAAAAGTGACGATTGCAATTTAATCGGTAGCTGAGGCCCATATGAGCTAGATGGAGGGGTAGGGCACTGTGGCGGATTGGATCCAACTCCACCTGCATTTCCGACACTGACGCTAATACCAGCACCGATACCTACACCGACACCAGTACCGATACCAGCCCCAGCACCAACACCGACACCAGCACCGATTCCAGCACCAACACCGACATTAACACCGACTCCAACACCTGAAGCACCACCAAGTGGTGGTACTTGCTGGCCAGAATTTACAGACGGCCCGGATGGACCACCTATTTGCTGCTGACCCGGCACTCCTACATGTTGAATTCCTTGACTCGATGGGATAAGTGATTGCGGCTGTTGTTGTTGTTGCTGTTGTGTTGCTGTTGTTGCTGTTGTTGTTGTGCTGCTGCTGTTGTTGTTGTTGCTGCTGTTGTTGTTGCTGTTGTTGTTGCTGCTGTTGTTGTTGTTGCTGCTGCTGTTGTTGTTGTTGCTGCTGTTGTGTTGTTGTTGTTGTTGCTGTTGTTGTTGTTGCTGTTGTTGCTGCTGCTGCTGCTGGACTGCCGCTTGTTGCAAGACCTGCTGCATTTGCATCGAAATCGGCTTATTACGCGCTAGAAGCCGATAAGCTGTAATCTGAGTTCGCAACATATTTACTTGGTTGCCTGTAAGATGTTGATGCTTAGATGTTGCACGTATTGCAAGCAGTTGAGAGTAACGTGGATCTTCCTGCAGGCCTTTCTCCTCCATTGTATCGATTGTTCTTTGCAATGCATGCAAGTTCTCCTGACCAGGACGTTCGGGTACCCCTCCTGGTGTTACTGGTGGCCCTTGTCCTGGTGCAGGCGGACCCTAGAATGAAAACAGAACAAGAATGTTAGGCTTACTAAAGAAACCATTTGGCAAAATAGCTTTAGAAGAAGGTATAATGTATTCCCCCTTCACAACATCGTTTTCGCCACACACACTGTCAAAGGCATTTCACAGTTGCCAGCTGATTGCCTTGCCCGAAAATATGTTCTTCAGAAATAAAGCAATTTTGAAGGAGAAAAATCTTTTAAACTAACAATCCTAACAACCTCACCTTTTCTAAATCGGGTTCATATTTAACTATGTCTTTGAGTTTGATTCGAATTTTTATTTTCTTTTTCTTCCTTTCAATTATTAGATCGTTTTTTTCATGCTTTCTCACAGTCTTCTCAATCTCTTTCTTTTTTTTATTTTTACTCTTGGAATGTTTTTTCAACTTTCGATGTCGATGATGATGATGACGGTGACGACTACGACTATGGGTATGACTACGACGACGAGGGCGACTCTCTTCGTCGCGATTATCAAGACGATGCTGATGATGGTGACCTTCATGATGCTTATGTCCTTCATGATGCTTATGTCCATCATGATGATGATGATGATGATGATGCTTATGATTACCATCAACAAGATCGTCTCCTCTGCTATTTGGACTAAAGCTATTTTCGGTCTCGCATAGAAATATGTTAAAATTATTTTCGGGAATTATTGCGTTTTTTTCAGGACGATTTTTTTCACGCTTTGAGTTCTTTCTTTTTTTGCGTTTTTCTTCGCATCGGCTATCCAAATCATACGACATATTTTGTTGTCGTTCTGCTTCTTCTTCCTATTTTTTTCTTTCGCTTTTAATGAAATTGTGATTGACTTAGACAAAAATGTCCTTTTTCCTTTTCTTATTTTTTCTTATTTTGTTCAAATAGAAAATATTCGAAATTTAACAATTTAAAGCAAGGCCAATTTAACAAGGTGGTGGCAGTAGAAATTATGCTTCTTCTTATTCGTTTCTCATAGGAACTAGGCGGTCATACTGAAGTTTTTTTTAATTAGATTTTTTGCTTGCCGCCTTGATTGAAAATTTTAAATTTGCATTTTTGGGAAAAGAAAATAAATTTGTATATTTCAAATTTGGGAAAAAACTTATATGCCTGCCAGACGTAGATCGAAATTGCTTAATTTCAAAAAATGTCAGAACAAATCTGACATTTTAAATTGAGGCAATTTAAATTTTGTTCTGAAATTGCTTAATTTCGATCTACGTGTGGCAAGGCAAGCATTCGGGACGCACTAGGGTTTCACAAAAGGTTCATAGATATTCCAAGTCTAAATCAAACTGTATTTTTGAAATCATTTTAAACAAAAGGCGATATTATGTAGTCATCTGGCGTATAAAATTGCGAGGTGAATGAAAATCCGCAAGTCGAATATTCGAAGCATAAAAAATTTATAATTAACGTAACGTAAATCAAATTAATTTTTCCTTTCGTTTTGAATAATTACTTTTTTTTTAAGTAAAACCAGTAAAAGATGATATAACATTGAAGTTAAAAATAGTATAGAAAAAAGGAGGGTAGATATCGAATTTGGATAAAACTAGATAGATGCGAAATGACGATTTCGATTCTACACTGTACACAGTAACCTCATTTGGTATCCCCTACAACATCCTTTAAGAGTTAATTCAAAATCGACCTTTTAATTGCTAATACCAGGGACGTGAACCGGTTTTGAATCGGAAAACCGCTTTTGTCTGCTGATGAACCGAACCATTAACCGAACCGAAGTTTTACACAAATGTTTGAACCTAACCAAAACTGAACCTCTTTTTATAACGGTTCAAAGGTTCGTTTTTAAAAATTTCGAATAGAAAAATGTTCTACACTTTCATGCATTTTTTGTCTTTACACGGTATTTTTGGTATTCCAGCAACCCAGGTTTCAGTAAAGAGGGCATTTTCTACCCTGAAATTTATTATCGGAGATTTGCGAAGAAATATTGACGAGGACTTTTTGGAAGATCAACTTATTTCTATATATTTTTTACGAAAAATCATTTTAGACCTTTTGTAATAAAATTCGACTCTTTTTTCAAATTAAAGGTCAGTACAAGTTGGTTGCTTAAAGTGGCATCTCTTCATACAATTTCTGTATTTTTTAAGATGAGCGAAATAGTTGTTGAAAAGATTTGGAGACTTAATTTATCTTCACGACGAGTGTGTACTAATTATGCTAGCAAAAAGTTACGCTTGTGGAGAGTTTTAGTTTAAGCTGAGTGAAATCTTTCATTGTCGAGTCCAAATGATATCTTTTCACTAGCGTATACAAACGTTAAAAACATATGTCTATTGTTTACATGAGAATTGTTAAAAATTTTTAATAAAAAGATATTGAGAATACTTTCAGATTTCAGAAGATTTTCACAACCTTTTAGCTGACGGAAAAATAACGTATTTTTTAAACATTTATCTGTCAAATATTCCACTACGATTAAGCAATTGTGTACTGACCTTAATTTCCTAAAAGAACCGTAAAGTTTTTCGTACATAGTTTTATCAATGTTTTGACTTTTTTTCGACCATATTAGAATATATAATTGTAAGCTTTTTCATAACAAGTTTTTTATGCCCTACTTATATCGTATAACAAAAAAAATGTACGTACATATCAGCGTCGCCAGACGTCTCGCTATTTGGCCTCAAAAATCAAATGTCTCGCCGTGACATAAAAAATCCCGAATTTTTGAAATATTTGGAAAATAGTTTTTTCCCTTTTAGGCCCCATCTACACGATGCAAGTTTTCACTTGGCAAGTCACTTCTGCAAGTACTTGGCAAGGAGATTGCATCGTGTAGAATGCTTGCAAGGACTTGCGGCAGGTTTTTCAAGACTTCCATGCAAGAACTTGCCTAAAGAAAATTCGGATCGTGTAGAAATACAATCTTCCAATTTGCTAGAAGCATTTTTTTTACTTGCACGCTTACAAACTGTCAGGTTCAAGAAAGTAGCGAGTGCGATGTTTCAATATTTATTATTTTCTTCATAGCTAGCTATTTATTGAATTAAATTTTTCGCATTTTTTTTTATCAACATGGCTGTGTCAGAGGAGCAAATTGAAATAATTACTGAAGAATACCAGCAAAATGAGTGCTTGTGGCAAAAGTCACACATGGACTACAAAAACAAGTAAAAAAGTTTACATCGGCTAAGCCGACTGCACACATACCTTTTCCTCAGCCTAAAATATGTTAAAACATTACCATAACAAAAATGCCTGCTGTTTTCGTTGTTCTAGCTTGGATATCTATTTTTACCTTATCTGTACTTCGATTAAGCTTCTCAAACTCGAGATTATTATTAAGCACAAAATTTTCGCGGATGGTGGGCATGGTCAAATTTTAACCGTTAGAGGACATTTTGTCTAGCTGCGAAATCCTCAATTCAAAAAAGTGAAAATAAAATTTTTCCGAATTTCGCGAATGGTGGTCATGGTCAAATTTTAACCGTTAGAGGGTATGTTACATACTCCGTGCCAAACTTAATATACCCTTTCTTTCGGAAAAGGTATAAAAAGAGGCAGCTTACGAAGCCATTGCCGAAAAAACTAATTTGGAAAAGCTGGTTATAAAGGACAAATTGCATTCATTGCTCTGGAAGCTCTGGGGGTAAACCAGTGAAATGGAAGCGCTTTGAATTGTTCACCTTCATTTGATAGGTCCTTCATTGAATTCTCATAAAAGGGATTTCTGTCTCCTCTAAAAAAGAATTTGCGTGCCCAAATTGTTCGTTTTGGTTTTTTTCTATAATTTTCTATTTCTTCCAAAATGAGCACCGCTGCTAGAACTTTCTTTATTTATTTATTCATTTTTGCTATTTTAGGTTAAAATATGATTTTTTATACCAACTGGAAAACTTGCGGCAAGAACTTCTACTTGAATGAAAAAACCTTCAAGCTGGCAAGCTACATGTTCTAAAAAAATTGCTTCTGAAAAGCAACTTTTAGTAACGCCGTGTGGCTATGTGCCCAAGCACTTGCGTGCAAGTCATCTTTAGATTACTTTCAGGCAAGCTGCAAGCTAAAATTTACTAGCATCGTGTGGATTGGTCACGCAAGTTCTTGCACACAAGTACTAAAACTTGCCAAGCGAAAACTTGCATCGTGTAGATGGGGCCTTATGCTCATTAATATTGCTAGCTAAAATCTAATTTAATCTTATAAAAAATGTCCTATCTAAATTCATTAGATGCTGTGCATGGGTCAGATAAGTATGTAAAAATAATCTACAAATGTAACAAAATGAAAGTCATAAAAATCTGGGAAAGCGAGCAATGAAGCCATAAACAGAAAAAGTGATTATGAATATATTTGGTAAAGGAGTTTTTGTGGGAATTCTGCATTCGTTGTCTCGGAAAAATGAAATAAAATGTGTCCCGGAATTTTTTATGAAATCCCGCATGTTTTGGGCAAATTTTTAAAAAATCACGCATTGCAAGAAAATTCACCTGGCAATGCTGGTACATATACATAATTTTAAATTGTTACTCAATAAAATGAACTCAAATATGCATCGTTTGTTTTCGGTCTCCGAACCGACATTCCGAACCGACAATCCGAACCGAAACCGCGGTTCAAAGAAGCAGAAAACCCGGTTTCACAAACCAATCCAAAAGTACAAAAATGGTTCGAGCCGCCGAACCGGACTGGACAATTTTTCCACCCGGTTCACGTCCGTGCCTAATACAATTTTCTTATGCATCGTCAAAATTAATTTTCAACTATGCCAGGTTTGCAATAGTGCAAATATTCAACACATCCAAACAATGGACCCATTTTCAATGAATTACGCGTTTAATTGTAAATGGTACGGTATATTTGAATGTGTTGACTATATGGAAGAATTGTGGCGCTGTCGGATGCCACGCATCATTTGTCATGACTCATAAGTTGTGACAGCATAACTGATAACATAACATGCCATAACATAACGTAACATAACATAAAATAACATGACATAACATAACGTAACATAACATAAAAGAACATAACATTACGTAACATAACCTAACATAACATAACATAACATAACATAACATTACATTACATAACATAACATTACATAGCATAACATAAAGTAACATACCATAAAATAACGTAACATAGCGTAATATAACGTAACATAACATAATTTAAAGCCTAATTGACTTTTGTTTAAGGAAATTTTTCGACTAAAACCTTAACGTAATATGTTGCGCCTTGAGACTCACTATATCGAATTTGAACTGTAACATGTTCATCATTACTATTAACAAGATGAAAAAAATTATCGTCAAGCTAGCTTTTGTTAACGGCACAATGATATTTTCACAACTATGAAGAACATAAGAAAAGAAGAAAAAAAAATTTAGCAGATAAGATGAAATTATATGAAGAAACCACAACTCGAAAATGAGAATTTTTATTTAAATACTTAGATATGACAGTTATGAGATCTCACATTAAACGAGTCCAGCCAAGCTTTCTTTATGGGCACTCAAAACCTCTTTGTTTATTTAGTCAGTCATCTGACTGGATTAAGATTGAAATGACTAACCAACTTGCTTGAGCAGGGAATTTTTCCAATGCCTTGTACGTCACGGTTTTTCGTGGATTGATTTTTTCTTCGTTGTTTTCTTTCACTATGTTAATAGCGACCATGAAGCTTTACAAACAACTGAAGTTGGATTCGTCATCATCACAGTGAACCGTTGCGGTTGATGTTGGCATTGTCTATATCATCTCAAATGTGTAATGTTCTGGTTATACTACCAGTGGGAATTACATACAGTGGCTACCACTCAAAATGACCCACCTGGTAAATTTTCATTTAAGTACCCATATCTTGAAAAATATAAGTGTTTCAACAAAAGTGTTAAAAAAAAACGTGGGCCAAAATTCTTTTTAATGCCTAAATTTCTGTCTCTGTCAATGAAATTCAGTGTTCGTAAAAGAGCAAATCAAATTAATAACAAATAAATTTTGCCTAAAAATTTATTAATAACGAAATAAAATACTCTAGTCCAATTGGAAAAAACCGAATATTACCAAACTTCCATAAAGACAAGATAAGAAAACAATGTTACTGTAATTTTCGAAGAAAAAAAATGGAGTTTTGGTAATAATTGATTTTTTTTTCAATTCGACTAGAGTATTTTTTTTCGTTCTTCATAAATTTTTGGTTAAAATTGATTTTTATTAATTTGGTTTGCTCCTTCAGAAAAACTGAATTTCATTGACAGGGACAGAAGTGAAGGCATTAAAAAGAATTTTGGCCCACACAATAAATTTATTCAATTCTGCACATAAAAAAATTCACTTTATCCAATTTAAACGCAAATCTTAAACATTATGGCAAAAACAAAAATTTTATTGCTAAATTCTACGCAACTCAAAATGGCCCACTTTTCTTTAAAGCGGGAGTAAAGGTATTTTGCACTACTAATGTAATATTTTTGGATTTTAACCTCTAATTTTTGCCAAAAATCCTTGCAAAATACCTTGAAACTGCCTTAAAAGCGGTGTGGGTTAAAAGTAACCCGGGGAATGTAAAAAAAACTAGTCCAATCCGTTCCAACCCGACTAAAATCCGTTATTTAACAAATAGGATATCCTACTTAATATTAAAACCACAAATTTTTGGAAATTATTTTAATTATCCCGCATTTTGAGTGGTAGCCACTGTATACTAAAAATATCAGTAGACTAATGCCGTCATCAAACGTGTTGACACAATCAAAGAGCAACGTTACAAGAAAAAGACAAAAAAAAAAACTATATATGTATGCTCTTCGAATATTGATTTACATCCGATATCAACGAAAGAAAGAATTGGAATTTCCAATGCATATTTTGGGGTATATTAATTCTTTTTTTCATGTTTGGTGGCACGTGTAAGGTCTGCATAAAGTAAATCACTAAAAGTAAAAGCAATTAATTTACTACGCGATACGCTCTTTAGCTCTGTTCCGTTCTAAGGTAGATAGAGCGTCTGGCTGGAAAACCAGTTCCCTCAGTCAACGACTACGTTCAACTGTGAGCATCATACGAGAAATTCGCAAAAACGCCGCCGTTTAAATACAAGCGGGACAGAGCATGCGCTTTTAAGTTGTCATTGTGCAGGCATAACGTTTAAACCGGAACGCCAAAATTCGAAGGTCCAAAGGAATTACGGCGAAAATCCAATCGAATCCAAAAAGAACGAAACAAATAGTCATTAACGAACAAACAAAATCCCAATCCGTACTATTTATAATTCAAGCCAACAGCAGTGATGGCTTCTACAGAAGAAATTGATGAATACTTTGATTTTATTATGCCATTGGCAGAAAAAGCTGGGGATATTCTCCTCGAAGGTTATAGCAATAACGAGAAGCGTGTGAATACGAAAAAAGATATTGCCGATGTTGTAACCGAATATGATAACCAAATCGAGGACTTCCTCATGGAAAATATACTCAAACGTTATCCGAATCATATGTTCATTGCAGAGGAAAGTTGCTCAAAGAATGCCAATATCATTAATGAACTAACGGATGCTCCAACATGGATCATTGATCCGATCGATGGTACATCGAATTTTATTAAACAAATTCCACACACATGTGTTTCGATTGGACTGGCCGTGAATAAAGTTATCGTTTTGGGTATTGTTAACAATTCGGTACAGGGTAAAATGTATACATCAAAATTGGGGCAAGGTGCCTTCTGTAATGGAAAACCAATTCATGTCAGCAATGTGACAAATGTGAGTTGAAAAATTTTAAAATATTTATTTTAATATTCCTTGTTCGTCATAATGGAAAAAAAAAAAAAAAAAACATCAATAAGATTTAAAAAAGGTTTAATCTTACTTTACATAAATAAAATAAAATAATTTGTCCTTTTCATCTGAACATTAGAAAGGGAAATTTATAGGTACGAAAAAAAAAAGACTAAAGCGGAAATAAGACCGAAGAATACACAAAAAATGTTCATTTAACTTGCACGAAAGCCTTTAAGAAATATTTCATTATTTTTTATATTTTTTTGTTGAGGGGGAAGAAATTTTCCATTTATTTCAAAATTAGCATCTTTTCTTTTCGAAATACTCTTTCATCTGTTGAACGTATTGCAATGAAAATTCGAACATTGGACGTAGACACATCTCAACGTTACGTTAATAGCCGTCACAACAATGATATTCGTAGAATGAAATTGGATCCCCAAGCAATGACAAGCTGATGATATTGAGTCCGAATCTCTAAGGCGATTTTTCTGAATCGATTGCATTCATTAAAACAACATAACGCGAAGAAATAGAAGCAAATAAAAAAAAAAAAAGTTAATTGAAATAATAACAAGTAAGGGTGTTATAGTCAGGCGAGCCTGACAATAGAATACCCGACACGACACACATGTTCAAATAGTTTTTCATATCAAGAGTTATTTAAGGCCATAAGGGGCTCCATATACCGACTTTTGTTAAATTTCTCTATGAAAACTGCCGGTTTGCCACGCCCAATTTTTCAATTTTTGTTTAATTATAATCGGAGGCTTAAATATACGCTCAAATTCTAATTTTCATTAAAATATTTCGAAAAAGTCCGATTTTGAGGCAGTTTGGGGATTTTTATGGCAGACCCTAGTACTGGAGGTACCGTTAATAATGGACCGATCAAGGAAATTTTTTGGAAATATGGTTATGGCTACAAAGGAAGCATAAGTGCCAAATTTCGTTCAAGTCCAATTTGAGTTTCGGGTGCAGGAGACAATTTTCGAAGACCGCCCTTCTGCCACGCCCACTTTAAAAATTTTTGGAAATCGTATTACTGGCCTTTAAATATGATCAAATATCAAATTTCATCAAATTATCTTGAAAAACTCCGGTTATAGAGCAGTTTTTGTGATTTTCGTAACAGACCCTAGTACTGAAGGTACCCCTAAAAATGGTCCGATCAGGTTCCATTCTCGAACTTGTTCTTACTCATGTGCTTGTGAATACGCATACCAAATTTCATCAAGATAGCTCAACTCCTTCGATAAGAAAACTGTATACAAACAGACGGACAGACGGACGACGGACATGTCTAAATCGAATCTCCTGGTGACGCTGATCATTTCTATATATATTTTGTATGGTCTATCTCGACTGGTTCTGGGTGTTACACACAACCACACAAACGCAATATACCCTCGACACAGAGTGTGTCGGGTATAAAAAAAGGAAAAATGAATAAATTTACTTAGAATTGAAATATAAACACGCAGCAGAAAAATAAAAAAAAATAAAAAAAATTAAGTAAATAAAAAACCAATATTAATAATAATAGAAAAAAAAAAACTGAGAGATGGACGCTTGGCATTACACGTGCACTGTTAACGTTTTCATTTTATTGAAAATAATCTCCGAGATTTCCTTGCTCACTCAGCATTGCACATTGCTCGTTGATTATTTTACAAATGCACGTGATTTTTCAATAAATTTTTCTATTTTCAGATCAATTATGCCAATGTTGGCTACGAGGTATCACTTGTGCAGGTCGCAAAAGTCCGTGACAAGCATATACGGCGTATCTACCATGTTGGATCAAATTCAAGGCGGTAAGAAAATGTTTAAGAAATTAACACAATCGTTTTAAGCCACAGATAAAGAGCTTTGGTTCTTAATTACACGACGTCAAAATAATAAAAAAAATTTTTTAATTCTCCAACACGAGAGACGCAATCTTTGAAAAGAATGTTCTTAGCGCAATCTCTTATAACCCAGCAAATAAAAGAATAATAATTATAACACACCCAAAGTCGTGACAAGTCATGGAGATTTACAATTTTACAACCTAAACAAAAAAAATAATAATAAATGGTATATGAGTTATGATTGCAGTGCGGATTACTGCAAGAGTTTGCATATCTATCTTACGCCTAGATAAACCCCCTCTTGCAGCCGCATTGGTCCAGCTTCTTGGGGGAGTAGACAACTTTTTCTAGGCCACATCTAGGTTGCAATAAATTAAATGCTGTTTTGACGTCCACAATCACGACGAGACTAAGATAAACAAAACAAAACAAAAAAAAAAACAGCTTAATGAATTTACTTTGATATGATACTAGATAGCCTCATTTTTATATGCATGAAACATAATAAATAGAAAAAATATCTTGCTGTTTAGACTGTAAAAATTACAAATAATTTGTATGCGTGCAAATACCCTGCGAACACGATTTGACGCGTGTTAAGAAGGCGAATGAAAATCGTTTGCAAACACAGAAAAAGAAAAACTATACCATACTAACTACTTATAAACTCAAAAAATCTTGAGTCCGAAACAACCAACTCTCAGTTTATGGAAATCGATGGCAAATATGCTATTAGATACAATGATGTCTCCTTTGTGTGCAATCGCTTTGATATTCGATACTGCTTGCAACTGTTTGAATCTTTTGAAAAACGTTCAAAACATGATACATACTTTCATTATTGAACTCTAAAATATAACAAAAATGAAACTATCATCATCAAATTTTGTTTTTCTTACAGCTTGGTTGGCTACGGCTGCGTCGTAGATTCTCTTTGTCTGGTGGCAGCCGGCAATTTGGATGCATTTCACATTGAGGACATGTATCCATGGGATTGTGCGGCTGGTTATCTCCTAATTACGGAAGCCGGTGGCGTTGTCACGCATACCGAAGGCGGTCCTTTCGACGTAATGAGGCCTGATTTGATTTGTGCGGGAACAGAAGAGCTTCGGCAAGAGATTGAGCGGCTAATCCGCAAGGCGGATGAGGGTGCCGCTGTCGGTGGCAGCCAAAACAATATGAAATAATCGCGATCAACGTGATTTGACACCAATATATCTACATATATTTGATTTGTTACATTTGTTACGCTACTGCATCAAGAATATCTATAATTGTCAAAAGAACTGGTTCCTGAATTCCGGTTGATTGTTTGGCGAATTCGTATTGCGAATTTTTTATTTAGTTTTTTCAACTCTTTTAATTATATTTCTACCATAAATAATTTCAGTAACTCATATGCACTTAAACGCGCATGACACACGCACTCACACATATATTGATGAAGTTAATGGACACAGAGAATTTTTAATTTCAACTTTAACTTTATCATTTACTTTATTACCTGTCGATAATCGCTGTACAATGTATTTAGACAAAAAAAAAATTAAATGTTCAATACAGAGCAGTAGAATATGCTCGAAACAAAATTCAGATACATACCAGATACATATGCTTGAAACATGTTTCTTGCAACATTTTTGACAAGTTAGAAATTACAATTTTTTTTTTATTTGAATTTAGAGTTTTAAACTTTAAAAGAATTGCTTGCTGTAGGAGTATGTTCCCTACATTATTCTGTCTGTTAACGCTTTAAAAGTTTTATAAGACCGTCCATTAAGGTCCACTTTTCATTGAATCTTTGGATAGAGAGTCAAGCACTTTTAAAATCAACGTATATTTGCACATTGGTACTTGGACCATCTCCGTCCGTCTGTCCTTTCTGTCCGCCTTTTTTTATTTTCCTTGACAGGTTAGGTCTTTAAGGAATAAAGTTCATTTTTACCACTTTACAAAATTGGCAAAATAGGTTACTGTGCCCATACAAGGAATTGTGTACACACAAAAAAGACATGAACTCTCCACTGGTTTCTTTATCTTTCGACATTTTCCGAAGAAGACAAGTTTAACAGCTTTTGTTAAAATCGGTATTAATATTTGAACTTTTTTTTTTTTTAATTAAATAAAAAAGCCTACTCTTTGTAAAAAAACATGCACATGTATATAAGCATATTTGCTTGAAACATGCTAAAAAATCTGAAACATGCTTTTACTTGCTCTGGTTCAATATAAAACATAATAAAAATAATTATATTCTTCTCCGTTTAATTTCATTTTTTTTTATTTTCATAAAAAAGTTTTCATCCACTATTCAAAAATAGATAAGAGCTTCTCTAAGAGAGTCTTTTTAGATAATTGAATATAAAGTCATACTCTCGAAAACAAAAAACGCCGAAATCACATTATTTGCCTTTAAATATGTTTAAATATTAAATTTCATCAAAATATCTTGAAAAACTCCGGTTATAGAGCAGTTTTTGTGATTTTCGTAACAGACCCTAGTACTGGAGGTACCCCTAAAAATGGTCCGATCGGGTTCATTCTCGAACTTGTTCTTACTCATGTGCTTGTGAATACGCATACCAAATTTCATCAAGATAGCTCAACTCCTTCGATAAGAAAACTGTATACAAACAGACGGACAGACGGACGGACATGTCTAAATCGAATCTCCTGGTGATTCTGATCATTTCTATATATATTTTGTATAGTCTGTCTCGACTGATTCTGGGTGTTACACACAACCACACAAACGTAATATACCCTCGACACAGAGTGTGTTAGATATAAAAAAAGTGACAATATAACAAATAAAGCGCAAATGATTGCGAGAGTCCGAGAGTAGTTTTCAATAAGGCTTTTTGTTATTTGAACATTATATTTCGACTCATGAGGCAATATATGCTTTCATCGCTTAAAAGAACGGATCTCCGTACATTTTTGATGCTGCTGATATCTGGGGAACACTGTGTCTATTCATGCAAATACCTATCAGTAGAACTTACATTCATAAAGTCACTTAGCCCATTTCTACCCATGACATTTCTCCAAAAGCGGTGAAAATCGTATAAAATTCTAGTAAACAGGTTAACTCTCTCTCATTCATTTTTGAACGTTTTTGTTTTTTTATAGAACAGTTGAAGATGTTTTCCGAAAATAAATTTTTTAATTGTATCAAAAGCTATTTTATTTTGGCCATTCGTTTATACCTTTTTGGACACAGCGAGAGTTAATGGGTTAATAAAAAATAAAGGTCTATATGAATTCATCTTCCTTAAGTCTGCTCAGGCTTGGCTCTTGAAAGCAAAGCTAATAAAACAAATACAATCGATAGTCCAATATTTTTCATGTTTTGTGATGACTTCAGAATAAAAACCAATTTCTAAAGTAAACGAAACCGCTTCACAATTTTTAAAACCAATTATTTGCGGAGATACACAACAAAATTCCCAATGATTCCCAATTAACAGAGAAATCGTAGAGACCGAATGTAGCTCATTGAATTCATTTCGCAAAGTCTTAGATGCTCTCAAAAAAGATTTCATGCATCGATTTCTAAATTGAGTTTTTCTCAAAGCTGTTCGTTATTTTGTTATTCGAGAGATTGATTCAAAATAACGGAATAAACAAGTAAAAACATAAAGAGAAAATAACATCGAATACGGAAGCGTTTCGAACGAGCCAAGTGTGCCTCATTTTTAAGTATAGTGGTGCCCATTACCGTCAGAGAGCGTCGCCGATGCAAGAAGACAAAGAGAGAAATATTCGTAAATGGGTGTAGATGAATCGCGAATATGGCGAGAAGCCTCTGTCCGTGTGCAAACGAAGAGTCGAAGAGCAATAAAAAAAATTTATAGTAAGAGAAACAAAAAAAAAAAAAAAAACAAAAACTAGATTCCACAATGATAAACGCATAACAAATTGAATACTTCTAGTTTTAAATATTGTCTGGAGTCGTCGAGTTGTGCACCTTAAGCAATCGAAAGTGTGCAATTGAAGATAAAAATAAAAATATATATATATATTATAGAGAGAGTAAGGAGACAATTCCTATTCAAGGATGTCAATTGATGCTGAAAAGCTTAAAAATTATTACAACGTTGCCATGAAACTGGTACTCGATTGTGGGCCACTTATGCGCGAAGGCTATGAGAGCACCAAGTCGGCATATGATGTAAAATCAGCTTTCTATGATCTAGTCACCGTTTACGATAAACGTATCGAAGATTTGCTTATCAATGGACTACATGCAGAATTCCCAGAGTCAGCGTTCATCGGCGAAGAAGAAGCAGCTGTGAGCAGACGTGAGTTACAGCTCACAGATGCTCCCACATGGATTATAGATCCCATCGATGGCACAACGAATTTTATACATCGTATTCCACATTGTTGTATCTCATTGGGTTTGGCTGTTAATAAGGAGCTCGTTGTTGGCATTGTTTACAATCCAATTGCTAATGAAATGTACTCAGCATGGAAGGGTCATGGTGCCTTTTTGAATGGTCAACGCATTAAAGTCTCGCAGTGTGAGAAGGTATGTAAATCTAGACTGTGGTAGAACGGTGGAAGAGACAATATATACAACTAATTGACTACTTTAACTGCCTCGAATGCTCTGACTGCTAGTTCAAGTATGTTTTAGTGAATTTTGATAAGAGAAATTGTTTACTCATTCGATCGAAATAAAGTAGTGTACTATGACTTTAGAGATAAACAATATCTCTTTAAGTAGCTATGCCGGTACTTCGGCCATATATTTATGACGCGCATGCCACACGGAAATAGCCATAGGTTTGAATGTAAAATACGAAGGAGAGTACCTAGAGAGCCTGCTCAATTAAATTGCAAATGCGATGGGGAACATTTCCCTTCGGATTTGAAGAAAATTCTCCTATCCTAAACACACTTCTTCTTCTTCTTGCGTTTTTAAATGTGCTGGCCACTTTGTTCTGTCGGTTGCATCATCCGAGGTTAGTCCACAACCTCAAGATGTTTCCATACCAGCGTAGCCTTGCTTCCAACATTTTCCCTATAATTGGACCAACTCCATAACGGCTGACCTATGCTAAGCACACTGGGAAGGATATAAAGGGATCAAAAATTTCGAAAATTTTTAAGCGAAGGTCATCATATCCTAATTTTTATTGCCGCTTAGAATACTTCCTTTCTTGTGGAGTAAAATTTCTAACGAAAAACTTCGTGGGGAATATTCATTTAGAATAAGGCGGTAAGGCGAAAAATTGTAAAAAAAAAAAAAAAAAAAATTTCTTGTATGGCTCCTTCAAGGCTCCTTGATTTACAAGTTTTCGAAGTTTTCATGGAATATACACATTCGAGGGGAAACCTCTTATGATTTTGCAATAATAAATAAATGTTCATACAAAAACACAAGAGCAGTACTGATTAAGTTGAAAATTTAAATGCCTTAAGTGTCCCGAGCATAATATTTCAACTGAATCTTCCTAATGAACGATTTCTTACAGATCAACGACGCTGTTGTCGGTTACGAGATCTCATTGGTACATGTAGATAAATGCCGAGATAAGAATATTAAGCGGATTGCAAAATTGGCTTCAAATAGTACTGGGTGTGTAAAATATGAAGTGCCGCTTATTCAATGACTTAACAGCTTTCTGTTTGTATTGCTTTAGAACACGTTGTTGTGGAAGTGCTGCCCTAACACTCTGCTATGTTGCAAGTGGAAGCTTCGACTGCTATCACGTTGAGGATTTGGCACCTTGGGACATCGCAGGAGGTGCTGTTATACTTCGAGAAGCCGGCGGTGTAATCTACAATTCCAAAGGTGGTGAACTTGACATCATGAAACCAGACCTTGTTTGCGCTTCGACCGAATCATTAGTCAAAGATGTAATGAAGCTCATCGACGAAGCCAACCAGATTACAGAATACACTTTTAAGTAAAATATAAAACTTCAATAAGTGGTATACAATTGTATTCCACCAAACTGATCAAACAAAAATTCAAGTTTGGTGAATTTTTCAGATTCTTATGAACCAATAATAAACAAATTTTTAGGTAAACGGCAAAAGGGAGTCTATCAGGCATGCTCTAGAATTAGAATTAAAAGTAAAATTAACGGATGTTTGCTGTGACTTTGAAATATTAAAATTAGGGTTCGAAAAAGCTGCAGCTTTTTTATCCAAACGGCTGAAACTGAGCTAAGGCTGTTTAAAATTCAACAGCTCAGCCCCTTCAAAATAAAATCAAAGTGCTGAAGCTGAGTTGAGGCTGTGAAAATTTCAACAGCTCAGCTACAGCCACAGCTTCAAAATAAAATCAATGTGCTTGGCTATTCGTCTTGGTTCACCGCCGGCTATTGGCTATAGACAGCCCAGCCATTCAACTTTCATTCAAACGGCTGAAGCTGAGCTGAGGCTGCGTAATTTACACAGCCTCAGCTCAGCTTCAGCACATTGATTGTATTTTGAAGGGGCTGAGCTGTTGAATTTTATACAGCGGCAGCCAAAGCAACAGCTATATTTTTAGTGCTTTGGCTGTTTGGCAGACAGGCTTTCGAACCCTGATTAAAATAAAAATAAAAAACAGCTTCGAGAAAGTCTCGGGAGTATATATGTTATAGTCAAAGCCCGAAGCTCCGCCAATCCTAGGTTTGCCTAGTCAAACCCCATGGTTTGACTAGAAGGCTTAGTCAAAGTCCGAAACAATATCTTTATTCTACCTTTGACTAACGAATTTTGGTCAATCCTAGGATAGACTAGTGTGGCCAGTCAAACGCCGAAACTCAATTTTATGAATTCGGGGTTTGACCAGTCAAACCTAAATAAGGTATGAAAATGTGTTAGCTTATTAGATAGGTATAATAACATCATATTTTTTAGTTTTAATGCTTAATGTTTCAATCAGGGACCGTAATAATTATGACTTTAAGATTAAAAATCAAAAATGAAATATAAAAATAAATCTTATTATTGATTTTTATTTAAAAAAATCGAAATAAAAATCATTTTGCTATAGCGCTGCTCATTACTCATTTTCTTCTTAATGATTTTTTTGGTTGAAAATCAATGCCATAAAGCTACAGTTCTGCTAGAAATACCTGCGGAAATTCCTAGGCTATTTCGCAAAGGAAAAAAAAAAGTATCATGAAATTTGTACAGGCAACCCTGACGTGAACGGCTGATTTGAATTGAATTAAAAATGGAAAATTAGATTTCATATTATATCAAAGTTTTGTTTTTTGGAGTAGTGGGCTTTTCCGAGAGTTCTAAGTCTGCAAAGCTAATTTCTAAAACAATTGATTTCGTTTGAAGCAAATACGTTGCATATGTTTTCCCGCCTTCAAAATATACCCAAGTGGAATTTACCTCATTCATGAAAATATTCATGAAAAAATCGCAGCCTTAAAGGAATTCTGGATTAACTCAAAAAATCAAGTTTCGAGAAAAACGCATTTAAAGTTTTGAGTTTTCAAACGTTTACATGTGAACTAAGAGAGTGTAATTTATCATAACTTTCATATTTTTAAAGATATTGATATGAAATTTTAACACAATATAAAGCTGTATATAACGAATAAATCTGAATCATTAATTCAAAATTTCTCTTTCGAGTTAACCGAACTAGCCTAGGAATTTCCGCAGGTATTTCTAGCAGAACTGTAGTCTTATGGCATTGATTTTCAACCAAACTAAAAATATTAAGAAGAAAATGATGTAATAGTCAGCGCTATAGAAAATGATTTTTATTTCGATTTTTCTATAAATAAGTCGAAATCAATAATGAAATTTATTTTTATATTTCATTTTTTATTTTTAATCTTAAAGTCATAATTATTACGGTCCCTGATTGAAACATTAAGCATTAAAACTAAAAAATATGATGTTATTATACCTATCTAATAAGCTAACACATTTTCATACCTTATTTAGGTTTGACTGGTCAAACCCCGAATTCATAAAATTGAGTTTCGGCGTTTGACTGGCCACACTAGTCTATCCTAGGATTGACCAAAATTCGTTAGTCAAAGGTAGAATAAAGATATTGTTTCGGACTTTGACTAAGCCTTCTAGTCAAATCTGAGATTTGACTAGGCAAACCTAGGATTGGCGGAGCTTCGAGCTTTGACTATAACATATACATGACTCTTGTGGTAGCTGAAAATTACAGCCTACCCAATAAAAATAGATAGGCGGATTTTAAGGGATTCCAGCAATCTGCTAGGGCTGGGTGAGTCCTTACACCTTACGTTACATTATTATCAATTCCAAACTCTATTCAGTTGGCCTTCATACAAATTTAATGGTGTATCTATCCTTTAATCTTTATACCAATTCTTCGCAGATCTATTCGAGTTCCATAACTTTTTAACGATTCGTTGCATTTTGGGAACATATTCAAGAATTTGTGTCGTGAATTTCGTTTTTTTTTTATCGCCACTAATAATGTATTATAATACATAACTAGGGCAACAGAAATTATTTACGAAAAACATAAAAAAATTTATTTTGAAATATTTTTTTTGGAGTCCAAAAAGTTTTTTTTTACAATGCCGAAATATTTTCCTAAATTTTAAAATAAGTACGATAACAAAGATAACTTTTCTCCACAGGAAAAGTATTGATTTGATGAAACGTTTATAATTTATAATTGATTTTCGTCCCTATGGTCTGGTCGGTCCAAAATTAACTAAAATAACGTGCAACCAATTTTAATTCTGCAATTCTGACCGTCAATGCATCAATAACAGAAAATGCGAAAATTAGGCTCCTGTCTGAGGCGGCAAAATCGGTCTTGCGGTCTTTTGTATCTAAGTACATTTGGAAATCCTTTTTGAACACAATTTTTTAGAGCACCATCTACATCTCATCCAATTTCAATGAAATTATCGCGAGATACATGGAGTTGCAAACTTTAAACTTAAAAAAAAAAGAAGTTTCCCAGAAGCACTTAAAGTTTCTATAGTTTATCATTACGCCGTAAAAGAAGCGTATGTTGTGCAGGCATGAACGTTAAAGTATAGCAAAAGCTTTTGGCTTTTGAGTGCTCTGCGGATTAGTTAATATTATAAAGTAAACCATTCTCGTAAAGTTTTTAGTCTATTTTTTTGCCTTTAAATCTGTATTGCATAATATGCAAAAATTGCTGAGCCATCAGTTGGAAAAACGTTGGGATATTCGTCCGCGATGCGGCGAAAAAACCCTCGAAGTAGTTTCTTTCACTTTCGGCATAACAAAATTTGTGGTTAATTTGGAGCCAAGGTGTATTTAACAAGGTGATATCAATATTACAACAAGAACAACAAATCTGAAACTAAACTGTTAAATTATATGAAATTTTTAGACATTTTAGTTTCTTTACAACAACAAAGCAATGTGTTTGTTTTAGATTTGTTCCCAGCAAACATTCTGAGTCCTAAAAGACTCATATATGAATAATTATAGGAGTCGGAGCCCTCATAATGAACTCTTGCAAGTCTTAAAGAGCGTGTCTCCCTTCTTGCGAAGATAGTCTTATATGAGTCCGAAGTCATATAACGAAGGGAAACATTTTGGAGTCATATATGACTCTTTCTGCTCTCATATCTGACTCTTATTTCCTTCTTAATATGAGCTATATATGACTCTCTCCGCACTCATATTTGACTCTTTTTTCCGATCATATAAGAGCCATATATGAATTCTATCGCACTCATATTAATGAGTTTAAAAAGACTCAAAAATTTTGAGTGATATTTATAATCGTATGCTGTAAAAAAATTTATTGATTAATGCACACACATTTCTCGATTATTACTTTTTTATAATTTTCGGAACTCTCGCTTTCTAGTCATGTGCTTACCCATGACACCGTGTTAGCTAAAACGAAAGGCAGGGATTTTTTCGTTCATAAGTTTAAAGTCAAATTCAAATTTATTTTATTTATCGTATTTTCGACATATTTCTGATTCATATAGGACTCATAAATATGAGTCTCCTATTTTCGACATAGTTCTGACTTTTCAGACTCCGAAATATGAGCCTCTTATTTTCGTCATATCTCTGACTCATTTTGGACTCTGAAATATGAGCCTCTTGTTTTCGACATATTCTGACTCATTTCGGACTCATAAATTTGAGGCTCTTATATTCGACATATTTCTGACTCATATAGGACTCCGAAATATGAGCCTCTCATTTTAGACATATTCTGAGTCATTTCGGACTCATATATATGATGCTCTTATTATCTTCATATTTTTGACTCATTCCGGACTCATAAATATGAGCGTCTTATTTCACATATATTTCAGACTCATTTCGGACTCATATTTCGGAGCACTCAGAAAATGTTTGCTGGGTTGTTCTTGTTGTAATATTGATATCACCTTGTTAAATACAATTTGTTTGGAGCTGTGAAAGCTATTTCAAATTTTAGATGACCAATTCTATGAAAATGTGATTGATTTTTTAGAAAATATTTGATATAGGTATTTATGAAAAGTAAAAATATATTTTTACATAATTTTCAAAAAGAAATTTTTGTTTTTTAATTTATATAAATATATTCTGTTGCCCTATACCAAGGTATATTTAATAAGGTGATAGCAGTTCTACAAGAAAAACAAATCTAAAACAAACTCATTGTTTTGTTGTTGCAAAGAAACTAAAAATTCAAAAAATTCCATATAGTTTCACAGATTAGTTTCAGGAAGAAGAAGACAAACTTGATATTAACACCACCTTGTTAAATACGCCTTGCCCTATACATAACTATAAAATGAATCACACTTGATTTTTAAGTTTTAATTGGAACTGTTATTGTTATAAGTTTTATTTTTTAAACTCAGAAATAATCATTTTTTCTTGATTTTTATTTTTTCTTTCAAAAATAAAACTCAAATTTCGATTTATATTTTTTTGCTTAAAAATATAAATCAATTTCTGATTTTTATTTTTTCGATCAAATATAAAACTTCAATTTCGAGTTTTATATTTTCACTTGAAAATAAAAATCATTTTCTGTTTTTTATTTTTTCGCTCGAAAATAAAACTTAAATTTTGATTTCTATTTCTTTTTGCTTAAGAATAAAAATTAATTTAAATGATAACTTGTAATTATATACACACGTATATAATATCTTAATAGGGGTCTTCCCTTTAACGTGTATTTGCCTCGAAAACTTCGAAAAATCGTAAATCAAGAAGGCTTAGAAATTAATGAACGAAATTTTGTATGAAAAATTTTACACTTTTACGATTTTTCAATCTTTTCACTTTTAAGGGAATACCCTATATATCTTCTTACATATGGGCATTTCCACAGAAATGTCAACCACAACTTAAAAATTTTATGTGCTGCTAAGTCAAATTTTTTTATATATTAGAATATCCTTATAAATGAAGCTTTAATTCTGAAAGTTTTAATATCTTACATAATATTTAAACCCAAAAAACCTTGTCGAAACTTGTGGCGAAATTTTTCGATAATCTTGATATAGTTTTTGTATGAACATTTTATAAGCCTACGGCTGGTTAAAAGGAATGGTGTTGGGTAAAATTTTGTCTAATAATTTTGAATGATAGCCCTACTATGCAAAGAGAGCGCTTGCATATGAAATAACTGTAAATTTTTTATATTTTAATTTCTATTTATATGTCGCGTGAGTTACGAATATATGTAATTTTTGACCAGTGTGATTATAAATAAAATTTCAGTACAAGATCTTTTGTGGCTAAGGAGAGAATAAGTTTAACAACTAAAAGTGTTAAAAAAAAATCCCATATATTTTGTTTACATATCTATTATTTGCTGTTGAAATCTGTCGCGTGAGTTACGGTAAGAGCAATTTCGAATACGAAAGCTTCAATAATATTTAATGTTTTTATATTTTGGGCAAATAGACGAAAAAGAAAGATGAAAACAACAAAGTCAAAGAAAGAATGAAGAAGTGGAGATCGAATTTAAGAAAAGATGATGGAAAGTGGAGAGATTATAGGAAGACACAAACGGTCAAAATTCCTAATATTGTGGGAATAAAAAATAATCATTATTTTTCATTTGTCAACAAAAATAGTATTGCAGTCGCCAAAACTTTTTATTCAAAAAAGCATAACATTAAGATAAGACGTATAAGTGTAAGATGAACCTTTGATTGATTTTTTTTATCTTCTTAAATTTTTGAATTAACTTTTTTTTTTTGTTTTTTGGTAATGAAATTCATTTTTGTTGTTATTTAATATTTAATAAAACAAAACTTTGTTTAAAAGCTAAACGTTCAATATTTGAACACTAATTTTCTTAACGGAAATTTTGTCGCGTGAGTTACGGCAAGTATTTTTTAAAAGCTCAATATATTATTGAACACCCAAAATTGATTGGCTAAGTGGGTTTATTATAAAATTTCACAGTTTTCTAATTATTTCAAAATTTAAAAAAAGGCAAGTTGTGTACGAAAAATTCGCTAAATTTTCAACTTGTAACTTTGCTTGTAAAACGTACTTCCTTTTTTTGTCGCGTGGGTTACGAAAACATTTAACACTGCTATTCTTAGTTAGTTGTTGCAAGGACAATTTTGGTAGACCATACCGTTAGTACTTCTACTAAGATATATGTACATTGTAAATTTTTTATACCTTAATTACATAAACTTTCGAGTAAGCAACCCTTGAAGTCGTACGCCTGTCGCGTGAGTTACGATGGAAATGCCCATATAGGATTTTTTTTATCACTTTTAGTTGTTAAACTTATTCTCTCTTTAGCCACAAAAGATCTTGTACTGAAATTTATTTTTATAATCACACTGGTCAAATATTACATATATTCGTAACTCACGCGACATAAAAATAGAAATTAAAATATAAAAAATTTACAGTTATTTCATATGCAAGCGCTCTCTTTGCATAGTGGGGCTATCATTCAAAATTATTAGACAAAATTTTACCCAACACCATTCCTTTTAACCAGCCGTAGGCTTATAAAATGTTCATACAAAAACTATATCAAGATTATCGAAAAATTTCGCCACAAGTTTCGACAAGATTTTTTTGGGTTTAAATATTATGTAAGATATTAAAACTTTCAGAATTAAAGCTTCATGTATAAGAGTACTCTAATATATAAAAAAATTTGACTTAAGGGGGTCTTCTCATTGAAAACCCGTTTTTTGGACCCTTTTTAAAAAAATTCTTATTTAAAAAGGCAAAGAATAATTGAAAACTTTTTTTATTTATTGTATTACAAAAGGTTCAAAGTAAATAAAAAAAATTTTTTTGCCTCGATACGTGGGCTGTTCAAAAAGTAATGAGACTTCAAAGTTGGTGGTGAAAAAAAAGGTGCCGTCACGGCGGCCACGATTCCGGGTCTCCGGAGCGTCCGAAATGGAAAAAAAAAACGGGGTTATAATCAGTATAGATGTAATTCTCGGGTGAACCTCAAGCTTAATTTTGTGATTTTTTTGACAAAATGGCGGCCATTCAAAAAAAAATTTCAATTTCGGGCTTTTTTTTTGTAGTTTAGTGTAAAAAAAAAAAAATAGTAAAAAAATTTTTAAATTATGGTCGAGGTTCACCCGAGAATGGTGACAGTTCTGCGTCGATTCCACTTTGTTTCATGAAAATCGGTTCAGTTGAACTGGAGATATCATGGCCGCCAGTTCGAAAAACGTGGTTTCGAGATAAACGCGTTTAAAGTTTGAAGCAACGCAAAAATTACTCGTTTTAGCGCAGATCTTGCTCGACAAAGAAGGCTATATCCTCTAAACTATTTCGAATTTCAAAAAATCCTTTTAGGGGCATATTCACAACTACCCAAGCTATAAATAAATGCAAAAAAAAAAAAAAGTCGAAAAAAAAAGTTGCTCAATGAGAAGACCCCCTTAACAGCACATTACATTTTTAAGTTGTGGTTGACATGTCTGTGGAAATGCCCATATGGCTGCTATATTCACGATTCAAAATGATGCAAATTATATTTTGCAAAATTGCACGAATGGTGGCTATGCCCAAAGTTTAACTGTAAGAGGACATTATATCTAGCTGCGAAACACTCAATTCAATATAGTGCAAATCAATTTGTGACCGACAGAAAGATTCCTTCGGAAAAGGTATAATATAGGCTTCCCAAAAATTAAATAAGTAGTACTGATCAAATTGATTTTTATTTCTGAGCGAAAAAAATTCAAATTAAATTATGATTGTAAAAGATCAAAATCGAAATTTAAGTGTTGTTTTTAAGCGAAAAAATAAAAATCAGAAATTAATTTATATTTTTAAGCTAAAAATATATAACACAATTTAAGTTTTATATTTGAAAGAAAAAATAGATATCTGAACGTAATGATTGTTTTCTGAGCTTTAAATAAAAATCACAATTTGAACAAAATGAAAGAAATAAAAATTGAAATTAATGATTATTTTCAATCCCTGGTTTTAAGCAGCACTGAGCACATGCACTAAGTGAATTTGTATAAGGGAGCGTCCATAAATGATGTCACGCATTTTTTGCGATTTTTAGACCCCCTCCCCCCCCTTTGTCACAAACCTGTTACATATGATCTAACCCCCTCCCCCCCCTGTGTCACGTCACAATTAATATGAAAAAACAGTATAGGTCAATTCACAATTAATGCTAATTTAAGGTTAAATATGCTAACATGTTTTTTATATGGAGTTTGACATCTCACGCCTACTTTAACACATTAAACCTTAAATTAGCTTGCACTTTGTGACACATATCACTAATTTATAAATATGATGCTATTTTTCATATAAAAAATTTATTTTTTTAAACAAATTTTACTATGAAAAGTGTGACATAACATGCTTGGGAACCCCCCCTCCACCCTATGTCACAAAACTGTCACAGATGAGCTGACCCCCTCCCCCCCCACCAAACGTGACATCATTTATGGACGCTCCCTAATCTATAGCCTCGCTGCTTTTGAGTAGAGATTGAAGATTTGTATCGAATATAAGGATTACAAAAATTCTAAGGAGCACCAGAGGCGCTGATGCGCCACGAGTAACGTCACGTTACATGACCCAATTGGACGGTTTAGCTCGATAATTGTGCACATATTTATGAAATAATTATAGGTATCTAGCCATGAATCAAAATATGTACTTACGACACTCACGTTTGGTGGCAAGCCGTGCGCTTGGTAGCCTAATGGTGGCATATTGGGTCCTTGCGGGGGCATTTGCATACCCATATGTGGCCCTAAAACAAGAAAACATTTTAGTAAGACGTAATTTACCTCGACAAGTCTTTGACTCACCCATACTTTGATGGTGTGGCGGCATATGATGCCCTTGTGGAGGTCCTGGAGGTGGTGGAACTTGTCCAGGAGGTCCGTTCATGTGGGGTGGCCCTTGTGGTGTACCTTGGGTACCCTGTTGTTGTTGTTGTTGTTGTTGTGTGTTGTTGTTGTTGTTGTTGTTGTTGTTGCTGTTGTTGTTGTTGTTGTTGTTGTTGTTGTGTTGTTGTTGTTGTTGTTGTTGTTGTGCACTTGGTGGAACATTATGGCTTGGAGGCGGCGCATGCGCTAGTGGGCCACTTCCAGGTGGTGTGGGACCAGTTGGCGGTGGTCCATGCTGACCAGAAGGTGGCACTTGTCCGTGCGGTGGTGATGGGCCATGTTGCAAGGAATGCTGCAACGGATGATGACCGTAAGTTGGACCACCAGGCGGTGGTGGGCCGTGATGCCCTTGCGATGGTGGCAAAAGAGATGGTCCTTGTTGCTGAGGTGGAGGTGGACCAGTACTTGATGTTGCTGAGCCTTGTGGCCCTTGTTGTTGTTGGTTCTGTTGCTGTTGCTGCTGCTGCTGCTGTTGATGTGGAGGAGGTGGCTGTTGATAGGGATTCATGGTTATCGATTGGGGAGATGGCGATGGTGCGGGACTTTGAGACGGTGGTCCCATTGGACTAGGTGCTTGCGGTGGCGGCATTGGACTATTCGGCGATGGCGAAGTCATTTTCACCGTTGTGAATATATTTTAATCCAATATAAATAAAATTCACTTTATTTTTTGCCTTTGTGTTAGACGCGTATAGAAAACTTAAATGGCCGTCGCTCGTTCGTATACATATACTCAAATACGTAGTGGTACATATGTATGTATGCCGGTTGTTGGCTTTGGGTACTTCACGAGTACTCAGTACCAAAGGCTCTGATATATATCGAGTGTTATCGGAGGGAGGCTCCTAATGATTTGTATGTATCGATATGTATCGCTTAGCCCTGCTCGAGAGTGAGACACATGAACAGTGTTTCGAAAACATCCCATTTAAATGCATTAGAAAGAAAGAGAAGCACAGATTGTTCCGGAACATTTAACAAACAGCCATCTCTTTTCTTCGCACGTGTTCCTCCACTTAATTGTTTCAAAACATTGTTCCGTGTGTCTGATTCTCTACAAATAGTAAATTCATGTATTTTTTGAGAAAGTTTGTGTTAAAGACTCATTTTAGAAGCATATTTGAGGAGAAAATCAGAGAAGAACATTCTCTAAACTAAAAACCTTGACACAATTCAACAAAAACACATAAAATGGGTAAGCAATTGTGAATTGTTGGCAATCTGCAATCGTTGTTGCTTTCCGGTTGCTTCCGCGAAATGTTAATTGTACAATTTTCGTTTTACGAAATGTTAGCTTTTAAAATTCCGCTCGGCGAAATGTTAATTGTACAGTTTTCGCTTTCCCGAAATGTTACCAACGTCCATGTGTCGTTACACGACCTTACGAGGGGGAGAAATGAAGAGAACGATAAGAGGATTGCTATCGTGATCTTTTTAATGGTGTCTTTCCTTTTTTTCCAATTTCAGGCGGTGTACTGAGCTACTTTCGAGGCTTGCTCGGATCACGTGAGATGAGAATACTTATTTTAGGGCTAGACGGTGCTGGAAAAACGACTATACTGTATAGGCTTCAAGTTGGTGAAGTCGTAACGACGATACCGACCATTGGCTTTAATGTCGAGCAAGTAACATATAAAAATTTAAAATTCCAAGTTTGGGACTTGGGTGGACAAACGAGCATTAGGTGCAATTTGTCATGGACAATGACTTCAATGAATTTACTTATTTCATATTGAATTTTCAGACCATATTGGCGTTGCTATTATAGCAATACAGATGCTATTATTTACGTTGTCGATTCCGCGGATCGGGATCGAATAGGCATTTCCAAAGATGAACTATTATATATGCTAAGGGTGAGTAGCGTATAAAATTTAAAATAATTCAATTAAATTGGTTATAATTTATGTGAGTTAATTCTATAGGAAGAAGAGCTAGCTGGAGCTATACTTGTCGTCTTAGCCAATAAACAAGACATGGAAGGCTGTATGACCGTGGCCGAGGTACATCATGCGCTCGGTTTAGAGAACCTAAAGAATCGTACGTTCCAAATTTTTAAAACCTCAGCGACCAAAGGCGAGGGTCTAGATCAGGCCATGGATTGGTTGTCCAACACGCTGCAGAGTCGAAAATAACTAATTCCATACCCAATCCACATAGCAGCGCAAACATTTATATCAAGTTTTAATTGCGGAAAACAACAGCGCCTAGGGAACGTGATCGATGTAATCCTCCAGTTTTTTCTTGATAATCTCTTTTGAAATATTTTTTGTAGACCATTTCATTCCTTATTTCCTGTTTATTGTTCGGAAATTTAATTGTATTCATTCAAGAATTTAAAAATTCGGTCAATCCATCGTACTGACCAGTCATGTTCAGACGAACAACTTCGATCGATTTTTCTTTTATACTTTTTAAATTACTTGCGTTTTAACATTTCGTGCATTTAGATTTTTTGCTTTTCAATTATTTGATTTGATTTTTTTAATTGAAGCAAAACAAAAGTGCATTTCATGCGTTATGTCATAATGACGTAACGGTATACAAACGCCAAAAAAATCGTGTCAAGCAAAAGCAATAATTCTACAAAAGACCTACTTGAATGAATACAGATAAAATCCTTTACGAAGTCTTTGCTTTGTTATGTTTCTAATTACTACTAGAAATTCAGCTTTGACGTTGTCAATATTTATACATACACATAGTTTTCTTTAGTGTATTTTGCACATCATGAACCTAACAAGGCAACAAACATAAGAAAAGGAAGTAGTATGAAGAAATTTACAAAAATTTCGGCTATTTTCCTTTTTTGTTTTTGATCCCGTAGAGCTTTATTCCGTTATGATTTTAATTTCGGAAAACAAGATGGAAAAATTTAAAAATCTTTTCGTTGCGAAACGGAAATAATACACTAAAAAAAAAAAGAGAAATATATTAATAAAGAGAACTTTGTAATTATGCAAATTTATTAATATTTAATAAATTTTCGAAATTAGTGATGATGGAAACTTAGTTCGTGGAAAAATATGTTTTGTTCTGAACCCGAAATTCTGATTTGTATGACCGCTAAGAAAAATTAGATAGAACTGGTAGTTAGGAAACACATCCATAAATATTTTGAAAGGCATTCCGATTAAGCACTGGATCCATCAAGCCTCGTCTTAGAAGAAGAATTCCTCCGGCTAACCAAGTCTTTTAAAGATAACGGAGTCCGAAACTACGGCGGTTTATTTTATCGACTAGATAATTGCTTTTTACGTTATCCAAGCAAAATCTTTTCACAATTTTTTGTTTGTTTTATAACAGCTGGCAATTTCCAATATTTTTATTCAGTCCGATTCTGAATATTCCCGGGGAATGAATTCCCGAGGATTATATTTCATGAATACTTCCTTCCGGTGGTAAACAGTAAACCAATTATACTAAGAAAACATATTTTTTAATTTTTTTGAAAAGCAACAATCAAAATTTTTAGAGGAGATAACAACAAAAATCCACTAGCATTATCCTGCTGTAAATCAAATCATTTTTCGTATCACTCATTTTAAAAAATTGCCTCAATTTGAGACTTCAGAACATTTCAATTGGATAGAATCTCATACAAAGTTCTTACATTACCTACAATAAAAAAGAAAAATACACTGCTCCATAATTTTAATATTAACTTCACCATTCAGGAACCCCAAAACGTTGCACACGCTTCTCTTGAGTCTCCAATTCCATTCGAATTTTCTGACGCATATAGAAAATTGGACAATCACGATTCGTGCATAGGACCTCTTCATGAAGAGAGCCTTGACAACGCTGACACTCAGTCCAAAGACGTGCGAAATTTTCCTCTAAACTTCGTTTGGCCAAAACTTCCTTTTGATAGAATTCACTCATGCGAGGCTCACAATGCGGACAGAGAGGTGCCTTCTCATAGCTATTAGGCAGTAGAGCCTTACAGCCAAGGCATGAAGCTTTCTTCGTCATGAAACCAGCAAGACCACCAACCTTTGATGTTACCACTGTACGTGTGCGCGTGTGTTCGCCCTCTGTTTTAAGTAATGCAAGTTTTTTTTTTAATGAAAAATTAAAGCCAGAAAAAAAAAGAAAAAAAACTTACTCAGCAAAATTGACTCAGCTTTGTCACCCAATATTGGCTCGAAAATACGTAACAAAGGCTTTGACAATTGCTGCTCCAAATAATAATTCGCATCGATGGGTACACAGTTTTCGAGCACGTATAGCGGATCTTCGGCCTTTTGATAGGCTGGAGTATTCTTGGCTGCAGCACATATCACATACGGTACACGATCACCCAATTTTGGTGCCGTTCCCGGATCTCGCTTTTTCATTTTATTTGCCAATTCAACGTGAGCCTGCTTTGCTGCGTAATCGGTTTTTGCCAACTCCTTCGTTATAACCAATTGTGAGATATCGATGCGATTACAAAGCAAATCGGCGATGACCTGCTTTGCGTGCTCGACTGCCCCATCCGGATTGCGATCGATCAATAGCTTTTGCAAGCACGCGTTCATTAGATTCGCCACCAGAGGTGAATTATCGCGACGAACGGTTTCAATTCCTGGAAGAACCATTATCATCATTCTCAATATAAATTTAAGTCCACTGCAACTAATACTAAAATAGACACGACGCTTACCCTTGCAATCCATTTTATCGTATTTTTCGGGACGTGTAAAATATAATCCAGCGTAGCGCTTCTTATTGATCAGCAGATACGGAAAGTAGACCTTTTCGAACTCCAATTTAATTGGACGCACAAACTTGGCGCTCACTAATTCTGCAGCCTCGCGTCCCAGTTCCATGCTGCGCTCTAGACTTTTAACACCAAAATTAACCATAACCGAATCCGTATCACCGTATATGACAACGGCATCGTTTTCATAACCATTCGAGCGTGTGTAGTGTGCTTCGACTTCATTCTTCGTCAATTCGATCATCGTGCGTCCATATGCAGTAACACTTCCTGAAATTTCCAAACAAGGCAGTTTGCCGACTTGTGCACCAGTAAAACCATAAACAGAATTTGCGGAGATCTTTAGAGCCAACTGTCGTCCATCAAGCACTTTACGCTTAAAGGGATCTTTTTCAATTTTCAAATCGTCCTTCGCACGTTTACGTGCTCCCAGCAATGCTTCAAGTATCTCTGGCAATAGTCCACGTCGTACGTCCGACTTCACGAAAGTATTATTCGCCGGCGTACGTTCCACTTGATCATCGTTCAAGCCTAATTTCTCCTTCATGCCCGGCTGCAAAAGTGTTGTGTAGCAAAGATTGTGTGCCATCATAATGCTAGGATATAGCGAGGCAAAATCTAGCGTCGAAATCGGATCAGCATAATAGCCACGTTTTGGTTCAATTACCGTTGCACCTTCAAATTGCTCCTCACTGCCCTGTGATGTGTATGATGGCATAATGTAACCTTTAGTTCTTGCCTTGCGTAATAACTGACTAACAACTTTAATCTGTTGACCACGTGTTAATAAAGATTCCAGCGTCACTCCAGTTACACGTGCCATCTCCATGTAATTTACAATGGACATTAGCTTATCTAAAAGACGCAACGGTAGATATGCATCTTTTAAACAATACAATGCTAAACGGCGACGTGTTTGCTCGTCACCATTCTGAAGATCTGTTATAATACTATGATGCACGTCTTCTTTTTGTTCTTGAAGGAAATGATAACTGACAGCGTTGAGTGTGTAAGACCGCAGTTTATAGTCACGCAGTAGAACGAATAACAGATCAAACGGTACACGTCCCTCAAAATTTACATATTTATTCTCACGACGTCCCATCTGCTTGGATTGGATAATAGTCTCCTTGATAACAGACGGTTTATTTTTAATGCGTCCAAGGTAGCAGAAATTGCTCACCTTCAAATGATTGGAACGATTTATCAAATATGGAATATCAAAGTTATTTATATTGTATCCTGTCAGTATATCGGGATCAACTTCACGCACAAAATTCGACCAAGCTTCAAGTAATTCCTACAACATTAATTTGAAGAATAATTAAGCATTCGAAATTCGATCGTTATTGAAATGCAAACAAACCTTTTCAGTTTCATAACATAGAACCTGCGAGCCAACGATCGGCGCACATTTCTTTAGCGTGAAAACGTTCCTCACAAATGGTTCTGGATCACCCTGCCTTATAACCATATTTGCAATCTGTATAACAGGATCCATTTTAGCCTCGGGGAATATACCTTTACGTCCAGCACATTCAATATCGAACGATAATATACGAAACGGGGCAACCTTGGCCCAATCTCCCTCCGGTTCTTGCGAAATAAATTTATCGAAAGCAACATCAACCTCAATTTGACAACGTGAAACGGGAAATGGCTTTGTATGACGATTCCGCAAACGCCATGTACCCGCTGGCAGCTCAATCCAATTGCAACCGACCACACTTGAGTCCACCATGAAACGTATATCAAAGTCGATATTGTTCTCGAAGGCTCGACAGTCTTGGAAATCGAATTCACTCATTATGACCTCCCGTTTCAACAGACGCGATGCTGCCGCAATAAAACGTGGCAGGGACAAAGTTATTTTAATATAACGCTGCTTATCCTCCCCATGATAGCCGTGAATGTTTAGACGTTCAACCAATTGTACTTCCAGAACTGCTTCTTGAATTCCTTCCTTATTAGAGCGCATATCAGCGAGTACTTTTTTATCAAGTGCTTCTCGTAAACTATAACAATGGCGCTCTTGAAAATCTCGCGGTGCGGATAAATAGAAATACGGACAGAAACCGTGAACATGACAACAAACCGAATTTCCATCCATCGTAATGCCATACATTCGAATAATAGGAACAGGAGCTATTTGAGAACCGGGCATCCCTGGCAGTGGTTCGCCTATATAATTCTCTATATCGATTTGTTGGAATTCCAACGACTTTTCCAAGGGATCCAAGCAAGGCGGATCAACCCGTGACCATTTTTCTGATGTTTGCACGTTCTCAGGTCCATCACCGTTCAATAAGGCTTCATCGAAATCATTATTTAGGAATGTCGCTACATCGGCTTCGTATTCTGCACCAAAATCACCAGCGTCACCGAAATCCTCTTCACCTTCCAAATTACGTAGCTTCTTTTCTCCGTAATTCGAGCTCCCATTTTGTGCTCCATTGAATTTCCTCTTCGCAGCAAAATTGCTCATTTTCATAAACTAAAACGACGTTTTTCGCGGCAAAGCTAGATTGGTGCTTCATACAGAAATGCCAGTGTATGTGTGTAACAGCTGTTTTGCAATCGGGCTATAACCTAGATTTAGCATCGGGTCTCCTTATAACATAGATTTAGCATCTGGGCTCGCCTATAATCTAGATTTAACTTGTAACCTAGATATTTAGGCTATTCACAAAGGCTGCTAAAATCCCTTCTAATGTGCTAATATGCTTTTTATATATGGAGTTTGACAGCTTTAGAACATTAGAAGGGATTTTAGCAGATCTTGTGAATAGGTCAAGTGACTCCTCGGAGCTCCGTTATAAGAGCCCATTTACACGTTAATGCTATGTTCTCACTATAGGGGTTAAGTTCTTAACCCGATACTTTAACTCAAAGCGTTCATATCAGCTTTGAGCGAGTTAGGGTTTACTAAAGTCATATGACCCAGCCGGAAAGTGGACTACTTCTGCACTACTTCCGAAGTGGTGAAAATTCATACTGCGGCTACTCGCATTACTAATCCTTACTGTTAGTGAATTTTTTTTGGGAGATGGCCGCTGTTTGCATTAGGGGCTGTCCATTAATTACGTAAGGGCGATTATGACCATTTTTGACCCCCCGCTCCCCCCATGTAAGCACAAATAAGAATTTTCAAACTCCTCCCCTCCCCTTCTTACGTAAGATAACCCAAATAATTTTTTTAAATATGCTCTTTGGGCTTAGTAAACTTAAAACAGTTCAATTGTAAATTTATTTAATGAAAAAACTTTCAATTTTAACTGTTGCGAGCCAATAGCACTGTAAATCAAATTATATTACAAAAAGAAAAAGTGGAAAAAAAGATATGTTCAGAAAATAACAGTCTTTAAATTAGATAAAATAACAAAAAAAAATTTTACACGAGAATATTTTCACACACCATAATATTACGTAAAAATTTTTAAGACCCGCCCCTCCCCCATATAAGTGAGCGTAAGGTTTTTCGAACCCCCACCTCCCCCTTTTATGCTTACGTAATTAATGGACAGCCCCTTACATGCATGCGATAATGTCCGGCTTGGGAGTTTGAAATATAAAAAACCCGCAAGGTATATTTGATATACTATATCATCGAGAAGTTGCAATAAAAATGGAATTTGCTTTATTAGAAATGTTTTAAGAAGCTGAAAAAGCGAAAGGAATATTGGAAGCAATAATTTTAGAAGACCATTGCAATATCCGCAGGAACAAAAAATATTAATGGAGCTAATAGTGAAAGTGGCATCACAAAACGTTCCACGACCTATGATCAAAATTTAGATATCCAAATACGTGCATCCTTCCCCACTCATTTTCTGCACGGGAAAGCTTCCTTCCAGTGTCGTATTAAATTTTTACCCGGTTTTTGTACTCGGTGTTAGCAAATGTAACTGACAATTTCAAATGCAACTCTGCGCTAACCTCAGAGTTAAATGTTAACCCGGGGTTTATTTTCGGGTTAGATGATTTTTTTTATATGCGTTTTGACATTTGAAACCCTGGGTTTCGCCCATAACCCTAACCCGGCCTAGTGAGAACATAGCATTAGACATTTCGATAAGGAAACACACTTTTTGTCGGCTAGGGACGCGCGGGGATGTGGTATGGTAGCGTTTTTCTCTTTCCCCCTGCCACCCTTTTACTAAAAATTTTTTTCATTATCGAAATGTCTTAACGTGTAAATAGCGTATAACTTAGGTTTATCCTACAGCCTAGATTTAGCTTAAAACATAGTCATGAGTACAAAAGTCGATACCCTGTAGTAAGCATTGGGGTCAATTGGTTAAAGGCAACTAGTGCTTTCACCAGAACTCAAGAACTATGTAGTGCAAACGTTACATGCGTTTGACGACCCAGTCGGCATTTTACATTGCAGCAATATTGCAACAGTATTACTTTTGTAATATTACACATTGCAGCAATGTTGGGGCAATGTTGCAGATGTATTGCTGCTACCTTGCTACAATATGTATATTTCCTCCTTTTCATTGCATTTGCAATGTTGCTGTAATGTTATGGCTATATTCCTTGAATATTGCTGAAATGTTGGTGCAATGTTGCAGATGTATTGCTACTACCTTGCTGCAATATGTAAATGTCCCGCCTTTTCATTGCATTTGCAATATTGCTATAATATTGTTGCAATATTGCTGTATTAATATTGAAATAGAATCGGAATATAAATTTCATGACTTTGTTTTCACAGTGCTCAAAACCTTTGAAGATGTAGTAACATCTTATACTTCCAATTCTATAAAGCTAATGAAAATTATAATGAGGGTATTCAAGCAGGCTCGGAAATAGCTAGGTGCAAACTTTGCGCGCGGAAATTTTGAACTATTGCTTGAACGACCCTTATGCAAAGCGTGTGTAAACATTTTGCGAAAACAGCTGGTTTCAATGTTTGCCTTGGTGAAAGAAGGAGAAGCAAATAGCGCGCATATTTTGCGCATCACAGTAGGCGTGCAAAATTTGCGAGGCTGCGGAAACTATTTTTCATACAAAATAATTTGCGAGCTCGCGAAATTTCCGAGGGCGCAAATTTTGCGTACCTGCTTGAATACCACTAATATATAAAAAATTAAACAACGCAGTGAGAAGTAGTTTATCGAATTTCCTTTATCTGCAGTATTGCAGCAATATTGCATATGAAATATTGCATATATGCAATATTGCTGCAATGTTAAATTGTAATATTGCAAATGCAACATTGATGTAATATTGGAGCAATACTGCATTAATAATATTGCATATGAAATATTGTAGCAATATTACAATAGTAATATTGCATATGCAATATTACAATTTAATATTGCAGCAATATTGTCACAATATTACCCTTGCAAATGCAGCTTACAGTGCCGACTGGGGAGTGCTTTAAATCTAATGTGGACAGCATAAAATTTATTGAAACAGAAAGTTAGAAAACATATATTCAACGATTAATGTGGCTTGAAAGGAAAACTGCGGAATCAAAGAAGAAAAAGAAAATATATTAAGGAAAGCAGAAATTTTGAGGAATCTGAAAGTGTAAACTTCCGTAAAAAATTGAAAGCTTAGTACAGTTAAAGCTCCCATAAGTGGACACCCACCGTCGCGGCCTTTTTGTCCCCTCATGGGAGATGTCCGCTTTTGGCAGAGTACAACCAAAATGCTTTATTTTTCCTTATAATATAAAATAAAATAACTTCAAAGACTGAAGTATCTAATACATTGCCAATTTTGGATGAATATTTGCAAACTTACTCAAATACGACAAATGATCACTATAAGCCGGTGAATATATTAGTCTCTTTTTATTTAAAGTAAAAAATATAAAATAACAAAAACAAAGTTAATTTTCAGGTATTGATAACAAAACAGATTTATGGCTCCTCACACTAAATTAAGAAAAAAAAGTAACAAAAAATAAAAAAAACATCATTAAGTTCTTTTAATCGAAAAATAAAATCTTTATCTCGTCTGAAAATTTTGTACTAAAATATTTCTGTTTCAGTGTTTCACGTTGGATGTTTTTATACCCTGCTTATTTGTCTGGTTTTACATGCCTACCCGTTCGTTTTTTCGTTGAAGTTTGTTTTGTGTCTGTTTATGGGAGATTTTGTTTACAAGGAAAGTAACAAAAATGTCCAAATCATATGTCCGCGTCCGCTTATCAGAGCGTCCGCTTATTGGAGCGTGTTTTGTATGAAAACCTTCGAAAAAAACTTGTGTATAAGAAATTTGTCCGCTTATTGGAGATGTCCGCTTACTCGCCGGTCACACTTATGAAACATGTTTCGAAAACATCCAATTGGAATGCATGAGAAAGAAAGAGAAACAAGATTGTTTCGGAACATTCAACAAACAACTATCTCTTTTTTTCCCACGTCTTTCTCTACTTACAAATTGTTTCAAAACATGAATTCATACGTGTGACCGGCGAGTTATGGGAGCTGTCCGAAAGGAGAGCTTTCACTGTATTTGGAGACAAAACCTGTGGCGAGTCGCTTAGAAAACAAGCTGCAATTGCATTATACGTACTGGTCTCAAACAAAACACTAACTAGAAATGTATTTTATAACTGTAAGATATTTTTTAATTAATACGAATGTAAGAAACTTTTCAAAATAAAATAAAAAACTAACTTGTATTTTCCTATATCCAATATACCCAATTGGTTCCGATGGTTCAAGGGAGAAGTGGTGATTTTTAGCCCACACGCAATGTTAATTTTTACAGAATAATACATTGGCAGGGGTAAAAAGAAGAACTAGAACTGGTGGAGATGGAACTAGTAAAATACTAGATTTTATCTATTTGCATTTCCTGCAGGGCACCGACTGCAAAATACTCATTATTACGAAGCGACACCTACAACACGAGACGAAGCCGACCATTTGATGGTTTGCGTCTTATATTCAGTTTTGCTGCCAACACTGTCAACTACGAAGGTGCTGCGAAAGAGAAATTCGAAAAAAGTAAAGTAAATTCAATTCAACTGATGGATAGAGCAATAATTTTTATGTAGAAAGGACCTTGAGGGCTTAAAGGAAAATTTCAATTAAAGCTCACTAGCGGTAATACGTCGTCATCCTTGTCATTGTTGTGCGGTTGAAGTGGTAGTGTCTACAATGTATAAAACCGCTTGCAATCCTTCGACGACTTGTGTGCCAGGTTCCGATGTGGCTGATCGAGAACGTGATCAGGCGGCGCTTGTTGCACAACAGCCACCAATAGCTCCAGTAGAACCAGACTACAGTGGATTCGATATTGTGAAGGCAACGCAATATGGAGCTATTGCTCGTGTCCGCGAGCTTGTTGAGGCTGGATGGGATGTAAATCAACCAGATAGCGAAACTGTTACATTGCTCCATTGGGCTGCAATCAACAATCGACGGGATATCATACGTTACTTTTTGGAGAAAGGTGCTATAGTTGACGCCATTGGCGGTGAATTGAATGCGACGCCATTGCACTGGGCTACACGGCAAGGACATCTTGGCTCCGCTGTGTTATTAGTAGCTGCTGGAGCTGATCCACGCATACGTGACGCTGAAGGATGCTCTTGCATACACATCGCTGCACAGTTTGGCCATACAGCATTGGTTGCGTATTTTATCGCGAAGGGCGTCGATGCTGATTTACAGGATCGCGGTGGTATGACTGCACTTATGTGGGCTGCATGGAAGGTTTGTGCGCTGGATCCAGTACGCTTGCTGTTAACGCTCGGTGCTAATCCAGCTATGGTCGATTATACGCATGGCAATACAGCACTCCATTGGGCTATACTGGCACGTAATTCAACAGCGATATCAACCTTGGTGCTTAAATCGAAGGCTTCGTTGGATGTGCCCAATTTACGTGGCGAAACTCCGTTAAGTATGCTTGAGGCACAGGCAGGTGCCATTTGGATAGGTGCAAAAGTAATGGATCGCGTGCGTGAGGCTTCAATGACGTCACAGCAGCGACGTTCCCTTATCTCAAGGTTGCGTCATGATAAGCGTTTACGCTGGTGGACAATGGTTGCGTGTCCTTTTACAGCATTTTACCTTGTTGGCATTGTGTTCACGCTCAATATTTCGTATATTATTAAATTCTTTTTGTTAGGATGCCTCTATGCGATCTTCCATTCAATAGGCAAAGCATTATTCGATGAACAACTGATGGCTTTATTGCCACTTAGTGTATATTTAGCGACGAAAATATGGTTCTATGTAACTTGGCTCATGTATATTATCGATGTCGTATCGACTACAGCGACACTAATGTTCCTGCTTTGTTCTGTTGGACTGTGGGTTTGCTTCCTTAAATCCTGGAAAGGAGATCCGGGCATTATAAGGCCGACGAAAGAGCAACGTTTTCGTACGATCGTCGAACTTTCTGAACGTGGGGGACTTGGATTTGAACCGTCTTCGTTTTGTTCGGGCTGCTTGGTACGAAGACCGATACGTTCGAAGCATTGCAGTGTCTGCGATCGTTGTGTAGCACGATTCGATCATCACTGTCCATGGGTTGGCAATTGTATTGGCTTAAAGAATCATGCGTATTTTATGGGATTCCTATGGATGCTACTCATCATGTGTACGTGGTTGCTCTATGGAGGTTCACTCTACTACATGAACGAATGCAATGTGCATTTTGATGGTGAGTAACGAATGATGATGTGTGTTGGGACTTTGTTTTTTCATTTTTCTTGTATTTTTTTTTATTTAAAAAAATTTTTTTTTGTTGTCTATCTATTTTACAGATTTCATGCAAGGATTGAGTGCCATAAAGAACTGTAATGCTTGGATTGGTTGGGTTATGGCAAATTCCCTTTTGCATATGTCGTGGGTAATATTGCTTACAATTTGTCAAACGTATCAAGTCGTTTGCTTGGGAATGACAACTAATGAACGCATAAACCGTGGACGTTATCGTCATTTTCAAGCGAAAGGTGGACGCAGTCCATTTACGCGTGGACCTTTCAATAATCTAGTCGATTTTCTGGAATGTCATTGCTTCGGTTTGATACATCCCCAGCACATCGATTGGATGAACTACTACGAATTAGATATTCCAGTTAATAAGGTTGTCGAGCAAGAGCCACTACTGCAGGCCAGCGGTGGTGATATTTCTAGCATTGCTGGCATTGGCGGTGATGTACCTAATTATCAATATGTGTAGGACAAATCGAATCGGGATGCGTTGACACGTAAGGCGCCGATTGCGAACGTTTAGAAAGCTCACACACTTTTTCTACGTTTATTTAATTTAATTTTTTTATATTTTTTTTTTATTTTAAGGGTTTTTGTTTTTTTTTTTTTCCTTTCAAGTTGTTCTTGGTTAAGTAAACAGATTACCAATTTCCCTTAGAGATTTTACTTCCTTAAGATTTGTAACATTCATAGCGAGCTTTTATTATTGTAGGCACTTTATATGTAAAGTATAGTAGTTACGAATAGGTGTAAAGGTTTAGCAAAGCAAAACAAACAAAAACAAGAAAATAAAATAAAAAAGGAAAACGAAATAGCTAGTAAAATTCTAATAGCTTAATTAGATCGATCGCTGGAACTAACTAAATTGAGAAGTGAATGTTCGAAGTTTTAACTTTTGAAAAATGTTCCAATTTGCAAATTTAGTAATTTATTTATTTAGTTTTTTTACACATTAATTATCTTGTTAAAACGTTCAATTGTGATATTAATGCTTCAATATTTTAAAGCCTTACACTTAAACTTGGTGCCAGTCATATAAAATCGAACGTTCAGATTGCCACAGCCCTCTCCACAAAAGCGCGAAATTAACATTAATTTTGAACTTGAAACAATTTTGATAGCATATCGCACACCCTCTTCTAAGGAGACACAACTCAAAATTTCTCATTTTTCAGAAAGCGCAAAAAACGAAATGCGTCGCAGTGTCAATCAAAGCAAGAAGAAAGGCATTGACGGTGATTTTCGGCTTTTTATAATAACAAAAATGGAATAGAATTTTTCGTGCATGTAGAGAGGTGAACTATGATCAAGTTCCATATGTTATCTCAAAATTGACGATTTTTGAGTTGTGTCACCTTAGAAGAGGGTGTGCGATATGTTTACGAATGGGCATAAGTTGAAAGTCGGCATTAATTTTTCCATAAATAGCTTTAAACAAGTGTCCTTTTTTTATTGAATTTATCTCTTATTTTCCGTTTTTATGAAAGCGTGTCGAAAATATTCGTTATTTACCTCTTTCCACATTATGTCACAATGATGTAATATAGGAATGCAAAACCGAAATCTAACGTCACTTTAGGCTTTATATAAATGATTTTGCTTGCTTTAGTCTTTTATTTTTTTTTTACTTTTTTTATACTCTTATTTATAATTTAATCCACTAGTGTGAGGGAAAAACGTGAAACAGAAAGACAGACAGTTTTAGTGTGCATATATATAGAAATTCCATGAAAGCGTGGACGTTGAACATTTATATTTTGCGTCCGTCCCCTCGTCAAGAGGCGGACTATCCCATAACCGCTTGAAAGGAAACGAGAGCAACGTTCCAACGCAAACCGATTCTTAGAAGAAAAACTTAGAAAAAAAAAAAAACTAGAAAACAGAGGAAACCAAAAACTTATTGAATAAATTGAAAGCTTCTCTTTAGAAAGGCAAAAAAAAAAATGCTTTTTAAAGCAAAAATTACTTTTTTGCGCCGTAAGAATGATTACTCAAAATATGAAAAATAATTGAAAACGAAAAAAATGTTCTAAAGCATTTTATATCATGATCAATATTTTTTATTACCAATTTTCACATATATTCCTACTCACAATCGCTATTCCATTGAGAAATAAGAAATTTATATGAATATTTCTTAAAATTCCTTAAATTTTTCACTCTTTGCAGATAAATTCTCAATTTATATAAAAATAACATATATTAGTATTTAAAAAATAAAAAATAAATAGAACGCCATTAATATCCTATATAAATACACATAATTAAAAGAAAATACTGCAACGAAAACGAAAAACAAAAATTATGTTAAAAATTAAAGCTTCGAAAATTATGACGTCATGGGCTGCATCGTAAAATCGTTGCAATTCATTTCTATTTGACTGCTTTAAGTAGGCCAATACGTTCTTAAAATTTGACAAAATGTCTTGAAACTATCCTATTTACTATAACTAGGGCAACCGAAAATAATAAACTCTTAAGAAGTTCACACAATTTAACACAATTTTCAAATTCTTGTTTGTTTTTAATAGAAACGAACGAAAATTTGAGAATTTGGTTTTGATTTTTTTTTTTTTAATTCTTACAAATTTCTTATTTTCGGTTGCCCTAACTATAAACAAAAAGTATTTCTTTTTAATAGAATGTTTTCTATTAGCTTTCTGGGATCATCGCATGCTCAAATTTATTTATTTTTTTTTTTTTTAAATATTTTAAAAGACATTTGTGATTTCGCTTCCAATTATTGCGTCGAGTCCTGAGACGAGTGTATATACTTATAATTAAATATTATAAAATATAATTATAAAAGCTTTTCATAGCTATGTGTGTCTAAATGTATTTTAATTGAATTAGATGTAATGGACTTTCTTAGCTTAATTAAACTAAAAAATGTTAAAAATACAAAAAAAGAAGAAAAATTGCAAATTATGAAAGTGGAGTTCGTTTATTGAAATTCCACATTAATTGAAAAAATTAACTAGCATTTTGGCATATTCAATAAGCAGAGAAAATGACGGAACTTTTTTCTTCTTTTTTTTGTACATTTTTCAAATACATCATCGTCTATGAAATAACAAAAAAAAATACCCATTAAATAAGAAAGTAAAATAAATCGAAAAAATAGTATTTAAGAAAAATAAATAAAGCATCCGAAAATTATTTAGAGATTAACCCGAACAGATGTATGTATATGTAATTTTGAAATTTTCTGATGGAAATTGAAAGGCATAAACATAATTTCGTTGAATTTACAGTAAACCCCGCTTAATGAGGATTCAGTTAACTGGATTTCCTGTTTCATTGAATAATTTCGAAGCGTGTGCTTTTAAACGGTGGACTCCTGTATATGAATGTTTGCCACAAAAAAAAAAAAAAAAAAAAAAAAAAAAAAAAAAACCAATGCTATTGCTTTTTATTGCTTTGTTTTTACCATTTAATTGGTATAAACTAAAAAAAAGTTTTTATGATTTTTGTGCCTTTAAGAGAAAAAATATTTGCCAATAATTATCGTGAAATTTCAAAAATTTCCGAAATATTTCTTCGCGTGCTCAAATTGATTCAACATTTCCAAAATTTGAGTACACAAAAATGCAAATTTACACATCGGAAGATTTTTTCGTTTATAATAATTTTCGTTAGAATTAATTCTATCGAAATGAAGGGAGCTCAAAACGCAAATACACCGTAAAACTAAAAACAAGAGAAAACTTAAAAAACTAATTCAAACACCAAAATGAAATTAATTAATTAGAACAAATTATATTCTAAATATATATTAAATAATAATTATAAGAGACACTATCAGTTAAGATGATACGACGACGACGAAGAAGCAAATGTCAAATATTCAGAGTAAAGCTTAGGGAGCTGCTCTATTCTTCAAAATTAAAAGGCATAAATAAGAATTCCAACATCCAAAATTAAATATATATAAGTGTATTTTATTATATTTTGTTATTCAATGGACTGGCATTCATATTCTTCTATATCTTCTCTCGAAGCCGAAGCTTTACAAACTTTACCTGCAAATTTTTTAATTCTTTTCATATTTTTTTCTAACTGTGCACACATACTAGTCAATTCAGTCAGTCAGTCAGACATTTAGTTAGTCAGTGAAACATTCGTTCTGCCGCCAAGTTGCTAAATTTAAGAAATTTTGCTTCATAAATAAATTATTATTAAGTATGACTTAGTAAATAAAGCTTAAAACCATAAAAACTTAAACAATTAATGATACTTAACTAAAGTAATATCTAATGGTACACTGGAAAAACATTTTTAAAGTTTTTTGTATCAAAAAATATTTACTTATACAAGAACACGATTGCATTTAAGACCGAAATTGAAATTCAAAGATATACATATATCAGAAATAATGTATACAAATGCATATATTTATTGCATTTATGTTCATATAAATACATATATATATATAATATATGGGAAATAAATTAACCGAATCCGAGCATAAAATAAGCACCTTCGTCAAATTTGTGAAATTCAATTAGGCTGCGTGCACACCGGATAAAAAAACCCTTTTCTTTCTTAGTCCAAACCGTTTCGTTTTAACTAATCTGGTGTGTTCGCTCTCATAAGGCACAAGGGACTGTTGTTTTTGAAAACGGTTTGTTTTGGTTTCATTTCGTTTCGTTTGATCCGGTGTGCCCGCAGACTTATGAAACACAGACAGATCGAAAGAAAACAAAAGGATATTCATATGTTTGGAATATTTGAATGATGAGCAAATCTTATTCTGATGTCATCACAAAGTTACCAGAAATGAGCATTTCATAAATTGTCCGAATATTTCTGGGGCAACGCAATAAGATTTCTTTAAAGATTTCGATCAAAATTCATTCAATTTCCGAGTGGTTACAAAAATTTCAAAATAAATCAAATAGAATACATATTTATTCAAATTGTATCATTGTATATGGTATTTATCTTTGAATATCGCCTAAAAAAAAAAAGTAAGAATATTCAGCACAGCAATATGGGGTGCATATTGAGTTATCGTTGGCACCCTGTATTTTTATTAAATTCTTTTCGACACATTTTGAAACACCGACAAAGCCTTACAGTGCAACCTTGTTATAAAGAACCTCAATAAAGCGACTTAGAATTATTCTTTAACGGGGTTGTCTCCTTCGCGAAGCTAATTTGGACCATTTTTTGAAAAAATTGCTGACAGGAAACGAAAAGAGCTGTTTTTTCCACTTTTTGTTTTTATTGTGTTCAGAATAAATGAAAATAAGTAAAGAAACACTTTTGTTTTTTATGGAGACACAAAAATAAAAGGTGTAGTGCTGGCGGCCACTATTTCTCGTATCCCAATTGTTAGAAATGAAAACGAATAACGGGATTATAATCAGTATAGATGTCATTATCGGGTGAAGCTCGAAAATAATTTTGCGACTTTTTTTTGACAAAATGGCAGCCATTGAAAAATGACCCATCGATTTCGGGTATATTTTTTTGTAGTTCAGCGGTAAAAAATAACATTGTAAAAAATTTTTTAAAATTATGATTGAGTTTCACCCGATAATGGTAACAATTCTGCGTTGCATATACTTTGTTTCATTAAAATCGTTCCAGTTGAACTAGAGAAATCGTGGCCGCCAGTTCAAAAAGAGTGGTTTCGAAATAAGTGCGTTCAAAGTTTTAAGCAACGCAAAAATTGTTCGCAGACCTTGCTGGACAAAGAAGGCTATATCTTTTAAACTATTTCCAATTGCAAAGAATCCTTTTAGCACGATATTCTCAAATATATATAAATCTAAATCTATTTATAAAAAATTTTCCACCATTTCATGATGCAGGGATATTGCTGAAAATTTAAAGTATAATTTTGCCTCTATTTGTATCTTTAGAGAGCTTATTAATTCCATTAAACATACATAATCCCATAATGACAGCAACATTTGGATACTTTGGGAGACTCAGATATGTTTAATTTCTCCGACGAAATTCGTTGCTCGCTCGTGCTCAGAATTTTTTCATTATCCACTTGAGAATCGCAATATCGAGGTTGGACTGTAAACACACGACACGTACTTTTTTCTTGTAGACATAATTCAAACTCAAAAACTCTTACCTTTAACGGTCGATTCTTGGCTATATATATGTGTATGTGTATTATGTATGTATATCTTACGGGATTTAGACTATTATTTATTTTTTAAAACTATTTTATAAATATAAATACATATATTATAATGTATTGTATGTTCTATATTGGATAAAGGAAGAATTATGATAAATGAGCCGTTTATTTTGAAAGTGGCATAAGTCACTTTTTTTTAAGTCGAGATATTTAAGGGTTTGCGTTTTAACACGTTTAAAAATATGGATGCTAACTTTCGAGAAGATTTACTTGTATTTGTTATCTAATGATACTGACATTTTTGAGTGCAAATTTTTTAAAAATGAAAAGATACCGTTCAATTGTATTTAGTGTTGCCATTAACTCGATTTTTTTGAAAAAGTGACTTATTCCACTTTCAAAATAAACGGCTCAAATATTACTGAAGAAAGCATTAATCAAAGAATATGTATGTATGTCTAGCGATATAAAAATGTATACAACATTTCAACTTTCGTGTACTTATATGTATGCAGGTCTTATTGTGTATGTTTGACTAATGAACAGTATAATAAAAATAAATAAATAAATAAACCCTTAAGGTGCTTGTACACGTTCAACAAAATTTTCGTCAACATTTATATGTTTCCAGCGGCAATTTTGCTTCCCAGCTTACACGAGCACGACAACATTCGCCTTGTCAACATTTTTTTTCTAGCCGGGCAACAATTTTTTGTTCGTTGCCGTCAATGTTGTTCAAAGTTATTGCCGAAGTGTTTACACCGGCAATAGAAACATGTTGATGTCAACAATTAGAGAAACATTTTAAAATTTAAACGTAAATTTTTTTTTTAAAATTTGTTATTTATTATGCGAGAGCGAGGTAAGAGATAATTATTTCCATTTGTAAATTAAATAGATTTAAACGTATATTTTATTAAGAGGAAATGGATATTGAATCTTCCGAAATAAGCATTGATGCTGAGCAAGCAGCTGCACTTTTGTTATTAAAAATGATGCAGGACAAATACAGTGCACTGAAAAAAGCTGAAGCCAACCAGAAACATCGCCGCAAGAGAAAATAATGGGTACGTGACCTGGTCGGACGTCGTAATGAGCTTGGATGTTACGCCAAATTGGTTAAAAGAGCTGCGTGAAGAAGATGCTGACTGCTATAAAAATTTTTTCCGAATTGCCCCAAATGAATTTGAACTGTTGGTTAAAAAAAATATCGCCATTAATAAAAAGGAAGGATACAGTCATGCGCGAAGCGATTTCAGTCGGCGAACGATTGACAGTTACAGGAGACAGCTACACTTCACTCAGCTACTTGTTTCGAATTCCTGTATGCACAATTTCGAAAATAATTCCTGAAAGTTGTAAAGCTCTCTACCGTACACTGAAAGAGGAATATTTGAAGGTATAGGGCTATATTTCATTTAACTTTTATTGAATGTCTATTGCAGTAGTTAATAGGGATTCAATTTCATCATCAGCTCCATCCATTATGGCCATGTTGTCGCGTTGCACTCGACGAAATATTACTTTATTTTATTGGTGTTAGCAATGTTTCTAGTTCGTGAAGCGACAATATTTCCAAGAAAATCATAATCGTCCTTTTTAGTTGCATTTAATTTATTTACACACCATGTGTCCATAACTCTGTCCCTTCGCACTTATTTGGTGCAGCTAACTCCATGCTATCACGCTTTCGCTTGCTTTTACTTATTGGAGGTTCCAATGGTCCATTTTCTATTTCCAAAATGTTGCCATCTACTGAAGTTCCGGTAGTCTTTTCTAACTTCGTATTGAACACATCTTCACTGTCCTGAAAAATATGAAATAAATTAACATTTTGTGTTTATATATATATTTTTAGGTACCCGATAGTGCTGAAGAATGGAAAAATCATGCCAAAGAGTTTTCAGAAAAATGGAATTTTGATAACTGCATTGGTAGCATTGATGGGAAACATATTGCTATCAAAGCACCAGCAAATCAAGGCAGCTTGTATTTCAATTACAAGGGATACCACAGTATTGTGCTAATGGCTGTAGCTGATGCTCAATACTGGTTCGTTTTTGTTTCCATAGGAAGTAAAGGCAGCAATGCATATGGCGGTATTTTCAAAGACACGGAATTTGCAGTGGCTGTAGAAGAAAATTCGCTAAATATTCCCCGAGAAAGATCTCTCCCGCGTCGATCCACACCAACACCATATGTCTTTGTTGGTGATGCAGCATTTGCTCTAAAGCCATACTTGATGAAACCATATGGACATAAGGGACTTTCCGGACCTTAACGAATTTTCAACTAGAAGCTGTCACGTGCTCGACGTGTAGTTGAAAACGAATTTGGGTTACTGGCTGCACGATTCAGAATATTGCGCAGAACAATTGAATTAGGTGTCGATAAAGTCACTTATGTTGTTGCTGCTATTTGTGCTCTTCATAAATTTATAATGAAAACTAGAGGGTCCTTAAGTAGATATACTCCAGATGGAACTTTTGATTCCGAATCATGTAATGGCGAGGTTATTCAGGGATGTTGGAGAGCAGAAATGGATGGAAATCCATTTGATGATCTACAACCAGTACCTGGAAGGACTGAAGATAATGCGAAGGCAGTACGGGAAGAATATACGCAATATTTTCTTGACAAAGGGGAGGTACCATGGCAGTACAGATTAATTTAATCACTTTTTTATCATATATATTAAAAGAATGCTTGTAAGAACAATGATGATGTGTTCCCAATAAATTGAAGTGAGTTAAGGTGCACCCACTTCGACACATAGTTTTCTGCTGTACCAGAGCCGCTTGCTTTTTTCGATATCATATTGCAGTCTCTTTTGTATTGTGTCCGAAGAGATTTGATTTTTTTTTAAATTCTATTTGTATTGCGGTATTGAGCATTACTGAGCTCCCATAGCATTGGTTTCAACTCGAATAGGGACATGAGTTTGGTCTCTCTTGCCAGAGACCAAAACTTTTCCTTCTTTTCCGCAGACATTAGTGGCCGAATATTAGTTTTTTAAATGAAAGTGAAAGAATAATTCAAACTTTCCACTTACATGGGTTACTAGATTTAAATTTTTTTGTTTTGAGTTCATTTTGTTGCCGTCAACATCAAAATGTTTTTGAATGCTTTCATCAAGGCGTATTTAACAAGGTGGTGGTAGTAGGAACTGCTCTTCTTCTTCCCTTTTTTCAACTCGGAACTGTCAAAATTTTGTATTGAATTTCGTACGCTTACATTTTTCAATGAAATTAAAAATGTTTATATTGGAACAAAATTCAAACAAGCGTGAACTGATTTTGACATTTCCGAATTTTTTTTACATTGTTGTTGTACTACTGCCACCACCTTGCTAAATACGCCTTGGCTTTCATAAACAAAGGGTCTGACGGGTTGTGCCACCCACAAAAGGCATCACTCATACGACATGTATGCGGATTATCGAATATATAAATTAACGTCCTACATGTCGTATGAGTGATGCCTTTTTTATGGGATCAACACTGAGAGTATTAATGTACCCTTGCATTTTTGTAAATATGACACTGTTACGCCATCCGATTGGAATACTTGTTTCTTTTAAATTAAAGTAAATACTAGGAGCTATTTTTCAAAAAAATTTAAAAGTCGCGTCAAAATTGGAATACACTGAAAAAAATACTTAAACTTTTCTTTTTAGTTTTGTGAAAAAAAATTTCTCAGTGTAAAATTAAAACAAATTTTTTTTAGCTTCCTTGTTTTATTGTCTAACAGAATCTAATTAGATCGTCTCTCTATCTTAATTGGTTGTTGAGATATAAAATTTTGAAAAAAGCCTTAATAAAAATGGACTTGCAAGGATATCTCAAGGACTATTCAAAATTAAAATCTAAAAAGTGGTCTCCACAGTATTTTTAGATGAAACCTATCGAAAAATCAACAAAATTTAAAAATTCCTTTCAGGGTGGCACATGCCTTTGCTCAACCGGGAAGACCCTTTGTTGATCGGCAATATACAAAAATCATAATTGTTCATATTTTACATGGTCAACAAAAATGTTGATCGGCAGCATTGGGTGTTGACGAGCAACAATGTTGCCGTCCTGTTGCTATCCAGTTTACATGAGCAACATACGGGCAACATCTAATATTTCCCTAATGTTGACGCATTTTGTTGAACGTGTACAAGCACCTTATCTCACCTTTATCGCACCTCAAAAAGTTCAAAAAGTACGCTCAACGTTGCATCGTCATCAAGCATTTTTTGTATTTTAGCCTATGATATATATATGTATATATATATTTTTTTTGTTATTTTGTTTTCATACAATTAGAGTTATTTACACGCACATACATATTTATTATAAACATACATATATACGCACAATTATAATAAAATATAAAAAATAACGTTTTAAACGTTTTGCTGATATAAATTTTAATTTTTTGCTTTTTTTTTTTTTTTTTTTTGTTATGCATTAATTTTTAAGTTTAGGCATGATAATTAAAAATTTTTTTTTCTTTTTTCTTGTAAAATTTGAGTCCATTTAAAAGTATTCTCGAGAAAGTGTTTTAGAAGGCAATTTCTTTTCATATCCAACCAAATTTTCAAAAAAAAAATCTTCTGTTTGGCAGGATTTTCCTGAAGCTCCGAGCGATATGCAAAAACTTTTATAAAATATGAAATCATTAGAAAAGATTAATAAAGAAAAAAAAAAAACAAAAAAAAGCCATAAAAAACTAGGATTTCAACTTGATCAATTGTATGTTCAACGCCATCTAAGTAGATTTGTACAAAAAGCGAATGCTCTTAATCGGAGGGCAAGGATTGATATTGCTGAGTTCTAAAAATATTTATACCAAGTTTCAGCTGGCTTTATTATATAGTTGCATGGATATTATTTTAGATAGAGCTAAACCGTCACAACTGCATTGGAAACTTCAGTTTATTCACTGGTATTCATTAATCATTCTGTTCGTTTTTTCCCTCTTCGTCTTTCATGCTTCCTCTAAAACGGGCATATGTATGTAACGCTGCCGACTTCAATTTTGAATCACAGATGTTTAAGATGCCATGGATAACCGTACTAGAAAATATTCCGATCATTGCTCTGCCATTAAATCAAAGGAAGATGCAAATTGGAAAAATTCCCTTTCCTCGTGATGAACACGAACACTTTTGATATTTATTATCCGATTGAGAAATCATGGGACTCCGAATTTTTAGGGAAAAAATTAAGAAATTTATGGTGGTATTCACACCGATCGATACTTTTTTTTATGTATTTTGTTTGTGTGATTTGACAACTCGATAGAACTACAAAAACAAAGTGCGTATAAAATAGTATCGAATAACGAATAATCAAACTACCGAATTTGGTGTAAATACCACGTATGAGTATACATATATTTCAAAACCTTCAAAGTTTTTCATTGATTGTGTTCTGATCGAGTCAATTAAATTGCTGCCAATAATTCCAAATAAAAAAACAATTTTAAGTAAGAGATGTAAAAACGGGTTCAACTCCAAGCTCGGTCGTGGATGGTTGTTACGTAGGATACACACAGCCCAACCAATGATTGATTGGATCGTTTGTTGCAACGATCGATTTTCGGGTGATGCAACGGTTGGAAAAAAATAAAAATTTTTTTGATTTTTTGAAGTTCGAACCCACGGTCGTCCAACGTGATGGAACGTTTGCAGCGTTGTTGTATCAAATTCTGTAAGTTTTATTTCTACGAAAGGAATAGTCCCAAACATATAGAACTATAGCCGCAACTTCGGCCAAATTTTGGCGCGAGCCACCATGATTTGGTGAAAAAGTTCAACTGTGCTGAACCACGCCATAGCTGACACTTTAGTTTGTGAAACCACGTAATAGCTTTTGGCCGAAGTTGCAGCTATAGTTCTATATGGTCCCAAATAAAGACACTAACCAGTGGCGTAACTATCGAGGGTGTTAGGGGTGACAATCTCCCCGGACCCTAACCCAGGGGGCCTCAAGTACTTGTGTCAACTAACGGTGTCAACCGAAACGTATTTTAAAATATCGCATTAACTTTTTTCCCCCAATATTTCGAATCAAATTCGAGCATTTATGAACGGGCCCTCGATACATCTAGATGTATTCTTACCTATTAATACGTTTTTATATTTAAAATAAACATTATAATTAGAGCTCGGATTTTGAATATTTTGAATTTTTTTGAATTATTTGAATTTATTGAATATTTTGAATTTTTTGAATTTTTTTGCATTTAACTGTGCTTTTTGAATATTTTAGTCACTGAAGTAGGCTTTTTTTAAATTTGACAATTTAACATTTCAATAGGCATACTCAAGGCGCATTAAACAAGGTGGTGTTAGTATGAACTTTGTCTTTTTCTTCCTATTTTTTTTTTTTTTTTTTTGCTTTATAACAATTTTCAGCAAATTAACAAATCACTAATTTCGTTTGTTTACATTTTTGAATGAAATTTAAATTTTTTATGTAAACAAACGTCTGATTTTGACATTTTCAAGTTCTTTACAAAAACAAAGTATCGTGTTGCTCTTGTCCTGTTGTACTTGTTGTAGAAGTAACACCACCTTGTTTAATACGCCTTGAGGCATACTAAATCGAACTAATTTTTTCAAAATGTCTAAAGAGGGGAAACTTATTGAAAAGTGGCTTCGTGCCACAAACAACAAGTTTTTGGTCGTTGTTGAAGACCACATATATTGAAAGATAAAGCGTGCAAATTGGAGGTACGTTGAGAGCATTAACTGCAAACTAGCTACATTAAATTAAAAATTTGCATATACAATATATGTACATATGTATATGTCCTATGCCTAGCTGAACTGTGAAAAAATGTCCGTTATCGAACAGCACCTTTCAACTAAAAATCATTCAAACAAACATTTGATAAACCAACCTAAAACCAGTGAACCGTTGGGTTAGTTCCAAATTTTTTTTTATCGATGCTTGTTACTGGGTTAGCTTTTTTCGCTTTTCTATAGGAACCTGGGTGGTTTGCATCTAGTTTTAGGAGCTAACCCAGTCGAGATACCCCAGTAAGTATCTATAACAGCTAGATGTTGGGCTCTGAGAATGATCCTTAGAAAAATTGGCCGATTATGCCGAATACGGAAGCCGAATCTTCGGTCGGACGCTAGTGCATATGGAAGAGCGTAGGGGGTTCAAATTCAGAATGGTTGACTATAACAAGTCCGGTAACTGCCACGCCTACAAATGGTAGTTGTTTTCGATTTATTACGGAATAAAAGACTGCGAAGCCGCGTATACCATAGCCGGACCGACTTTAGCTCTTACTTGGGTTTTTTTCGCTTGTTTCGAATAATTGTTCAATTTTTCGAATATTTTGGAATTTTTGACATTTGAGTTTTTTGAATATTTTTAATTTTTTTTTTTTTTTTTTGTTAGAATTTTTTTGAATATTTTGAACTTTTTGGATATTTTTTTGAATTTTTTTTCTTCATTTTTTTACATATTCAAATTCCGAGGCATAATTATAATACATGTTGGTCTTTGTTTTAATTTTGCATTGATATGATTCTCATATATGGTTTAAAATATTTTAAAATTTTTAAACCTTTTATGTTCTTAAAACATCATTCGTAAACATGACGTGAAAAAGATATTCCAAACCGTTAAATTAATGGCGTTAAATGATGCTCAAAGTCGAAAAATTTAAAAATGTATGAACAATTTGTATTTGTTCTTAGAATTTGAATGAACATAGATCACCCGTTATCAGTCCCCTTTCCAAAACTGATATCTCAAATTGTGGGCCAATCAATTGTGTGTACATATGTCAAATCTAAGAACTGCAACACAAACCTTTTTCACGATACAAAGGTTTTTCTAAAGCAACTCAATTCGGAGATTCGTATACATACATACATAACACAAGTTGGAAATGAAAAATTTACTTGTTTTTCGTTTGAAAAAGAAGAAATTACTATATTGATTTGAAATATTTAATATATTAATATTTATCAACTATTGCGAAATTATGTTTATTTTGTTATAAAAAGACTTCTTTCTAATTTGATTTCATAATGGCAGAACAAAAATTTTACATGTTTGACTGATACTACCGGGAGGGAGGGAGGGTGTCTGAAATTTGTTATTTCTTGTTACATGGGGGGAGGGGGGTGACTAAAATGGCCAAAAACTGCGTTACGTTTTATGTGAACGACCCCTTAAGTAGGATTAGACGTTGTACAATGCATTGGATCGTATGAATCGAATTCAATTACAATCGCTGATCCAACGCATTGTACAATGGATTGGAGTGTGTGTATTCTACATTATGTCGAATGTTAGGTTTCTTTCCTATGCTATCCTTCTTTGATTTCCCGTTTCAGGACGATAGCATCTGTTGCTTGGACTGCACTATAGGTATGTGTACTCGTATATAGTTGAGTACATATATGATTTTTATCACACGCCCAATTCTTATGAACAAATAATTTTAAGTTTTTCCAAATCGATTTCAAATGACATTATTGGGTGCCTTCAGCAGACTTAACTGTTGTGCAGCTGCACAACAGTTGAGTCTGCTGAATGCACTCATTGTGATGCTTTAGCAATTCCCCTTCTCTGATATTATTTGCCACATCAAAAATCTTTGAAAATGAGAATATTAAATGAAATAAAGGCCTTTGCGTGAGGGCAAAGAGCGAAATAATTCGAACGCGATTGCGCCAAAAGAACTTCATCATAATTTTGGTGCACAAAATTGTGACGTCATTTACGTGTGAATCGTCCCAGGCACAATTAAAACCGTCTTCAAATAATTTTTTACATTTAAAATGAAGAAATGAAAACAAAAGTTCACAATTGCGAAGGTATTACTTAAGAGAAGAACATAATTTCAAGAACAAACCCAAATTAGAATTAATAAAGTCAAATTTTACCAAAGAATTCAGACAAAAAGTTTAAATATGCACCTTGCGTATTTATATAAATATGTAGGAACCATTCAAGTGTTCCCAACAGGGACGGATGGGAGAGTGGAAAGCATAGGAAAAATTTCATTATTTTAAAGGCTCAGAAGTAGAGATAGGCGTGAGCCGTGCGCGTACGAACACGAAAAATAAAACCCGTCGTGATCACAATCGTGATTGACAAAAGATTTCGTGCCGTGCGTCGTACTTGACCATGTTTTTATACAAAATACGAGAACGGACGAACACAATTGTGCGAAAAAATAATACTTAATAATCACCGCTATTCTGAATAATATTTCACGTGAACTTTTCCACCAGTTTCAATACAGATTTCTATTGAATAATGCCCGATTTCTAGAGACAGCATTGCTTTTAAATTCTCTAAGGAAATAGCATAAAAAAATTTCCGCTTTTCCAGCCAATTTAGCGACAATTGCGCGCTTTCTCTAGTTCGGAAATTTGAAATAAATTTTGTTCCCCTATAAGCTATGTAAAAAAAAATCGCCTGTATTTTATAAAATAAAATGAAAAGTTGTAAAGGCATTTCATTGTCGGACGTTCTAGTACGCGTCCATCTCTACTCAGAAAATGGGGAAAGTTATGAACAGTCAAAATTCCATAATTTGAGATTTTTTATAATTTGAATTTTCAATAGTTTGAACAGAACCTGAAGGGGAAATAGAATCTAAAAGGATTTTCCAAACTTTTTATTCTTTACCTCAAAGCCATCACAAGGGGGAAAAAGGAATTCTTTGGATTGTGGCGATTCGAGTTATGGATGTTTGACTCTATACATACATATATAACACATTTAGAACATATTGCACATGTACTTCCAGAGCAGTGCCGTAGCAATTCCGTTTTGCGTGGAGGGGAAAAATTCTTTTTTTAATTTGCGTGGGGGGGAAAAATTTTTTTTTTATTTTAACGTCTATTTAGTATTAAAACACATTACATACACGCTTTCAATGCAGTTTTTCGATGTCATTTTATTTTTCCTTTGCTAATTTTTTTCATGGGCAAAAACAAAAATTGGTGGGGGGAAAATCCCCCTCTTTCCCCTATGGTTGCTACGGCACTGTTCCAGACTGTCACAATTCAAAATTTGTCAAATTGGGGTTAATGCAAGAAATGTGTTCACAGGCCACCTGTCTACCTAATCGTACACTCATATTGGCGTTTTTGTTATTGAAAATCAGAGCTAAATACAGTTATGTCAGTCTCTTCGTCATACAAATTTATGTACATACTTAGACTGCATCGACTAAACTGCGTTTTCCGAAAAATTGCATATTTTGAGTTGTGACACTCTTGAAGTACATATACATACATAGTACATCCATGTGAATATCAATAGGAATATGAAGAAGTCAAGTTTTTGACAATAAAAATGAATTGCCCACAAAAAGGCGTAATTTAAGTTACAGACCATTTGGGTCTTGTGATGCGTTAGGCAATTCGATGCGATAGCTTATTTCGTGCCGCAATTGGAACGGATTTTTATAGTTTTTTGTAGTGATGCCACGAATATTCGGCCACTATTCGGTATTCGGCCTATTCGGCGTCATTTTTCAGTATTCGGCCGAATAGTTAAAATATTCGGCCGAATACCGAATAGTAGAAATAACTTATTAAAAAAATCAGCAGTAACTACAAATTAAATTTTTCTCACAATAACGTAAAAAAATTTAATTAACGAGAACTAAAAATACAGCAGATTTGCATTTTATTCTTTAGAAATATTAAATGTACGCTAGCTTCTTCTAAATTTTTTTTGAAAACATTATGAACAGTGGGCAAATATTTCAGCGGCAGCTTTTGCCTTGACTCCAGCTAGTCGCGAGTAGGCCCAAGCTGTCTTTACTACGTGCCGAATATTCGGTTGCCGAATATTCGTTATTCGGCCGAGAGGTTGACCGAATATTCGGTATTCGGTATTCGGCCAAATCCACTATTCGTGGCATCACTAGTTTTTTGATTCGTAAAAATGAACTGAAAGGTTCGGGAATGCATTTCCAATATACCAATTAAACTGAAAAAGGAAATATGTAAGTGTAAAAAACTGTTCCAATTGTTACTCGACTCGAAGTAAGCTATCGCATCGAATTGCCTAACGCATCGCAATACAGAGTAAGGTCCCAGTTGGGCCCTCTCTATCTTTATAATAAAAAGATTACTATCAATTCGAGAAGCCATGCGAAATGTATATAGTCTTAAAACAATTCTTATCGAAACCGAGAAATTTCGACTCCAGCTACTCTTCCATAGTGAAAATAAAAATTGAATCAAATGAAAAACGAGGTAGTTTATTAAAAAAGAAAGCAAAAGAAAATATTCCCATTAAAGTGTAAAAGTTTTACTAAAACAATTTATTTAGTTTAAAAATAATAATAAAAAAAAATGTATATAAAATAAAACACAAACTTTGTAATTAATTAAATATTACAGAACGTTTTTTTAAAAGTAGTTTTCATTAAAATTTTTTTATTAATTTTTTTTTATCCGTTTTTCTTTCTGTTATATTCTTTTCAATGCAAATACAAGTCTCGTAGAAAAAAGAGACATCGACAAAATATTTTTTATTTATATTATGAATTTCATCGTACTCTGAATTTTTTATTTCTCCTCAATTTTTTGCCTTTTGTATTTCTTTTTGTTTTTTTTTCAATAAGATTTTAATATTTGAATTCTTAGAAAATCGCACACGCTCTACACAAAAAGAGCAAATATATAGTACAAATTGTATATATATATATATATATATATATATATATATATATTATATATATATATATATATATATATATATATATATATATATATATATAATATATATATATATATATATATATTGTATATATGTATATATATTGTATAAATGTATACATATATATGTTTCTCCATTATATATATATATATGTTTCTCCATTATATATATATATATATTTCTTTAGTTATATAATTTTTATTTTTCTTTTTTTTCAATTTCTATTTTTATTTCCCTTATTAAATTTAATTTAATATTTCAGCGTGTTAAGGTTTCATTTTTTGCATATTGTTAGTTCCTCATTTACAATGTAAGATGTACATATTATTAAAAAATATAATATAAACACATATATATATTTATATTTTATATGTATGTATATATATATAAGTATATACGTTTATAAATGTAAATATTGTTTTTATTTGATGAAATAAAATTATGATTTGTTTTAAGGTATTAAAAAATTTACGGTTTTTTATATTGAAGTTTATTTTCTTCACAATTGCATTTACATATACAAATCATATGTATTAGTTCCTCCTACCTAATTAATTATGTACATACAATTCTTTGTATACATTGAAGTGTTGCGTACGTTGTGGGGGAAAATACCAAAAAGGTCATGCCTCCTTGTGCGACTGGATTTTCAAGGTAAGAAAATTTGAATCGGAAATTTTTTATTCAGCCCGATTCTAAATGAATATCTCGCCGGAAATTTTTTTCCCATAAATTGTATAAAATTTTTCTCCCCGGAAAAAGGAGGTATTCTAAGTGTGAATAACATAAAAAATGTAACAATTTTTGCTTAAAAAGGCCCAAAATACTTGGGTCCTTTACATTCCCTTCCAGAGTGTGCGTTGAATGAGAGAATTTTTTTAAAATCCGGGCGGAAAAACTCGCCGAGAATATTTAGAATCGGGCTGAATTTGTGTTTTTTGTTTTGAATTACCAACGCATTTGTTTTACATCTTGAATATGGGTTAAAGAGGGACATTTCATTGAAATATCATGTTAATTTTAAAACGGGTTTGTAAGGGTTAAGGTAGTTTCTATATAACGACAAAGGAGGGATCTTTTGAATTAAAAATTGTAACAGTTTTTAGTAAAGACGAAAATGTTTTCGATTCCATTAAACAAGTTATTATTCAAAGGGAATCAATTAGTGTGTACATTGGCTATAACAAAACACGAAACTTCCCACGATCATATGTCGAATGAAAAGAATCGGGCCTATTATGGTAGTCGTCGTTATCGTCGCCGTCGCTTCGCCCCTTAATAGCAATTACGGTACTAGTTCCAGACGACGACGACTAATTTTAAACGAAATTGGTAGCACTTTTTTTTTATTCGAAAAATTGAACAAATCTTATGAAAGTTTGTGAGACACATTTTTAAGAGCAAAACATTTTGGAAAGCTCAAGCGAAAATGAATGAAATCCAAATAATGTCCAGAGGAGAATTTTAAGACAGATAATGGATGTTTTAAGTTAGCATGGGAGAACCAGGTGAATTTATTTTTGACGAAATAACTTCGAATTCTTCCTTAAAATTGCTAGAAATATTTCCTCTTCGCTAACTATTGAATGAAATTGATTTTCATTTTTTACTTTTATCGCACTGCTCGCCTGCTAGTCTTCATCAAAATAAATAGCGACAGAAAAGTCAAGAAGCGACTCTCGCGGCGACTACCATAATAGGCCCGATTAAATGTTGATCTTTTAATAAGTGGACATATACTGGCTATCCGATCGGTAACAATTTGCATAAGTTAAAATTTTCAGTCATGTTGACACGTTGGAGGAAGAAAAAGCAATCAAATCGGGAACAAAACTGATATTCAGCCCGCGGAAGAAGTCTTCTAACCGTCATTGAACGGGTGAATAAGAAGATATTTGGTTGCAAATTTTCAAAATGCTTTGCTCCTTTTATATTCAGAATAGGATGGCTTTTTTCAAATCCACTGAGAAAAAAATCCCGGGAATATTAAGAATCTGGCTGATTCGTATTGACAAAAGTAATTTGGTTTTTTTTTATACCTGTTAATCATTAATGAACGAAAACAATTTTCACTCACATATTAACGACTAATCGGGATTCGGTTGTTGTTGTGTATATAAATGATAGTTTCATATAATTTGCAATAAAAAAATAAATTGGTCTAATGTCAATTCTGACACCGATCTGATTCCGTAATAGCCCCGCGCCTATAAGAAAACCATTTAAAAAATCATTAAAAAATTATTGACAAAAATATATCGGAGTTCGTAATGAAAGCTGCATTCAATACATGGCGTAGCAAAGCATAGCATAAGATGGCATAAGGCAACCGATCGCTTTACAGCTTGCTGCTCCTTATGCGATGCTACCCATCAACGTAAACTCTTTAAAAGAAAATCCTTTAGAATCGATCGATGGAATCATCTTTGTTGATATGCTTTGCAATATCATGACTGATTGATTGATTGATTGATTGCAGCTTATGGGATCGAGGATTGAAAAATTTTCGCTTCACATAATTATATGTATGTATGTACTTGTACAGTCGTTCATATTCATGCGCTATATATATACATGCCGTATTTACACAACACCCGTCGTATACAAAGGGTACAGCTATATAAATTAGTGTGTATATATTAATACAATCCTGTCAAAGGATTTTTTTACTTGCTATCAATGTTAAAAGAAATTTCAATTTAAAAATCTATAAACACTATTTAAAATTAATTAAACATTAATGCATTAAATTTAAAAGGAAATAATAATAAAATTTATAATTGTTATAATTAATTATAATAATTATAATTATTATAATAATTATAATAATTATAATAATTAGAATTATAAAAATTATAATAATTATAATAATTATAATAATTCGAATAATTATAATAATCATAATAATTATAATAAAAGTAATAATAATATTAATAATAATATTTTTAATTATAATAAAAATAAGAATAATATTTATAATAATAATGATAATAATAATTGATAAAAATAAGAATAAAACAAAATCGAAAACTTTCAAAAACTTAGGAAAACGAATACAGCAATAAAAACAATTATATTAACTGAAAAATAATAAAGTAATTAGATATCAATGTGTATATCTGAAAGTTTTAAATAACATAATTTATGTAAATTAATTAAATTTTCAATTCAATTAATCCTTCTTAAAAATTAATTCATTAAAATTAAGTTTTGAAAATGTTCCGCTTCTCTTTACATTGTAATTTTCCGCAAGCACACTATCAACTATTTTTCAATTATTCATTTATTGCAAAAGTTAATTAAGATCTATTAAAAAAATTAATAAAACAAGAATTTTCTTTTAATTTAGGAATTAAAAAAAAGAAATTTCTTTTCTTTTCTTCTCATCATTATTTCTTCCCCTTATGTTGAATATTTTCGCTTTTAAATTTCACTGTTCTGATGCTTGGATTAGAGGAGGCATCCTCTTCATTTATTCTTCTCTCTTCTTCGTTCTTTTGTTTGTTTCTTTGTTTGCTTTTGGATTTCACTTTTACTTTCTCTTGGTTGATTCTGGTAGTTTTCGTTTTTACTTCTTCTTCTTCTTCACCCTCTGGTTGCTCTTCGGTTTTGTTTAGGCTTATTTATCAATAAATATTTATGAACATCAGTTCCCACTGATGTTACGTTTTATTGTTCTTCAAATCGTTTTGATTGGGCGGACTCGCTTGCTGTTGTTGTTGTTGTTGTTTTTGTGTTTGATTATGCGCCATTTGTTGTTGCTGTTGTTGGTTCTGCAGCGTTGATTGCTGCTGTTGCGGCTGCGGCTGTTGTTGTTGATGAGTTGCTGTCAAAATTGTTGGTGTCGATAGTGTTGTCGCTTGAGTAATTACGGTAGTTGCTGAAATAGTCTGCTGCTGTTGTTGTTGCTGCTGCTGCTGCTGCTGTGATTGCGTTTGCTGTTGATGCGAATTTTGTTGTTGCAATTGCGATTGCTATAATTGGAAAAAATGAAGAAAAATTTTTATAAAATATTTATACCAATTTAACCATTAATTTAACCACGCTGAATGGAGTAAAAAAAGATCACTCTGAATCAGTGCTGTCGTTTTCTTAACTGAGAAAGTAGCAAAATGTTTTTAAAATAGTAGTTTTTATAAAATAAAGGGAGTATATTTAAGAAAAAGGAGTTTTTAAGCAATAAAAGAAAAAGAAAACTACATAGTTAGGGATTTTCCTTTAAAAACCTCGAAAACTCTTAAGCCAAGCAGGCTACAAAATGAATGAATGTAATTTTGTATGAAAAAATTTACACTTTTTCGCTTTTTAAATCTTTCCACTTTTAATGGAATATCCTAGTTGCTTATAGTGAATGAAGAAAAAGATTAACGTATCTGAGTAAAAGATTTTTCGTAGGCTTGCCAAACAGTTAATTTTCACCGCACAAAGAAGCTATAACAAAATTTATTTACAACCAAATAGTAGTACGTTACAGTGCGACTCGAAGTGCAATGGTTCATCGCATACCATCTGTCAAATTTTATGGTATGCGATGGCATCAGGTAGAGAGATTTTTTTGAGTGGGCAAATTTCGGTATGCGATGAACATTTTAAGATGGCATTTTGAGAGAAAATTTGCTGCATAGAAGCGCCAAAACATTGAAAGGGATGCAAGATTTGTTAAATCAAGAGCAAAAAAGAAAAAAAACCATCGCAAGCGATAGATGGCATCCGATATCGCAAGCTATATCTCGCATACCATCTGCCATGAGCGGTCTCCATTTGTGATCTATCGCATACTTTCGATCGCATGCGATGAACCATCGCACGTCGAGACCTTAAGTTAGCGACAGGAGTAGTAAAGTAGTACGGCAAGACGAAAAGGATCAAAAAAACTACTATAGTAGCAATTCGACAGCACATCTCCGAATTAGTAAAAAAAAAAATAATGTGTTTCAGCGATGCTCGTAGTTTATTTGTTGTAGTCCAGTGTATGTAAGTATGTATGTTGAAGTGGCTGCCAGTGTGATACGACGACGGGGTTTTCTTGTGTTTGTGTGAGTGTATATGCCTTTTTGTGTAGTGTGCCCCTAACATGAGATTTTTTGAAAGCCCAGTGCTAAGCTTGGAACATTAAACTCCGTTTTGACTGTGCCGGGAATCGAACCTCGGACCCTGGGATCAAGAGCATAGGACGTATCCCCTATGCTGTTCCAGAGCCACTAGCATATAGAACTATAGCTGCAATTTCGGCCAAAAGCTATTACGTGGTTCATCACAACACTCGACTTATAGCGTGGTTCACCACAGTTGAACTTTTTCACCAAATCATACCATACCCTGCAGGAAGCCTGTCGGCACATGATCCAATGTCTACAATGAATCAATAGGTATAGTTCATCTCTGTCGACCATGTCAACAAGAAGTCTATATATAATTTTAATTTTTGTGAGTTTTTGCCGCAGTGAATGCGATAGAAACAATCAACGAGGTTTCTACTAGTGATGCCACGAATATTCGGCCACTATTCGGTATTCGGCCTATTCGGCGTCATTTTTCAGTATTCGGTATTCGGCCGAATAGTTAAAATATTCGGCCGAATACCGAATAGTAGAAATAACTTATTAAAAAAATCAGCAGTAACTACAAATTAAGTTTTTCTCACAATAACGTAAAAAAATTTAATTAACGAGATCTAAAAATACAGCAGATTTGCTTTTTATTCTTTAGAAATATTAAATGTACGCTAGCTTCTTCTAAATTTTCTTCGAAAACATTATAAACAGTGGGCAAATTTTTCAGCGGCTCAGGGATGAAAAAGCATGTCTTGGATTGAAAAATTTTTTAATTTGTTACCAAAAATATTTTTCCTGAAAGCTTTTTGCTTTTTAAACTATATTTACTTTAAAAAAAGTAAATAAACAAAAAAAAAAAAATCAAGTGCTCGTGCGAGATTTGAACCCGCGATCTTCAGAGCTCAAGGCAAGCACTCAACGCATTGAACCACCATAGGCACACGAATGGCTCTTGCTATTGACGTACTAAAATAAATGCCTTCAATAATGGTTCCCTCGTCAATAGCATGTCTATTGTTTGTCTCCACTATTGGTGGTTTTGCAATGACAAGCAATGGTAATTGTCTATATCGGTTTGCATTGCGAAGGGCATAATTAGTCAGTAGTACTGTTGACGCGGACAGTAGAAAAAGAGTATAGATTCACTACTGTCATTTTCTGCAGGGTAACGCGCCAAAATTTGGCCGAAGTTGCAGCTATAGTTCTATATGGCCACTAGTCGAGTTTAACTACTAAGACAATATGTTAGAGAGGCAACAGATATCCGGTTACTCTATTCGGTATCCGGTATTTGAGAAGAAAAAAATTCCGAACGTTATTTTTGGACATAGAAAACTTTTAAGTAATGTTTGTTTCGAAGTTTTCTGTCAAAATTTTAGCGGGAAGGCGTAGGGTTTCCTCCAATCTCTCCATTTTCAAATCTGTATTCATAGTAAAAATAAAACATAGCAAAAGTTTAGTGAGAGATATCCGGCGGCCGGATATTGATGGTAGTGGCCGGATATCCGTTGCAACTCTAATCCGGACTATCCGGCCAAAAATTAACTATTCTATAGGGCGACCCAGAGTATTACTCTAAATTTCCCCTTTTTTTTACATACATATTTATTTATATATGTACTTACATTTGAATTGCACAAAACGCTATATACAGATTCAACTTTGCTAAGCTTTTCAAAAAGCGGAATAAGTTCCAATAATTCACAATCGGTGGCATCATCGAACCATGATTTCACAGGAACCTAAGAAAAATAAAGGTCGTTATGGCTCTTTTTTCAAATACCCATTCGTCCCAAAATTACTTACCGCATTGTCTGGATGAAATATATAACTCGCTGGCGAATTATCGACGATTACGATCTTTTGTAAATCCCGGCCAAGACGATTCAAGTCCTTTATATAATTTCCCCTGTAATAAACGCATGATTCCCTAAACAGTCTTGCTCGAAAAACATTCCATCTAAATGAGAGTGCAACGAAAAGGCGAAGAAGATTGTTAGAAAAAACAACTACAACGATAGCAACAACAACAAGCATTCGATCGATTGTACTCACTTATCTAACAGATCGGCAACTGGATCTGCGTATTTGGCTAGTGACGCTGTAAATAATACACATTCATATAGTTCGCCCATTTTCCGCAGGAATTCATCGACATAAGGCCGTTTCAGTACGTAAACTTGATGGATGGTGCCGTCGATTTCTACTGGTACAATAAAGTCAGCATTTGGAATTGGCTGCAAGTAAAAAAAAAAAAATTATCAAACAAAGAATTCCTTAGACATGAGCAATGCGAATCGCCTTTCAAAATACTGATTCGGCTCTTACGTCCGAAGTTTAGAGCTATCTTTAATACACATAAGGACTGTCCCAGAAATAACTGTCTTTTTGTTTTTAGGCTATTTATAAAAAAGTGTTAACTCTATAGCAACATATTTGGTACCTAAATAAAGTATAAATATTGCAGATTAAAAAAAAAATCATCGTAATAGCTACTTCGTCAAAAAAAAGTATAAACTGAAATCGTACAAATCAGAGTGGCGTGGGAAAAAGCAGGCATAAAGTCGCAGCTACCCTTCAAAAACACAGGATCAGGAAAAAGCGGAAAGCTAAAGTTAATTTACTCAGAACCACACTTCGGTTCTATATGGCAGCAAACGACATCAATCAGTTAACGGATTAAAAGAGGAGCTATAAAGTACAGGGTCGTGAACCGTGTGGAAAATTTGCCCAGTTCGGGGGTTTGAACCGTGTTTGAACTTTTGGATTGGTTCGTCAAATCGGTTTTTCTATTTCTTTGAGCCGCGGTTTCGGTTCGGTTCATCGGTTCGGGAATTTCTTAAACTGAAAAAATTTGTTAACACGTGCTCCCACTTCTAACGCAATTTTTTACCATTTAGGTATCGATACTAATTTCATAAGAATATGGACTTCGATTTTTTTGTTTTTAGCCTATGGGAGCGACCACTGTGGATGGTGGCAGGGAAAAATTAATCCCTAAACCTTTACAAAATGGGGTTCGGTTCTCGGTTCGGTTCAAACGTTTGTGAAAAACTTCGGTTCGGTTAATGGTTCGGTTCATCAGCAGATAAGAGCGGTTTTCCGGTTCAAAACCGGTTCACGTCCCTGATAAAGTACAAAAAGTACCTGATAGGTCAGAAGAAAAGGACGCCGAAGCCAAGAGGAGGGCTCGAAAACTGTATCGCGATTACCTGCCCAAATTTGATTGCGTGATCATGGACGATGAAACGTATTGCAAAGCGGATTTCAAGCAGTTACCTGGACAAGGATATTATACTGCGGTTAGAAGGGGTGGAGCATCCTCTAAATTTACTACCGAAAAACATACCAAATTTCCAAAGAAATACATGGTGTGGCATTTGCAAATGTGGCCGTCGAAATTTACATCAGGAAGTGTTTGAACCGGCGTTTGCTGCCTTTTATACGTCAGCACCAAGGTTCAGTACTATTTTGGCCTGTCCTAGCAAAATCTCACTACGCCCAGAGAACGATGGATTGGTACCAAACTAATAATGTCACTGTGGTACCAAGAGAAGCTAATTCGAATTGCCTCGAACTTCGTCCAATCTAAAAATTTTGCGCTTTAATGAAAAGGAACATTAAAAAGACCAAATAAACTGCGAAAAACATCGAAATATTTCGACATAAATGGCGTCGCGCATACACTAAGGTGAACGAAAGGTCGGTAAAAAAACCTAATGGAGGACCTTAATCAAAAAGTGTATAATTTTTTTGGAGTGTATTTTTTCAGTGTAATTAAAATTTTTATTTATTTTGTAATGTTCACTTAATAATAAGAATTAAAAAAAAAACATCATTGGTTTTTTACAATAAAAAAAAAAAACAAAAGGACAATTATTTCTGGGACAGTCCATGTGTACATGCATATTAAAAAGTAACACCGACTTAAGAATGCTGTACAAAAAAATGTTTAAAAATGACTATATTTACGGAGTGTGTATCAATTACATTACTGCTAAGCAAGGAGATAACAGGCGTGAGGTGTCAAGGATTGATCGCCCCAGACCCGGATCAATACCGTAGCCGGCGGCCGGAGTCTATGAAGGGATGCAAGCTTCCGTCGAGGGGAATATCTAGATGAATTTTTTGTTTTTCCCTTTCCATAATACACACCGGGGCGCGACAAGAAAACATTTCTTTCCGGCCTGAGTAAAGGTGTTATAGTCAGTCCAGCCTGACAAATATTAGAATACGTACTCCTTCTCTTTGGTTTCTAGTTAAACAAACTAAAGTATGGGAGCGTGGAAATTTTTAAGGAAAGACAAGTTCCTTACACAGTGCACTCTCTCTTAAGCGGACACCTATGGGACCGAAAAATATGTCCGCTTAATAGAGGTGTCTGCTTAAGAGAAAACCATTTGAGAAATACACTAGGGCATTCCCAAAAAGTGTCCGTTTAAGAGGGATGTCCGCAAGGAGAGAGTATACTGTACTATATTTAAACAAGTAAGAAAGCGAAAGTCGGTCAAGCCCGACTTCGCCCAGCGTCCCGACAATATTGACGCACTGTGTTTTGCCTCTCCCTACGGAAGTTACTAAAAATCTCAATTTGTGGGAGCGGCAGTGCGCGGACCACATCATTTTTTTCCTACACCCTTCATTTGCCTAGGTCAACCTATATGTTTAAAATTTGAAGCTTCTGCGCCTTTTACTTCGGAAGTTAGGACAAATGGACAAATTTTTGGGCGTGGCAGTGGGAGGATATAGACCATTTTCACTTTGGATCATGTGTGCTGAATTTGGACGTGATTGATCCAGGCGATTGAAAGGCGATCCGCTTACGCTTAAGCTTACGCTGGGTATAAAAAATATTTTTGTACAATTTTATAGATAAGAAAGCTGTGTATAGACGGACCGAAGAGAGAGAGAGAGAGAAGAGAGAGAGAGAGAGAGACCGTCAGCTACAGATTGACTGACAGACGGGGAGACTGACATGGCTGATTCGATCTCCTAGTGACGCTCATAATTTCTATACACATTTCCTATAGGCGACAGGGGCTGGGGAGCAGTTCAGAAAAAAGTTACTCACGTACGCACAAACGCAATATACCATAAGCTGAATATAATCCGGATAGTGTTATAAGAAATTTGTTCTTATACACACAGAAAAATATGATCACGTACAATCGATAAGATCCCCTTATTGAGCGATTTTATAGAGAAATCTGCTTAAACTATGGGAATAATATGCTTTTTCCATAGAGAAAACTCTTGAATGCATAGAGAAAATCTTATTGAAACATTTTAATATATATCCTCATATACTTATTTCATGTGAATATCTTATTATTTATGTTGAAGAATATTTTATTATTTCTCTTGAAGAATATGGAAAACTTCTTGATATAGTAAAATTAAGTTTTGATAAGATTCCTCATTGGAAGAAAATCGTTTCAAGAAGAAGCCTTTTTAATATTAAAAGCAAGACTTATTGATTTAGAAAAGTATATGAATTCCGTATTCATTCCATAGTTTAAAAAGACAAACCAGTTTTTTTGCACGTGCATTGATATAATCAATCTAGCAAGCTCAAATCATATCTCGCGCTGGCGTAGTTGAAGTGTGCTAGATACGCAATCTGGAAGATCCGAGTTCGAACCCTGACGCAGGCAAAAGAATTTGTGGAAAAATGAAGAGTAATTAAATTTCAAGGAAAAAATACGGGGAGCGGAAAGTAAGTTGCCAAACAATAAATAAGTTGCTTTTTCAAGAAATTCCTATAGAATCTTTTTTTAAATTTTTTTATTTAAAAAAGTTTGGTAAAATCTTTTATTTCTCAGTTTTCTTAAATAATGTAAATGATAAATAATCTACATTTTTTTTTTTTTAATTTCCATTTTTTATTGAATCTTCCTTTAAATAGGAACTAACAATAAGTATTAAAATCTCAATTCTAAACAGGGTTCGGAAATCCGTTCTTTTCGGTTCGTTCGCGAACGAATCGTTATCACACGAACTGAATTTTTATTTCGTTCGCGAACGAAATGTTTTTCGATCGCGAAAAATATTTTTGGTTCGTGAACGGAATCGGAAAGCAAACGAACTAAAAAAAAATTCGTGAGCGATTTTAATCGGAATTAATCGGTTCTTTTTCGTTCTTCACAGTAGGTATGCAATTTTGTATTTTTTAGGGGTTGAAATTTTATTCTCAATCTTGAAGAGTTTGCTGTGCATGGGCCGCTGAATTTTTCCGTTCTCTTAAAAACTTTCCGTTCGGCAGCCAGCAAATTTTAAAAAATTCAGTTCACAGGTAAAAAATATGCTCGCGAATTGAAAAAATTCAGATGGCAGGTATGGATTGTGCTCGCGAATAGAAAAACGAATGGATCACGTTGCGAGTCGTAAAATGAAAAAGAACTGAATTTTTCGGTTCGCGAACGGAATTTTTTGGTACCCTGATTCTAAGTAAATGTGAGCTACTTATACCGCATATAAAGTATAAAGTAGTATTTCGATACGACGGGCCTCAATTCAAGAGATGGGCTGCTGATGGATTTGAGCCTCTCGGATTAAGGACGATGCGCGCTTGACGCGTACTTTTCGACGGGTGGCGATTGCCGTAGCTGGACAATCGTTTGTCGCAAAGTGTTCGACGGGTATATGGCGCCAAGTAGACGGGTGACTTATGAACAAGATCAACAGCGATGAGTCGATCGCGCAGACGCGTACTTTTCGAAGGGTGGCGATTTCCGCAGCTGGACAATCGTTATCGCAAAGTAATCGGTTTCGCGGGTTGGCATCGACCGCTTCTATATGCGGACCCGGTAATACTTTTAAGTGTAGGAGTCGGAAGATCAATCCTTCGTAGTCTGGAACTCGAAGCAGTAAAGGCTAAGGACCTAGCCATTTCGTTGGGATAATGATGCAGACGCTCTGTGTAGGCTGATTTCAGGCGTGCTACTTCATCCCTTAAAAACGGTATTTACAGGTCTCTGTGGATATTTGCGTTGCGTATATACCAAGGTGCACCTGTAATTACACGAAGAATTTTTGATTGTACTCTGTATTATTTCAATGCTGGAGGAATTAGCATTTCCCCACAATTCGACTACGTATAACCATATTGGTTTTAATATACTTCTATATAAAAGAATTTTTTGTTCAATTTTTAAAGGCGAGCGATGGTTTATAAGTCAATGAAACTTAGAAGCTTTCAGTTTCAATGCGTTTCTTTTCGCTTCTATATGCCTCCGCCATGTAAGACGCCTGTCCAAGTGAATACCTAGGTAAACAACGTTTTCTGTCTGAGGGACTAGTATATTGTTTATTGTTACGTGCTTACTTTTTTGTTCGTTTATTTTGACGCGCCATATCGCAAGCCATTTTTCGATTACTTTTAAGTGTGATTGTAGAATTCGAGAGGAAGAAATCTCGCTTTGATGACGGCTAAGTATAGCTGTGTCGTCGGCAAAAGTAGAAATTGTAAGGTTACTGTTTACAGGTAAATCCCCTGTGTACAGTAAGTATAGGAATGGTCAAAGAACACTCCCTTGCGGCACTCCTGCTCTAATTGCTATATTTTGGGTAATGTGGTCTTTATATTTAACTTTAAAGACTCTATTGCTTAAGTAGCACGTTAGAATCCCGTTAACAGATGGAGGTAGGAGAGATTTTACTTTATTAATCAGTCCTTCGTGCCAAACCTTATCAAATGCCTGAGCTACATCCTAAAAGACAGCAGAACAGTATTCTTTATACTCAAAAGCTTTTCGTATTTCATTTGTTTTACGATTAACTTGCTCTATAGTACCATGATTTTTACGGAAACCGAACTGGTGATTTGGAATAATATTATTTTCTGATATAAATGGGGTCAATTTAAAGAGCAGTGCTTTTTCAAAAAGTTTTGAAATGCGTGGGAGAAGGCTTATTGGTATATAGGACGACACAATTGGCGCATCCTTACCAGGCTTTGGGAACATTTTGATTAACGAGGATTTCCACATAATTGGAAAATATTTGAATCGCATGATAGCATTGAAAAGCTTCGTAATAATCCCAATTGCAATTAGTGGCAGCTCTATAATCATATTTGTAGTATTTTGTGCTCTCCAGGAGATTTTTTGGGAGATAATTGACCACTGATTATTTTCTTTATTTCATTTGCGCGGAAGATGATCGGAAAATCGCTCGAATTTAATTGAGTCGTTGGCATTTCACAGCCTCCAACAGCGGTGTTGGGTTGAAAAACCAAATTTAAATGATTTGCAAATATGTTAGCTTTATCTTCGTCGCTACGCGCCCAATTTCCATGGGGGTCTCTAATAGGGGACTCTCCTACTTTCGGCGTATTAATATATCGTTAGCTTCGGATAGAAAGGGCGTAACTCATTTTTTTTTTGAAACGAGATTTTTGCATTTTCTGATGGTCGACTCTCAAATACACCCCCTCCAAAAAAATTGACGACCTTTGATTGAAAATACCGAAGTTATAGTTACTTTTAAAAAAGCCCTAACTCATAGCGAACATTTTTGCGAAAGAAAAAAGCCCTAACTCAATAAAAGACGTTCAACTACGCCAGTGATGGCGAGACCTATAAATTAACATTCATAACTGTGCGTGTGCATTAGGGTGATGACTTTTTTTGAAACTCTTTTCCTGTATTATAGTACGATGAACTTTTATTAAAGGCTTCATAAAATACTAATTTTAAGGTTATTTTGTAAAAAAATGTCACGCATCAAGTCATTTGAAAAATTTAATTTTTGATTTTTTTCCAAATTTTTGATGTTACTGTAAGCAGAGTAGCTCCTAGAGGGGTCAAATGTAGGACCAACTACCATTATTTTTTTATTCCCAACAATTTATCCAAAAATACCTTCCCCCTATCTCCACTCCTTAAGGGGGCTCCAATACAAAAGTAATTTTTTTATGAATTTTTCCCCCACTGTCCTAACTAGCCCCAGAGTGCCGCTTTTGTTTGACCGACCCCCATTAACTTTGTCTCATTAACATTTTTTCGCAACATACTGACCCCCTATCTCCCCTCCTTAGGGGGTCACCCATACAAAATTACCTTAATTTTATCACAATTTCAGACAAAATGCCTGTCACTACAGTCAAACCCCTCCTAGGGGGCTGATATATATGACCGACCCCCATTATTTTTTTACCCCAAGTATTTTCTTTAAACATACCTACCCTCTATCTCCCCTCCTTAGGGGGGTCCCCATACAAAAATAGGCTTAAATTAAAGAAAAATGCCTCACGAACTTCAATCTATAATATAGATGCCGTAGGAACAAGAACGAGCATGTTCAGTATGTATATTCGAAAAATTTACACAAGTACCTTTTAAACGAGCCTAATATGAAGAATATTGGATGCGTTTTTGGTATGTTTTAATAATATGTTATAATTATTATTTTTTTTAAAACTGAATTTTGGGTTCCATCCCCTAACTGGCCAAATAATGACCCTAGTAGAAAAAAAATGAATTTTCCACTCAAATGCCGCAAACCTCAATCTATGACGAGTTTTTTGAGACTATAACCATTAAAATCGGTTAGTGGTTTCTATTCATAAAATTAATTCAAAACAAATATTTTTTGGAACGCATTATTCACTGTTTTCACGTTCCTTTCTTAAGTCTTTGCATGTCTCTCTTGGTCTGTATGCATGCAAAGACTCAAGACACGAACGTGAAAACAGTGAATAATGTGTTCAAAAAATATTTGTTTTGAATTAATTTTATCAATAGAAACCACTAACCGATATTATTGGTTATAGTATAGTGCTGGATCGCATCTTATAATTTTATTTATATTTTAAACTTTGCGTACAAAGACCTAACTCACGTGTTTTGAACGAAAATTGATATCAAAAAGCCCTAACTCAGAAAACTGTTCGAAACACAGAAAAAATAAAAATTCAAGCCTAAAACAAATTTCGTGCGTAGTATTTAATTGACTTTGCGTTTAAACTTTTTTTAAATATCTAACCTTTGCGATTTTATGAAGTTTTTTCCTTCTCCTGTAAAGTAGCAAAATAATGAGTTACGCCCTTTCTATCCGAAGCTATCGATATTTACTTGCTTTCCATAAAGAATATTTTCCTATAGCCTGTGGTGATAATTTCGAGACGTAGCTCTTGCACTCATGATTTCTCTCTCTCTTGAGAGGGCCTTTTTTAATTCGTTTGTTGCAGCTTTATATCGGAGCCTTGCAACAGGGGATCTGCATTGCTGCCACTCCCGCCTGAGCCTACGTTTTTCTATGACAAGCCTTTTTATGTCTTGGTTGCTATTAGGGAAATTCTTATTATAGTTTTTAGGTCTAGGCGTTGACTACTCCGCCGATGCCGTTTAAATTGATTTCAATATAGTATTAGCATCATCAATGAGGTCTATACAGTCAATGGTGTAATTAGTATGAATGTGAGAAGCACCATATTTTTTATATTTTAGCCAGTTGGTGTTGTTGGAAGTAGGTCCTATAGGTGATTCAACGAAAATTGGTTTTTCTGATATATTGAAGAAGACAGGTGAGTGGTCGGAGGAGAGATCGAAGACTGTTTTGACTATAACTCGTGATCTATTCACTCCTTTCACAATGGCAAAATCAATGAGGTCTTAACTTTTTGTTTGATCAGAGGGTCAGTATGTTGGCTGTCCCACTGTTAGAAAAGTCTAGCCTACCCATGCTGTTTGTAAGAGTATGATACAATTCCCAACTAGCAAAATAGTTCCGAAATTGGTAACTTCTTACCTATTTTAGGGCAGAATATTTCCTGCCCTGCCCTAAATAGAGCATAATTACGTACGACTTCCATTCGACGTAAGTGGGGAATAGCATGGAAGTCGTCTGGCGGTAATAATAGGGCATTTCGTATTTAAAGTTAGGGCATTGAGAAGGCATTTCGACCAAAAATAGGTCGAAAATAAGTCGAAATTACCAAACTTTAACCTAAATTGGGCAAAGAATGAAATGAAAAGAACGAAACGAAAACTAACCCAAAACGAAACGACAAAAAGGGAGAGATATATATAAATAGATAAGATCTTTCTCATTCATACGGATTACTTCAATACAACAATGAACGAAAGATTTTCTATCAAGTATGTCTTATGAAATAAATAATAAATAAAATATGGACTTGAGTAAAAAATATTTTGCGATTCATAAAACTTTAATGTATATGCGAGCTTGGATTTATGGTGAAAGTGTTCCTTGTACTCCTTCATTTTTCAGGGGCCATCTCATTGATGTGAATTAAATAAATTTTTCTTAAAATAAAAATTATTTTTCGTATAGAAAAAACAGATGCAGAAGTAGAATTCTCAATCCGCCATTCGAAAGACATGGCGGAACGCAAAATCGGTCCACAAAGTCGAATTTCCTTCATTTCCTTACCTACTAAGAAAAAATGACTTTCAGGTCTTTCTTTATAGTTATTTTTCCTTAAATTATCCCTGTTAAGGAATTTATTACTTATTTTTGCTCTAATATGGCATTTAAACTTTTTCTGCGACAGCCACTCACATGTATTGCTTACGCTTTTCCCTCAGTTTGACGGAAACAGCCGAGCATGCAACATCGAGAGCGGGCATGCGGAAATTTATAGCTTTTTCCGTCAATTTCAGCTCTTTTATGCTACTTCTAGCTTTCATTAAAACTCGCGGTGCTTCTTCGCGTTTAGAGTATTCATATGTTCCTAGCAATTGGGAACAAAATGGAATTTTATTCTGGCCGAATAAAAATTCATTAATTAAAACTCACACTTCTATGATCTCAACGTTACTTTACATAATGGTCCTTTTAGGTCAAAATAGGGCATACGTTTTTTTTTTAGCTTTGTGTTTTTCCTTCAGAGGCATTTCGACTTAAAAGTCGAAAATCAATGCAGAAAGGCAACAAAACAAGTAATTTTTTTGGACCTAATATCGCCCTTAAAGTCGGATGGACCTAATAGTCGAAAATAAGTCCAAAATTTAGTCCATATGCCTTAAAAAATTTACCTAATTTGGAATTGAAAGTTATGGCACTATTAGGGCATTCAAGAAGGACTGTTTTACCTATTTTCGACCTAAAATATTCTTTAAAGTCACATTGACTTTTAAGCCGTGACATAGGTTGAATTTAGGTAATTTCGACCTTGTAAAACTTACTTTTATGTTAGGGTATTTTTAAGGCAGAAATTTGGTCAATAATAGGTAAAACATAACCAAAATTGGTCGAATGGACCTAGCGCTGGTCATATTTCCTTACTTTGCTTGTTGGGTTGTCTTCCTTTTGGACTTATAAGTCGAGACCTCCAGTGCGTATGTTTAGCATTGAAATCTCCAGCTGCTAAGAATTTGCTGCCTAGAGTATTGCAGAAATCCTTAAACTGTTTTTCTGTGACCAAGAAGCGAGGAGGACAGTATACAGAAGATAAAGTCAAATTACTACAACGATTTTGTATAGAAATGGATGTTGCCATTACGAAATTTGAGGCATATGACTCAAGTGAAAAGTGTTTAATCCTGCATCGAACTAGAATCGCTGTTCCACCATGCGCTTTTCGATCAGGGTGGTTTGTTTGGTAGAATCGATATCGATATCGATTGTGTTGGCGTACGCCGTTTGCATTCCATGAACATATGATTAGTGTGTTCATTTTTCAGAAATGAGTATTTGGAGCATCTGATTTTGTGCTCGGACTAGCTCTTGAAGTGTGTTCTGCATAGATGTCATAAATTGGGTCATGCATTGTCTAAAACTGAAATTCATGTTTTCTAAATTGTTGCTATGGGACTGATATGGAATTTGAGTGGTGGTTGTACCTATATTTAGAGCACTAGCATAGGACACTCCTGGTTTAGCTGAAGAATTTTCAGTAGCTTTTTTGTTAACAGGAGCCTCAAGGAAAACAATTTTATTTTGAGGATTACATGCAGTTTGCTTTTGTTGCAATAACCGGCTTTTTAGTTCCTTATAAATAGGAACAGCCTCTGTAATTTGCGGTGTGGTCACCCCCGCAGTTGCTACACTTCTTTATATTTTCCTCATTGCTACCTTTAAAGGTAAAGTTGGAAGAATGATGGAATTCTCCACATACCACACAGACAACACGTAGGGTGCAATAAGACTTTGTATGTCCACAGTAGTTCTGGTAGTTAGGACATTGGACGGTGTAAAAGGTACCGCAGGTTATATATTGATGCGTTTCATTTTTTTTCAATTTTAAGGTGTCCGCAACAAGTTCAACTTTGAACATTGGCTGAGGTACCTTTTTCCTATTAAATATGTTAATAAGAGATTTCACTTGGAATCCATTCTCTTCAAGCGCTTGCTTTATTTCAGATATTGGAATATCTGATTCCAGGCCCTTTATTACAACGGACATACCTTCGCTACTTTTTAGCTGGAAAGTGTAGAAGCTTTTTTATACCCGACACACTCTGTGTCGAGGGTACACAGAAAAACTGGCTACGAAAAATTCCAATTAATGGTGATTGTTAAACTCGATTCATTGGCATTTTAATTGTCACAATTAAAAATTTCAAACAAATCACCAATTTCGGCAAAATTTTGTAATATAATTAAAAAACAAAGTTTTGTTTGACTGATTTGTCATATCAATCACCAAAAGTATTCACACTTAACAAAACTTTGTTTGATTGTTTTGTTGTATCAATTAATGAAAATATTCACACTCAACAAACATTTTCAATAAAGGATTTGTTCTATCAATAACCAAAAGTATTCGCACTCAACAAATATATTCATCAACGGTTTGTTGTATCAACAACCAAAAGTATTCGCATTCAACAAACATTTTCAATTAAGGATTTGTTCTATCAACAACCAAAAGTATTCATCCTCAACAAAACCTTGATTGCTTGTTTTGTTTAAATCAATTAATGAAAGTATTAGTGCATATAAATATTTTTCTAAAGTTCTCATTAGCTTTATGCGGACGTCGTACAAGAAGAGACAAAATAATCAAAAGCTGACATATGTTCATTAATCATGATGTTATAATTTATAATTATCGTCCGTAAACTGACTTTAAGACTCCAATTTTTATTATGGAATATGTAGATGAGGCAGTTTTTTCCTTTTTTATTTATTTAAAATTTTTTAGTTGATTTTTAATACCTTTGATTGTTGATATTACAAATCAATAGTTGAAAATGTTTGTTGAATGCGAATACTTTTGGTTGTTGATACAACAAATCGTTAATTGAAATTTTTTGTTGAATGCGAATACTTTTGGTTGTTGATACAACAAATCGTTGATTGAAAATGTTTGTTGAATGCGAATACTTTTGGTTGTTGATACAACAAATCGTTGATTGAATATATTTGTTGAGTGTGAATACTTTCATTAATTGTCCCAACCAAACGATTTGTTTAATATAACAAAAAGTGTGATAGGCTGAGTTTTAACAACGAAATTGTTATATTGATTAAAAAATTGGTTGTATTTACGCACAAAAGTTTTTCTGTGTATATTGCGTTTGTGTGGTTGTGTGTAACACCCAGAACCAGTCGAGATAGACCATACAAAATATATATAGAAATGATCAGCGTCACCAGGAGATTCGATTTAGACATGTCCGTCTGTCTGTATACAGTTATCTTATCGAAGGAGTTGAGCTATCTTGATAAAATTTGGTTTGCGTGCTCACGGGGACATGAGTAAGAACCAGTTCGAGAACCCGATCGGACCATTTTTAGGGGTACCTCCAGTACTAGGGTCTGTTACGAAAATCACAAAATCTGCTCTAAAATCGAAGTTTTTCAACATATTTTGATGAAGTTGGATATTTGAACATGTTTCAAGGCAAGTAATACGATTTATAAAAATTGTAAAAGTGGGAGTGGCAGAAGGGCGGTCTTCGAAAATTGTCTCCTGCACCCGAAACTCAAATTGGACTTGAACGAAATTTGGCACTTATGATTCCTTTGTAGCCATAACCATATTTCCAAAAAATTTACTTGGTCGGTCCATTATTAACGGCACCTCCAGTACTAGGGTCTGTCACAAAAATCCCAAAACTGTCTCAAAATCTGACTTATTCGAAATATTTCAATGAAACTTAGAATTTGACCGTATATTTAGCCTGCGATTAGAATTGCAAAAAAAAAAAAAATTGAAAAGTGGGCGTGGCAAAGGGGCGGTTTTCATAAAGAATATTAACAAAAGTCGGTATATGAGCCTCCTATGGCCTTAAAAACCTCTTGAATATTCTTACTTAGTGGTCCTGTTTTTTGGGCGTGTTTCAAAAATTATTTAAACATGTGTGTCTGTGTCGGGTATTTTATTGTCAGGCTCGCCTGACTATAACACCCTTACTTGTTTCTTTTAATGGAAGTGCTTTGTAACAAGTCGATAGTTGCTTTCTTTATAGACCTGAATTTTGGTCTTTTTGATTTTGGTACTAACGTTTTAAAAAATGGTACTAACGTTTTTAAGGAGGTACTAACGTCCACAATTATTTTGCACACTCTTGAACTGTGCGGCTTCAACCCTCCAATCCCAGGTTTAGCAGCTGCACTACGACTTCCGTTCCGTGCTGCTTCAGGACCGATCGGACTATAAACTTTATTTATTTTAAATAAATTACGCGACCGCACAAAAAATACGTTTTTTGATCAACAGTGTTGTAATATATTTTTCAAAAAAAATCGACACTCGCTGGAGCAGGGATCGAACCCGCCGACCTTGTTTTTTACAAGAATTCATATCAAAATTATAAGTTATCTTCTTAACTTTTCGTTCAATTTTTCGTTAAAATAAACGATAGGAGCGGCTGCAATGTTTATTGGGCCGTTACCATTTTGTGGTCCATCATGGAGCTTCTTCAAACTCCATACCAAGATGTGGCTTGAAACGACAGCTCAGGAGGAATGGCAGGACACAGACGGTAACAAACAAGCTAAAGACTTCATGCCACTCATCTCAACGACCAGAACAAGAGAGCTTTTTATGCTGAACAGAACTGGAATTCGACTTGTCACAGGCTTTCTTACTGGACATTGTCGAGTAAACAAGCATCTATCGAACCTTGGATTATCTCGAGACGACAGCTGCAGACTCTGTAACGAAGAAGAGCAAACAGCGGAGCACATCTTGTGCCACTGTGATAGTGTAGCGAGACTCAGACTTCGTTACCTATACACTGCCTATCCTTCCACAACTGAGGTAGGTAAAATCGCTCCACGGGACATTGCGGCATTTCTGAATGCCACGCGCCTATGGAATTAGAAAAGTGTTGTCACAATAATCCTTGCAGGATGCAGTGACGCGGTGACCTGGTTCCCAAACCCATCCCTAACATAACATAACATAACATAACATAACATAAACGATAAGTTTTTCTCTATGGTTTCAATGAGACAATCTACTTGGTAAAAAATACATAACGAAATCTTATTGTTTTTCTTCCATTTTATGTGGTATCGTTTTCTCTGTGTATGTAGCTTTCAAATGTCCAAGATCTAGACGTCGTCTTAGGTACTTGCAGAACGCCTTGCAATTGGTTGAAAACATTAGTGATCTTCCCTTAAACGTGCATTTACCTCGAAATATTCAAAAACTCGCAAATCAAGAAGGCTTAGAAATTAACAAAAAAATGTTTTGTATGAAAAATTTTACAGTTTTCCGCTTTTTCGATCTTTTCACGTTTAAGGAAAGACCCCTGTTTAAAGGATAGTGAGGGAATTTTCAATAAAAATTTCCTCTTTAAATTTATTTCACATATTCGGCTTTGCTTAAAGAGGCCTTAAGAATGATAGAAGTTAAACTCTTTTAGGTTGAAGCGGCAAACAAAAACCGAAGAATGTCTTATGTTTCTTTTCTTTCCTCGCTCTTTACCCTTCGCACAAGCTTTTCCTTTTTAAAGGAAACCCCAGCTGTATTTTTTCTTGTTTGACCGATTATTGGGGATGAAAGATGATAGGGTTGCCACATACTGCGACAGACCGTTCACTGCCGTCAAAATGTAACTATTTTTAACCCGAGGCAGGGTGTCTGGCATTTGAAGCTATAAGTCACGGTGCATAATGAGTACCGCAGCGAAAATTCTACAATCCTTATCGTTGTCGTCATCGCAATACATTGGCGTGTGACCATCAAAAGCTAAGTGTCTGTGTGTTTGTGTCCGCGTGCGAGGGCCATGGACAGAACTGGATGCCGTCATTGTTAGCGATATTCCAATTACCGACTTCACCACCACACTTCACTTCACTTCACTTTTCAGTGTTTTTCCTGACCTTCCACAATAATGTGCCTCATAAATCGTCACTTCAACTCTGACTTTCTATTTAACTGGCCGAATTCACTAACACACTTGCATTTGAAGCGAATGCACATACTACTTTTGTACGCGATTCTCAACTGCAATCAACTTGGCAACTCTGCATTCTGGCCTTTTGGCGCTGTCGTTTTCGAACGATTTATTTCACCGGAAATTGTTTCAATGTTTAGACGAACATAACAGTACACACACAAACTAACAAAATAAGTATGTACTCTGAAGTAATGAAGAGGTCAATTTGACAAAAAGGACCACTCTGAGGTCACTCCTGGAATTTTTGTGACCAGTCGGGGAGTAGCTGCAGAGTAGTAAAAAATTACTGCAGGGTAATTACAGTTAATTAAGTCAAATAAAAGGAAGAAATCTTGGAATATCCTGTAATGACCAGATTAAAGTAAATCAGACCGATTCAGAATATTCCCGGCGAATTTACTATTCTCGAGAGTAAACTTCTTCTCTTTTATATATTTGGGGGAAGAAATTTCATGGTGAATGGGTTTGACCAATACCCATAATTTTCCTTACCCTATCTATTTAAAGAAGAATTTTTGTCTCGAGAAAAGTTAATTCCACCAGAATATTCAAAATTCTAGGAGGAACGACTAGACTCTTGAGAAGGTATCAACAAAAGGGTAAATAGAAGTGATTCAGAAAATGAGGTCGGGTTGAAATTGATCTATTGACTTTCAGCGGACTGCAAGAATTTTACTCTCTTTACTGCTATTAGGTCTATTTGTAACTAGCCGGGGAGTAGTCCGAACTACTGCAAGAAATGTACAAGGGATATGCCATAAAGTTACAGATACGAAAGGGAAATGCATCTAGTGCTCCTTTTCATTGTTGTCGGCATTACCATTGTTTTATACATTGTTGTCTTCGTTTAATTTTCGTTTTGGTTCGTTTCGTCGTCTTGTTTGTTCCATCTGTCAAATCCGGAGGACCTGGAATGTAAGGATACCCCCATTGCTGTGGGTAGCTTCTTCTTTTGTGGTATTCTCTTGTTTTCTTAGTTGGTATAATATTTCATGGTCGCTCTTGAAAGTAGAAAATTTTCTAGTGTTTTTTAAAAATCATCTTCGTGCAGCAGAGCAAAAAAAATATTGCATACTTTTGCGGTATTTTGCCTTATAATTTCGTTTCATTTTAAAATTTCGATTATTTTCGAGAATTTGCGAATATAAAATATTTTTTATGAAAATATAGAATTACAGTACACTCGGGATAACGTCAACCCCCTAATCCGTCAACCCCCCAAAACGTCAACACCTTTTTATTTACATTGACTATTCTAAAACGTCAACAAAACCTAAAAGCTCTAAAGGTAAACTCTGACAAATAGAAAATTTTAGCTGGAATTACGTATCTATAGAATACGAATTCTCAGAATTTCGGGAACCTCCTTTTGTGCGAACAATGTAGTTTTTGCTCTCTTTGTTCAGTTGTGTTTCGAAAATTTTGATGTTGCGCGTATAAAAAAGTCATATAAAATATTTTTTCAATTTTTACAAATACATTAACACTTGTTTGAATCAGATGATTGGTTTGTTTTAGTTTATACTAAAAAATCGTAAAAACTATAGTCCCGACTATGTTTTGATCTAAAATGAGGACAATCATAAACGTCAACAACTCGCGGTTTTAATTAGTTGACGTTATCCCGAGTGTACTGTATGTATGTAAATGAAAATTAAAATATTGTACAATAAGATGAGAAAAATGAGTGTGGGTATTAAACCTGTAAAATATCGTTACTATTTGGTAAAAAGTAACGACTAATGTAGTCAGCAATTAATATCGTCTCGTTACTGATGGAAGTATCTCCTTCCCAGCAAAAATCGTAACAGTTATATAACTAAGGACTGTCCCAGAAATAACTGTCCTTTTGTTTTTAGGCTATTTATAAAAAAGTGTTAACTCTATAGCAACATATTTGGTACCTAAATAAAGTATAAATATTGCAGATTAAAACAAAAAAACTCATTCGTAAAATAAAAGAGCTACTGAAAAGATGTCGTCTCAACAAGAAGAAAAGCGGAAAGCAATTATTTACAAAAACCTGGAAAATCCAAACACCACGTACAAAAAGATCGCTAAGGAAGTTGGCGTGTGCGAAAAAACTGTCGGTAGGACCATAAAACGATACAGACAGCTTACCCCTTTATCAAAAACACCAGGATCAGGGAGAAAAAGTGGTCCAGCGAGCCAAGCGGTGGCCCAGAACGTTAAGCGGCTTTTTACTCAGAACCCAGGCACTTCGGTTCGTGATATGGCAGCAAAAGCGGGAACATCGAAGTCAAGTGTTCAACGGATTACAAACCTAAGGAGCTATAAAGTACAAAAAGTACCTGATAGGTCAGAAGAAAAGGACGCCGAAGCCAATAGGAGGGCTCGAAAACTGTATCGCGATTACCTGCCCAAATTTGATGGCGTGATCATGGACGATGAAACGTATTGCAAAGCGGATTTCAAGCAGTTACCTGGACACGGATATTATACTGCGGTTAGAAGGGGTGGAGCATCCTCTAAATTTACCACCGAAAAACATATCAAATTTCCAAAGAAATACATGGTGTGGCATTTGCAAATGTGGCCGTCGAAATTTACATCAGGAAGTGTTTGAACCGGCGTTTGCTGCCTTTTATACGTCAATACCAAGGTTCAGTACTATTTTGGCCTGACCTAGCAACATCTCACTACGCCCAGAGTACGATGGATTGGTACCAAGCCAATAATGTCACTGTGGTACCAAGAGAAGCAAATCCTCCGAATTGCCCCGAACTTCGTCCAATCGAAAAATATTGGGCTTTAATGAAAAGGAACCTTAAGAAGACCAAACAAACTGCGAAGAACATCGAAATATTTCGACATAAATGGCGTCGGGCATACACAAAGGTGAACGAAAGGTCGGTAAAAAACCTAATGGAGGACCGTAATAAAAAAGTGTATAATTTTTTTTAAGTGTATTTTTTTCAGTGTAATTAAAATTTTTATTTATTTTGTAATGTTCACTTAATAATAAACTGAAAGAATTTTTAAAAAACCATCATTAGTTTTTTGCAATAAAAAAAAATAAAAGGACAGTTATTTCTGGGACAGTCCCGAAAAGGGTACCAGATGTTGCCGTATTTTTTTCGTTACAAGCTTATGGGCAAGAGGATATTTATACCACAATGTTGCTGAAAAAATGTTCCGCACACAGCGTACATGTATCAACCATATTTTTCTGTTGCGCGAATCTGTAATAGGTTTTTCTCTATTTGGTATCTGAAATGTTGCAGTATTTGTAACTTGTTAGTACCCTGTTATTAGTAAAGAAAAGATATGGAAATCTTTTTCATGTAACCCACCCGTTACCATTTTATTATAAGTAGTTTCAAAATTTTCCTTCAATATTTTGAATGTGGCTTCGACGCTTGCCACTTTTGAAATAAATAAATGGCGACATTTCTTATTGATGTATAAACATCACAAAAATTCTGGAATGAGTAAATCAGTGGGTACATTATTGAGTACTTGCGCCAAATCGAAACATTTCGAATTATTTCCTCGATTTATTTTTTTTTTTTACATTTTATTTTAATTTTATTTATATTCATAAGCACCACTTTGGCTAATCCAAATTAAGGAGACTGGAAAAACTTTACCGGTTACTTATCATGAAAATTCAAGACTAGAAAAATGTGTTTACAGAACATGCATTGGTGTTAGTAACTGTAACATTTGCTCATATGTGTTAATGAGTTTCGGTAGCAGTTTGTTGCTGGGTTACTGCCCTTCGGCAAGTTCAAAGAGTGCTGTACTAGTTCTTTACTAGTGCAAAAACCACCAGTACTAGTTCTTTTCTATACCTCTCTCCAAATAAAATTCTGTCGAAAATCATCATAAAATATGTATAGAAAAGCACTAGTGCAGTTTGCACCAGTATAATACCAGCTCATTTGGCGGCAATTGGATACCTTTGCACTACTTAAATACTAGTGATTTCGTAGAAAAAGTTACTACTTCTTGGGGTGTTTCGTTTTATTCTATAGGATATTTCTACCTTTTAATTCACTCTTTATTAGGTATAAAAACATATAATGCGCTCAAAAAAGGGAATGATTAAAATTCTTTACTTTTTGACTAGTGAAATACTAAAAAAAATTTAGTTGCACATGCAACAAGGTAAATGAAGATGAAACTCTCCATAGTTTGCTTGTAAGAGTATCTATTTAATGTCTAAATTAAATTTTAAGAACAATATTTAATGCAAAACCTTTAAAATGTGGCATAAATATGGTGGAAGTTTTACCACAAGTTGCACTAGTTCTGATAGTTCTAGTAGAAGTACTAGTTGTTTTTAGAAAAGGGTATAGCACTATCAGCATAGTGATTCTGCCCCGGAAGCCGATTTCAACTTTAGTTGTTTTGCTGTTTAGGTAAATGCAAAACATTTAATTTTCGGGAAGTTTTTGCTCTCGATCCCCTATAGTCCTTGAATATCCTTGAAAAAGGTGTTTTTTTAGAGAAAATTTAAAAAAAATCATATCTAAGACAACTATAAAGATAGAATGTTCATCCAACAGCATATATATAGAAAATTACTCAGAAAATATTACAAAAATATTTTTCAGGTAATTTTGCTAAAACCAATACATGCTCCCGTGGAAGGATTTTTTTCCATGACAATTTTTTTGTTGTTCGAGGTATGCGACTAGCTTAATTAAAATTCTCGAAAATAGAGTTTTATACCAGGATTAAGTATGCTGTGTTTCAATACGCTCAGGCACCTGCGACATCCTTAAAAATGGCAAGTTAAAATGTTGCATACTTCTCGGGTATACCTGTGATTGGTATGCATCAATATGAATTTTCCGTATTGTCATATCATGTGAATTTGTGTAACAAACAACAAAGAAAAATAAAAATCCTAATTCTACAGAAAAATCTAACCACAGTCCAAATATTCGCTAATTCTACTGAAAAATCTAACCCAAATAAAAATTGCAAAACAACTAATCTATGAAATATGTAAACAAAGCAATAAAACCCGAAAGTGAACAGAATCGATCTACCTGACTACCTGGAACTGGATAAGAATTCACCCCTGCATTTTTAAAAAATACCAGCCATCCAAAGCCCAATACCATACAGGTAAAGAGGTAAATAAGTATAAATTGATTCTATCTTGCATTGATAGTCTTAATCGCACTAATCAACTCAAACATATAAAATGTCTCTATGCGCAAACTGCAACCGTGTTTTGCGTACCCTTAAAGGACAAAATAAAATAGTTAAAAATGAGGACGAAGCCATGCGATTTTCTCAAGTTATGGAAAAAAATATGAATGTCGGAGACGTTCTTTGCAACAGATGTCGGCTTTTGCCTTACAGGCGTTGTACCCATCAAGAATTAGCCGGACAACCATCGCCACAAGGGAGTTTGGAAAATTCATCATGAGGACAGCGACGAGGAATTCTATTATCAAATACGTGACACCAGTGGATGTGAAAACGTCATGGAATTGCCAATCAAAAGGGTTGTCGCTACGCATAAATACTGTATTTTATGCAAAGCTACTAACAATTTGAAGACAATTCCGATAAACGCCAGAGTTCAAGTCTTCATTAAAAGGAACTTATTTATGCTAAATGGCGATCGCTGCTGTGATACACATCTAATTGGGAATATTTTTTACAAAGACCAAGTGCCTATACTACAAGCGTTTTCAAACACTAGTCAGCTCAGCCCCGAAGAAGTGCATACATTTTTACGAAAAGTTTCAGCGAGAGTGGACACATCGCTTGTGGACCAGATTGTGGATTTTTCCATGCCGGAGCAGTAGCTAAGAGTTTTCACAAGACTCAGTTGGGAAAATTTAATCGAGCTTAGAGATATGTTCACATCAATGCGAAGTTCTTGCAGTCGCACTGTAACTCAAGCTCTAGTTGTCTTTTTTATGAAAATGACAACGAGTAATTCCAACAGACTTATTTCGAGCATTTTAGGTCTACAGTCTGAGCAATTGGTATCAAAATACTGCAGCCAAATAATTAAATGTTTCACAATGAATGTTCTACCATACCATTTTGGAGTACAGGCATTATCGCGGGAGGACATCATCAACAACCATACATCATATATAGCAAAAAAGCTGTATAATATCGATTACGAGCTAATGCTTATTTGTGATGGAATATATATACGACATCAGAAGAGCCAGAACAACGCATACCAACGGAAATCATATTCGGTTCAAAAAAAAGTACCTTTATGCAAGCCATTCACGGTTTGCTGCATCGACGGCTATATAGTTGATTTCTTCGGACCGTTCAACAGCATAAAAAACGATACCACTATTATTAAGAAAATTTTAGAGGATCCAGAAGGACTGAAAACTTTGTTGCAGCCGGGAGATATGTTCTTGGTCGACCGCGGATTTAGAGATGTTACGGAAGATTTAAAAAATGAAGGCTTTATCCTCCTGATGCCAGCTTTTAAAGGGAAGAAAAAACAATTGACAACTGAGGAATCAAACCACTCGCGTAAAATAACCAAATTAAGGTGGGTGGTTGAAGCGGTGCACGGAACGATTGGCCAGAAGTACAAATTATTACACCACACTCTCGACAATAAAATGTTACCGAAGGTGAAGTCCATCAGCAGGATTGCAGGATTCCTGCACAATAAATATGGAAAACGTTTGCAGTTCGATAAGAATCTAGCGGACGATATAGTTGATCAAATAACTATGAAAATGGGGACCGAAAACACTTTAAGTACAGAAGCTGACGAAAATAATTGGAACAGGAGAAGAACGGCTTTTCAACCATTAAATGCATCGGATGTTCAGGATTTTCCACAACTTTCAGAAAAAGACTTAATAATACTATTCACCGGAACATACCACTTAAACCAGGCCGTTTCATACCTAGCGGAGTTAATCGGCGAAGAAGATAGTCCAAAAATTCAATACATGAAGGAGTCTCCAAATATTATTCAGGCTGAAATCCAATCTCGGCATATTAACGCAGGGAAATATCGATGCTACGTAGAATACATGCCTAACGAGGACGGTTTGGACGCCATAAAACGCTATGCCTGTGACTGTGCAAATGGCAAACGATCTGTAGGATGTTGTTCACATATTGCATCAATTATTTACTATTTATCCCATGCTAGATATTTGTCACGTATTTTTAAGTCCGCTGAAATTTTAACAAACAGTTTTTGATGAAACTGAAGTCACAGTTGTAATAAATTCAGACAGTGAGGAAGATTAAATAATCCTGGTATTTTCTAAAAATGCAGGGGTGAATTCTTCTCCAGTTCCACGTAGTCAGGTAGATCGATTCTGTTCACTTTCGGGTTTTATTGCTTTGTTTACATATTTCATAGATTAGTTGTTTTGCAATTTTTATTTGGGTTAGATTTTTCAGTAGAATTAGCGAATATTTGGACTGTGGTTAGATTTTTCTGTAGGATTAAGCAATTTTTTATTTTTCTTTGTTGTTTGTTACACAAATTCACATGAAATGACAATACGGAAAAATCATATTGATGCATACCAATCACAGGTACACCCGAGAAGTATGCAAAAATTTTTTAACGTGCCATTTTTAAGGATGTCGCAGGCGCCTGAGCGTATTGAAGCCCAGCATACTTAATCCTGGTATAAAACTCCATTTTCGAGAATTTTAATTAAGCTAGTCGCATACCTCGAGCAACAAAAAAATTGTCATGGAAAAATATCCTTCCACGGGAGCATGTATTGGTTTTAGCAAAATTACCTGAAAATTATTTTTGTAATATTTTCTGAGTAATTTTCTATATATATGCTGTTGGATGAACATTCTATCTTTATAGTTGTCTTAGATATGATTTTTTTAAAATTTTCTCTAAAAAACCACCTTTTTCAAGGATAGTCAAGGACTATAGGGGATCGAGAGCAAAAACTTCCCGAAAATTAAATGTTTTGCATTTACCTAAACAGCAAAACAATTAAAGTTGAAATCGGCTTCCGGGGCAGAATCACTATGCTGATAGTGCTATACCCTTTACCTACTGCTTGCTACAGGGTAGTACGTGTTTTACACAGTTGCCGGAGTAATTGAGTACTAAAATAATGGGTCCACAAAACAGTAGTCTAGTAGAGTGAGTTGATATTTGATTACTAAATACTGGGTGAAGATTCAAAGAGCATGAGGGAGTTTACTTTATCAACCTTGAGTTATTCAATCAATGAATGAACAATATTTTAAAAAAATTTAACGAGTACTTAGTTACGGTTACACTCACCTTAAAGCTGCTATGCACTAATGTCTCATCCAGATCGATGACCATGCATTTTTTGTGCATATCCGAGTGCCTAACCTGAGGTAGCAGGTACCTTTGTTGGTCCGGCAACGGTGGCGGCGTTGTTGAGCCATCAATTGGCGTTCCATTCTGATTGGTCTTTGCTCGATTGCGTCGCCAGCAACAAAGTATCGATTGAAAGAATCCGCGCTTTTGTGGCTTTAATCGCTCTACCTCATCTAAAATAAGAAATGAGAGAATAAAAGTGTTAAAGAAACATCTTTCAAAGACTTTCGTAACAATCCGTATACGGTTGATTGATATGCCATTTTCGAACTGAATAGAAATTTTGATATTATATACCTAAGCCCACCAGAAGTACTGATTTTATCAGTACAGTACTGATTTTCGGCTCATTGTACTGATTGAAAATCGGTACTGATTTAGTACTGATTCTTGAACTTTTCTCAAATCAAATATTCTACGATAAACACAGACTCAAAATGTCTCACTCTTAGTATGGCTACGTGAAGTCGTATTGTACACCGGATAAAATCTTGGAATGGAACCAAGAGAAAGTTGAAATGGAAAGTAGATGGGTTGAAATTTACAAGCACATAGATGCTGCACAAGTGCCCTATTTGGAATTTTCGGTTCTCATTCAATTCATTCTTTGCTTGCCTCGAACCAACGGCACCAATCAATAGGTTGTAAATTCTTGGATACTACAAGTTTAAACCTATCGATTGGTACCAATTTTATTTAAATTGGATAAATGGTTGAATTTTATTCTCGCAAAGACTTTTATTTTTGACAAAAAAAATATTTGTCTCAGTTTAAGGTCTGTGTCCACTTCAATCAAAAATTTTTTTGGAGACTTGTACCTTTATTTCGTTTTGACGTAGTGTACAATCGGAAAAATTAGATATGCAAGACTATCGATACTGTGAACATCGATAGTTTCGATGGTTTTTGAAACGCTCTGAAAAACTTTTTCCCTCTTAAATAATTGGAATATATTCCATATCGCCAAGTATTCGCGTTTGTTTTAATTAAAGATGAGTAATATTGACTTACTGATGCTGACTCATCACCCATGGGGACTTAAAACCATTGATGGTTAAGAAAGATAATATTTGTTGGTTGTATCGGTCGTACCATCGATGACAATAGAATACCCGACACAGACACAAATGTTCAAATAATTTTTTTTAATATCAAGAGGTTTTTAAGACCATAAGGGGCCCCATATACAGACTTTTGATAGATTTGTTTATGAAAACTGCCCCTTTGCCACGCCCACTTTTCCAATTTTTTTTAACTATAATCGGAGGCTAAAATATACGCTCAAATTTAAAGTTTCATTAAAATATTTCGAAAAAGTCCGATTTTAAGGCAGTTTTGGGATTTTTGTTAAAGACCCTAGTACTGGAGGTACCCTTAAAACTGGACCGATCAAGGAAATTTTAGTCCCCATGTACTGGATATTAGTACTGGGAGCATATAGGTGCACTTGCAATTTTTTTAATATCACACTGCTGCGCCATCTGATTGAAAAATTTTTTGCTTTTAAATGAAAGTAAATACTAAGGGGTGTTTTTAAAAGCAAATTATAGAGTGGCGGGAAACTGGGAATACACTGAAAAAAATATTCAAAATGTTCTTTTTAGTTTTGTGAAAAAAATTTTCTGTGTAAAAATTAAAAAAATTTTTTTTTTAGCTTCCTTGTTTTATTATCTAACATAATCTGCTTAGATCGTCTCTCTATCTCAATTGGTTGTTGAGAAATACAATTTTGAAAAAAGGCTTATAAAAAAGGATTTTCAAGAATATTTCAAGGACCGTTCAAAATAAAAATCTAAAAAGTGGTCTCCACAGTGTTTTTAGATGGCGCCTATCGAAAAATGAACAAAATTTAAAAATTCCTTTCATGATGCTGCAACCCGCTAGACCCTTTTGTCGAGATAGCTCAACTCCTTCGATAAGATAACTGTATACAGACAGACGGACAGACGGACATGTCTAAATCGAATCTCCTGGTGACGTTGATCATTTCTATATATATTTTGTATGGTCTATCTCGACTGGTTCTGGGTGTTACACACAACCACACAAACGCAATATACCCTCGACACAGAGTGTGTAGTAGTAGTTACCAAAAAGTTTAAGCTAAGGCTAAAACTTAATCTTTCGAAGTAAAAGTGGTAGTTACCAAGTCAAATTAAACCGGTCTAAAAGAAAAATATTCCCTGAATATAAGCAGTGATCCAAAGATCCAAACTGGTAATGATTCGCATGTGACTGACAGTGACGCTGAAGATTTTGCTTAGTTGTATTTGGAAATCTAACAATTTTTAGTTCTGATTCCAAAGAATTAAATTTGTTTGAACTGAATTAATGCATTTTTTAGATAAATATATACTTAAAAATGTGTCCGTTAGCGTACAGAAAAAAAATTTTTTTTTTCACATTTGTCCGTTTTTTTTTGCAGAAAGGAGATGGTAACGTTAGGCATGATATTCGTTTCCTATCTTGGTACCTATTGTGCTCAACTTGAAACAGATTTTAGCTCTTAGTGGGTCCACTCTCGACCTCAATGACTGTCTGAAGACTATTCTATATATGGTATAAATAGAACAAACTTGTCTGTTTCGGATACTGCAATTTCCGACTAAGGCTCTTTTGGAGCTTCTTTTAAAGATTCTTTGCTTTTGGAAGCCGGGTAATCGATTTATCTTTCTACCAATTCCCAATCGTGTTCCATGGTATTTAAATCCGGTATTTTGGATGGACTACAAAGCTAACGTCGAGCATAATACAGCAAGCAATCCTTGACTTAACCCCTTCAATGCCTAATAATTTTATAATTAATAATTTTTTTAAATAATTTTGATAATTTTCCATTGATAAATTTCGTATTTTTGGACAATCCTGGCAAAGACTAATAAATCAATTATTTTAAAACTAAGCAATTTTAAATGATGGATTACAAAAAACAAACTTTCAATTCACAAATCAGTTTTGACGACATTTCCTACTGGGAAAGCTATTCGATTCGATGATACTAAATTGCAGGGCATGAAAATAAACGAAACGAAACGTTTCCAAATGTTCCGTTCGGCTCATTTCAAAAAAAAAAAAACAAAACGAAACCCAAAAGAAATTAGATTTTGTTTTAAAGTATTTTGTACAGTTTAAGTTTTTGAGAAAATACGAAATCGAAACTGAAAAGTTTGCTGCGATATGTCTAAAAAGAAAAACGAAACATATGATACGTTTCGGGGAAACGTTTCCCAATAAATTCTCTCTGTGCAAGGAAGGCAGATTTTTTAAAGATTTTCTTGTAAATTTAAAACCGGACTATGTATAAGCCAAAAATTTACTTTATGGGTGGTCATTATCAGACCTGTAATTTTCAAATACAAATACCAATACCATTACAAATACCTAAGGAATTAAAAACTTAAATACTAAATAAAAATACTAGGTATTGGTACTTGAAGAAAACTAAATACAAATACTCGGTTTTTCAAATAGCAAGTCCAATTCCAAGTTCTCGAGTATTTACAGAGCGAAATTTATTCATATTCAAACACTCCATTTGATCGTACTAGAAGAATATGTTTTAAATTTCTGCTATTTAGATTATTCTTTTGATCCGAATATATATACTTCAGTGCAGAAAAAAGTCGTTCAACACTGACTTGAGTAGATGGAATAGCTAACACAACCTTTGCTATATTCGTCAGTGAATTGTTTTGCCTGTTCCAAAATTCTATAACATTTTCACATATCCCAAGCCGATGTTGTCGTTCATAGACTATAAGATCTTTCTCTATTTTTTTAAAGTTTCACATTTGATTTTTAAAGGAATACTAGATTGTTCAATTTCAAAATATTTAAAGAAAAAAAGGAGGTTGATATGTATGGAAATCATAAGTCGGCTTCTACATTGAACGATTATCGACGCGATTTTCACAACGATTTTTTCAAATTCCCTTTTGAAATTGTCTTCTGTCGGTGTTCGCTTCTAACAATACACGATTTGCAAGCAGCCGATTTATACTTTGTTGTGTTTTTCTTAATACATTCGTTATTGGATTTATGCGAATTAATAAGTAAGTAATAAAATAAGTGGTTGTGACGCATTTTAAAATATATAAATTAAATTAGAATGGATTCAGAGGAATGCGACACACTTCATAAAAAATTATTCGAACAATTCTTTGAAACTGTTTTCCGTTCTACGAACGGCGGGAAGGCAACTGTCAAAAATCGGCATGGAAATCGACGACATGGCTAGTACAAACGATTTTGACCGCTTCACTTTCGTCTCTCCTCCTTGCCTACAAACGCAAAAATCGTGATGCTGTTGGCCGACAATCGTCCATGTAAATAGACTAAGAAACATTTCAATTCTAGGCATACGTTAATCCAAAAGAACGAAATTCGAAACGTTTCGCTTTCGTTCTTTTTGCTTTAAAAAATACTGATTTTGTTTTTACTCATGGAACAAAACTTTTCAAAATATTTGAAAAGTTTGTTTTTTCATGTGAACGGTACGTGAATCGTTCCGTTTATTTTCATACACTGCTAAATTGACATTTAAGTAAAATCGATCCGAAAAATCATAGAAAAAAGTCGATAGAAATCGTCGACGGTTACGACCATTCATCATACTGTGAGAGCCTTCTCACATGCTCAATTCAGGCGTAAATGCATGCATGCACGATATTCTTCTCCCTAAGAGGCCTACACATGCGTCCACTTGAGACAGCAGCGCTTTGTCCAAATGACCACTAAGACAATTTAACGGTCGAATGCTTGAGCTGAATACTGAAGACGACGATGGCAATTTTTCAAGAGAAATCGATTTTTGTTCTAATAAACCAATTAAGGCGAAGTGCTTTTCCTTTAATTCTTATTCTTTGTTTTTTTGTTTGTTTGTTAATGCTCTCTTGGTAGGCATATTTTCGTAGGCGCATGTGTCTGTGTGTGGCATATGTGTGTCCGCTGATATCTTTAATCAGTCCAGTTAAATGGAGGAACGCAATCAGCAATCAATTAGCAGTCACAGTCAAAGTCACAGCCACAGTCTCCCGGCCGTCGCTTGCAATTAAGATTGAAAGGAACGAGGGACGAAATTTTAAAACAATTAAAAGAGTTTTTCCCCATTTGTGAGGAGATTGTAGTTCCCTCCATCGGGATACTGCGATTCGTTAAAAAAAGAAAAATAATGAGAGAATTGCAATCTCTTGAATGTTGAAATACCGTATGTGTATATGTACATACTTATATTGCAGATATGAAGTAGTAAAGTCGTTCATTTTTCCCACTGTGGACGAGGCGATATTCACTTCAAAGAGCCACAAAGGTGAGGAGATTGAATTTTCCTACAACCGCCAATGAAACGGATAAATAGACAAATATCTAGATAAAGTTCCAATGACAGCACACAGAAAAAGTAGGAGAGAGAGGGAGAGAGAGAGAGAGAGAGAGAGAGGAAGAGAGAGAGAGAGAGAGAGGAAGAGAGAGAGAGGAAGAGAGAGAGAGGAAGAGAAAGAGAGGAATAGAGAGAGAGAGAGAGAGAGAGAGAGAGAGAGAAGAGAGAGAGAGAGAAGAGAGAGAAGAGAGGAAAGAGAGGAAGAGAGAGAAAGAGAGGAAGAGAGGAAGAGAGGAAGAGAAAGAGAGAGAGGAAGAGAGGAGAGAGGAAGAGAGAGAAGGAGAGAGAGAGAAGGAAGAGAAGAGAGAGAGAGAGGAAGAGAGGAGAGAGGAAGAGAGAGAGAGAGAGAGGAAGGGAGAGAGAGAGAGAGAGAGAAGAGAGAGAGAGAGGAGAGAGAGAGAGAGAAAGAGAGGAGAAGAGAGAGAGAGAGAAGGAGAGAGAGAGAAGAGAAGGAAGAGAAGAGAGAGGAAGAGAGAGAGAGGAAGAGAGAGAGATAGGAAGAGAGAGAGAGAGAGGAAGAGAGAGAGAGAGAGGAAGAGAGAGAGAAGAGAGAGAAGGAGAGAGAGAGAAGGAAGAGAGAGAGGAAGAGAGAGGAGAGAGAGAGAGAGAGAGAAGAGAGAGAGAGAGAGAGAGAGAGAGAGAGAGGAAGAGAGAGAAGAGAGGGAGAGAGAGAGAGAGAGAGAGAGAGAGAGAGAAGAGAGAGAGAGAGAGAGAGAGAGAGAGAGAGAGAGAGAGAGAGAAAGAGAGAGAAGAGAGAGAGAGAGAGAAGAAGAGAGAGAGAGAGGAAGAAAGAGAGAGAGGAAGAAAGAGAGAGAGGAAGAGAGAGATAGGGAAAGAGAAAGTGTGGGAGAAAGTGTAAGAGAGAAAGAGCGACAGGATGAGCTACACATCACTTCTTGTTGCTTTTTATACTTTTGGAAAATTCAATTATCGAAGTCCATTACGAAACGAACGCAATCACATATTTACACACACCTAAACTACTTACACATACGCAAACACGCGCACACACATACATACATACATACATATATGTATATTCTTAGCAATGCAAACTGATGTTATTACGTCAGATTTCACAGTAGCTCCTTTCCAGCACATACACGTCACTAATTGCATTTCCTGCTCATGTCAACGAGGGGAAATCGAAGGGCGTGCTCGAAGCCATTTACAGGCAAACAATAACAACAACAACAACGACCGCATCGACATTCATAGCATGCTTTTGCGTGTTACAAATGCCAAACGTTGCTAACATTTCAAAATTCGTCGTATAAAAGGGCGCTCAAGAAGTTCAAATCATTTCGCCCCTTAATAGTAACCTACGAACTATGTTCCGTTTAGTTTTGTTTTTTGACCTTTGCCGCCCATCGCCCGAACTGCTCAGAGACTGACAAACTTGAGCGTAGAAAAGAAAGTTCACAAAGTTTTCCGTTCAACAATCTCTACACAGTATGTAGACAAAAAGATGGCGAAATTGCATTTTCCATGCATGAAACGATAATGGTTCGGAAAGAAGAAGATAAAACCTTAAACTTGCCCTCGCAGTACAACCTCAACTCAATATTTGCTTTGTCATTTCATTCTTCTTTGGTCCTTAATTATTTTCTTAATCAAGACGAAACTCTGGTTGTCACCGTGTCATTTATTTTTGTGTGTTTCTTATAAAGACAATGTTACCTGATGACGATCACCTCACCTGTTATTTAAAGCTGCGTGGATTCCGGCGGTTCGAATGAGGTTCCAAGAGGACGTCACCGATAAACTCAACGATGAAGTTTAAATTCCCATGAAAAGTTCGTTTGATATTGAAGAATTTGACATTCGACGTCGGCGTTAAATGGTTAGTTCGATTATTCCCATACAACTACCAATATGAAAAGTAGGACTGGGTCTGGGCTAGTTGAGCAAAGGTGAAAAGTTGGGCAATCGCAATACCTTAAGAACTATTTAACGCATGCGAGAATATTATATGGAGGAAAGAAGCTGCAAAAAGGCTTCTATTTGTATTTGTATTTAAATTAGAAAGTCCTAGCACAGCAAGATTAAAAATCTTAAAGTTAGTGCTAGTTAAAGATAAAAACAATTCAATGTAATTCGAAAGAGAGTTTATGTTAAGCATTAAGCTTTGTTACAGTTCCTGATTTTTATAATTATGTATAAGTTTTTTACAGAAAATTAAGGTATAAAAGTAAGTTACTATTCGCTTTTTAAATTCGGGTAAATTGTTTATATTTTGAAGTTGACGAGACAGTGTGTTCCAAAAGCTAATAGCATTTACTAAAAATTGTCTTTCAGATATAAGCGCTTTATGTCTAAATAGGGACAATGTAATTAATTTTGCTTGTTCTTGTAAATTTCAAGCGGACATATCGTCGTCCCGGAGTTATCTCCTCGTATATCACAATCAACCTTTTGTTGGGAAATTGAAGTTTAAAGTTTAACATGGAATATAAAAAAAAAGGCTCGTTGAAAATCGTTGATTCTGTTTTCCTTATATAAAATGCTTTACTTTTTATTATTTCTGATCATTAATTTAAAGTTACTTGGAAAATTATTTAAGTTTAGGGTTTTTTTCATTCCAAGAATTTTTGACAATTCATCGTATACGCCACTTTTTTTGCAACCTGTGCTGGAAAGTGGATATACGAGCAAATGATTTAATAAAGATTTGAAAAATTTTTTTTGTTTTATTTTTTTTGACACGAAAAACGACATAACTAAAATTTTTTTAATGAGTTTATATAGGAAATTTGTTATTTGAGTATCCTTTTTACATTTAAAAAAAAAAGGAGTCCAAATCATAATCTTATTGTTGAAAAATGACTTAACTCCGCATTTCCTGAGAAAAACGACTTGCCACTGCATCAAATAGCGAAGTTTTTTTTTATACATTAAAGGTAGCATTCAAAAGTCATACCTGATACCTTAAAAATGTGCCTATTTAAATGATACACATTTCTCTTATTCTTTTCCCGTGACCTAAACATTTACACCTTTCAAATAGATTTTTCTCAAAAAAAACAGAAAAGTGGAGTTAAGTCGTTCTTCTTCTCAGCCATAGATTAAAAAAAAAAAAAAATTTAGAATTCGTTTTTTTGTTGGGGAAATTAAATTATTATATGGGCATTTCCACGAAAACGTACCCTGTGCAACTGCAAAAAAATTTACACTTTAACACATTTTTGTTCTTCTTATTAAAACATATATACATGCATCATTTTTTTCATGTAGAGTAATATTAAAAAATATGTCTGGTTTGTATACAAATTAATTTTGAAATAGTGCTATTTAAACACATCGCAAACAAAAAAATTATCCCTTTTTTGAGCTTTCGCTACAAGCTGTTTTTGAATATGTGGCAGCACAAATAGATATCAGCTAAAAAGTATGTCATTTTATCTGGTTTGCAGAAAAAGTAGAATGCTTTAGGTTATATGTTGAAATTTTTACAGACGTTTGGAAAATTAACCTTAGACTGTCACGCCCGTTACCGATAAACTACAAACAGTTAAATTATCTTTTAGCAAAAGAATTTAACAAAGTGTTAACCTGCAGATAGTAAGAAGGTAATTCCGTTTAATAATAAACCGAAACCTAGTTGGAGTTTGTGTGACAGAGATGGCATTTTTAACACTTAAGACGGTGTCACACCCGTTACTTATTTATTTTTTTGTGTTATATTTTTGGGCCAATTTACCTTACAGTTCATTTATAGTAAATTATAAATAATAAATTTTAAATAATAAATAACATATAATGAATAAATAATTAATAATTAATAAATTATAAGTAATAATAAATAATACAAATTTAATAATAAATAATAAATAATAAATAATAAATAAAAAAAAATAAATAAACAAATAAAGAATAAAATTAAATTATATAAATATTAATTAATATAGAAGTTTATTATTTATGTATTAATTAATAGTATATTGTAAATATCTTAATTAATACTGTATGCTGACGACTCACACTGATCACCACACACAAAACCTTATTCTCAAAACCTTATTAGCAAAAAAAGTCTATTCAGTAACAGGAAACCAAAATCGTGTGATAAAAAACCAAAAACTTTTAAAAGCAAGTTATTTAACGGAAAACGAATGAAGCTGTTTTTACGAAAATACTACGTTGATATTTTTTATAATAGCTACACTGAAATATATTTTAAAAAACTCGTCTTCCTCATATAACTCTTGTTTCAATTTATATTGTCACACCCGTTACTTTTTTCTGTCACACCCGTTACTGTTGTAAATTGGTATAAAACACATACGAATACCGATGCATTATAAGTAAATACTTCTTCATAGTCAGAATACTCCTTAGAACTGTTGGTTAAACATTCTTTTTATATGTTTCCTGGAAAATTTTACAGAATCGATTAATGAACAAAAGTAAGTTACTATTCGCTTTTTAAATTCGGGTAAATTGTTTATATAATATTTTGAAGTTGACGAGACAGTGTGTTCCAAAAGCTAATAGCATTTACTAAAAATTGTCTTTCAGATATAAGCGCTTTATGTCTAAATAGGGACAATGTAATTAATTTTGCTTGTTCTTGTAAATTTCAAGCGGACATATTCGTCGTCCCGGAGTTATCTCCTCGTATATCACAATCAACCTTTTGTTGGGAAATTGAAGTTTAAAGTTTAACATGGAATATAAAAAAAAAAGGCTCGTTGAAAATCGTTGATTCTGTTTTCCTTATATAAAATGCTTTACTTTTTATTATTTCTGATCATTAATTTAAAGTTACTTGGAAAATTATTTAAGTTATAGGGTTTCTTTCATTCCAAGAATTTTTGACAATTCATAGTATACGCCACTTTTTTGGCAACCTGTGTTGGAAAGTGGATATACGAGCAAATGAATTAATAAAAATTTGATAATGTTTTTTTGTTTTATTTGTTTTGACACGAAAAACGACATAACTAAATTTTTTTTAATGAGTTTACATAGGAAATTTGTTATTTGAGTATCCTTTTTACATTTAAAAAAAAAAGGAGTCCAAATCATAATCTTATTGTTGAAAAATGACTTAACTCCGCATTTCCTGAGAAAAACGACTTGCCACTGCATCAAATAGCGAAATTTTTTTTATACATTAAAGGTAGCATTCAAAAGTCATACCTGATACCTTAAAAATGTGCCTATTTAAATGATACACATTTCTCTTATTCTTTTCCCGTGACCTAAACATTTACACCTTTCAAATAGATTTTTCTCAAAAAAACAGAAAAGTGGAGTTAAGTCGTTCTTCTTCTCAGCCATAGATTAAAAAAAAAAAAAATTTTGAATTCGTTTTTTTGTTGGGGAAATTAAATTATTATATGTAATGTAAGCAACTAAGCTGCAAATAAGGAATTGATATGGGTATTGTTGTTGGTAGAACGTTCCACACCGAGAGAAAAAGGTAGTTATATTAACTGAAAAAGCAGGTTAAAATAACCGAGTTCACCGTTAATTCTTAGCTTATGTGTAGTAGCGGTCGATTCAACAGTACAAACACAGTCAATAGGGATATAACTACCTGATGGTTGATATAACTGTCTCGCGGTTAAATCAACTGTCATCAGCGACTGGGAAAAAAAAAATTTATTTTTTGCTTTGACTTTTTTTTTTATCTTCTTTTATTAATATTTTTTTTTTTATTAAATTATTATATTTTTCTTTATTTATTTGTTTCATTTAAATCTTTTTATCTTTCATCTCTTTAAATTTTCTCGCCTCGGCCGAGCCTTGAACCGCTGACCTCCACTTCGCTGGGCGAACGTCTTAACCATTACGCTAAACGAACGAATTTAATTTCTTGGTCAAAACGCTCACTTGAGTTTATGGTTGCTCAAGTTTAAGGGAACGTGCTTAAGGAATTGTTTCACTCCCAAAATTTTATTGCTTGAAAATGAACCATTAAAAAAATTAAATAAATTAAAATCTTAAAAATTTAGGAGAAAATTTTTGCCTTAAAAAACAACTATACTCTGAACAAAAAAAAAAAAAAAAACTGTAATTAAAAAAAAAATCCAGAACAATTCCCGCCGCCAGGGATAGAACCCCGAAACTCACGACGGTCAACTCACAGCTTAAACAACTGAGCTATTGCAAAACTCCAGAGACGGTTGATCAGAATGCGAACTTATACGTCTAAGTGAACGAAAGCGAATTTGAACATAAAAAGTGACTATTTTTCAACTGTTGATTTGACTTCCTTTTCAGTGCATTTAACGGGAAATACAGTTAATTTGACCACTCTTACTTTAACTGTTCTAAGTGGTTGATTTAACAGTTCTTATTTCTCTCGGTGCACATTTGTTTTAAGGAGCTGAACTACCTGCATTAGCTTTAGTTAGTGCCTTTCAATAAGATTAAATTAATTAAATACAATAAGAACGATTTATTCAATATAATGTACAAAAAATCTTTCAGCGAAAATGCAAAACCATTTTAAATAAGTATTTCAACCCCAAAACAAATTGCGCCACAGAAACAAAAAGACATTGAGAGTCTATTCAGCTATCTTCCAGAAGAAGATGTTAAATATTTTCAAAATTTATTAATTTAATATAACTTTTTATATTATAAATTTAATGAAATGGAATTTGTTATATTCTAAGTATTATATAATAAGCATTCCACATTATTTTCAGAATGAAAATTTTTGTAGGAGTGTTGCTATGAGAATTGTTTTTTTTTTTGCTTCTTTTGTTTTTTTTTTTACACGAATAAATCTTTTTTTATTTAAAATTAACATAAAAAAATGTTTCTTAAAAAAAAAAAAAAATTGTTTGCACATACGATGAGATAACGCAACAACTTTTTACTGCGCAAATTTCATATATAAATCATAGTATATCCACAAAATATGGATATACGATGCTATAACGCGTAGAAATTATCATTTTAAAGGATATACAATTATTTAGCTCACAAATATCTCGTAAACTATAAGGTATAGCAACCTGGAGACTCGACAGATGGATAGATCTTGGAAAAGTACTCGGGAAAACGTGCTTATCTCAGATTTTTTGATTTTGTGATATACGAGGAGATAACTCCGGGACGACGATATGACTAAAACCCATGATACAAGAAAACAAGATAGCGCCATTTCAGGGCGATGACGAAACAAATCAAAACTGTTGACATGTTGTTGTTGGTTTGCATGTTAAATCGGCTTTTTATCTTCGGATGTATTTCGTCATTTTCGCTCTCTGGAGAGAATGCTTCAAAATATAGCGGTACCCGAAATGGCGCTATCTAGTTTTCTTTTATCATGACTAAAACCGATTCGAAAAGATAAGAGAGTGTGAGAGGGAGAGAGAAAGAGAGATAGAGTAATAATAAAACAAATAAGCGAACAAGAAAAGTACAACAAGCAAAACCACACCAAAACACCAACAAAGGCAACAGAAATTCAATCAGGAATGAGACAATGAAAAGGCATTCGTCTCCTCTTCACACACTCTTCACACTCGTCGTCTCGTAGCCTCGTCGTCGTCGTCTTCGTGCTCGACAGACAATCGCAGAGCGTTGGTAATGCAATTTTAAAGTGTTGAGTAGTGTAGTGTAGCCGTAATGCGAAGGCATAGCGACGAGATAGCACAGAGCCGACAAAAGAACGGGGAAGATATGCAATTTTGCGGTTAAGTTGATGACCATTTTATCTAATGGAGGACGAGTGGATGAATGGGGAGAAGAGCAATTACTCTGTCCGGCTCTGCCCCGATCTTTGTAAACGACTAAACAAAAGCGACTAAAGAAAATATAAGCAAACCAAAAGCAATGCAAATATAGGCAAGGCGAATGAAATGATAAACAAATAAGAGAAAAAGTAGAAGGAAAAAAATAATACAATTTCAATTTATCGTTAGCTTGGATTCTAAAGCTCTTACGGGCATTTATGAGTACCAACTAACCGACGACGACAGTTTCTCTGTTGGCAGTTAATCGTTCCACGCTTCATGTTGCGCCGCCACCTGCAACTTCGGAACAATAATGCAAAACGAATCAATTGCCTTGAATGAATGAATGGAGAATCGTTGGTGGAATGATTAAATGACAAATTAGCTGATTGATTGAACGTTCAAATGGCCGACAAATCTAATGACACGACAGCGTCATGAGCGCGATAAGCATGACGCACGCGCTACATATGTATGTACATATATGCAACGATGTCGCGCGATTTTCTTGGATGTACCGTTCGAAATGCAACAGTATTTCGCTCGTGTCAATAAATATTTTGTTAACGGAGTTTCATGAACGTTTCAATGAAAGAGAGAAGGACAATTGAAAGCGTCAGAAATCCAGCATTCGATAAGGAAACTTACAAACGCACATGAACATGGACAGACATGATCACAATCTTTGCACCGAAAACCTAAAATCAGTACATTTTTACGCCTCCAAGATGAAAGTCGGCCTTTGATTTGTTGCCAACAGCAAGGATATACATACATACATAGCGAGAGCAATCCAATATGCGCGAGCTACCCATTTGGGAGATATTTTTAATGATTTTTCTAAGCCTATGTGACGAATTACAAAATGATTCCGAATTTGGGGTACCTACTTATTTTGACACTTCCGTAATTGCCATATTAACCTACATATTTTTGAGCGAAAACAAAAAAGGTGCCTTGACTCAGATCAGGAAGGCAATCTGCTCCCTGGGAGGAAAAAGAATGTAGTCCGCTCAGTTAAAATTCTGCGAAAGTCCAGTTGGTCGCGCACCTTTTAGCCGAATTTTTCTCAACAGTTCCACTGCAGTTGAGTCTGCTAAATGCACCCAATATCTCCTAAACTAGAAGCGATTCCGAAAAACGGACAACGCATATTCAGATTCAGGAGGCCATTTTAAATTTATATACCTGTATGGTTGAAATGAAATTTATACTCTTAAAAATTTTCCTGGGTCTACTACGATACTTGCTCTGGTTCGAATGTCAGAATTTATCATTTCTTAATAGCTTCACAGACGCTTTTACCCCTAACAGTTACACCCATGATACAAAGAGAGCAAGATAGCGCCACTTCGGGTACCGCTATTTTAAAAGATTCGCATTGTTGTTGTTTCCAATGCTAAAGTATAGTTGTGACGTTGGGCTTAACATGCAAAACAACAACAACGAAGCTCTCATTTTGTATTTGTGACATCATCGGGCTGAAGTGGCGCTATCTTGTTTTCTTGTATCATGAGTTACACCGACGAACGATCACATTTAAAAAGCCTTTGCTACAGCAAAAAAAAAAAAAAAATAAATAAATAAATAAATAATAATAATTTATTATATTCAACTCCGACGATTTTGCTTCTTAAGAAAGGGTTGCAAAACTGAACGAGTTTTTCGAAATTTCCATACGACTTTGTTCTTGGCTTCGATTGGATTTAAAGAACCATTTACTTGTGGCCTTACTCATGTAATAAGGGGCAAGTATTTGTCATTGATTCGCTTCTCCAGAATCCCACAGTCGATGGGAGAGATCACAAGATAATGGCTACAACCAAAATTTTATTTTAGTTGGCTAAGAAATTCCCTTTTCTCCCACCCACCTACCTCCAAGCATCCGTTTCCAGCTATTTTGGTATCGCATAACAGTTCGAACACCGTTCCAAGTGTGTCTTCCAAGGCATAGCGTTTTGCACCCGCTTAAATAAATTAATTCCAATTGACGTACTCTCAACATTTGTGCGGCAGCGACAACGGCGACGGCAAAGAACGGCGTTGCGAGGTGAAAATTCAAAATTGAATAAATCAAATTCTTTTCTTGGGGGGCGACAAAAGTCGAAGAAGAAAAGGAAAGAATAGGAAAAAAAAATAGAAAAGTAAAAAAAAGACAACCAATTTTATCAAAGAAAAAATAACCATCAAACGGCAAGAAAAATTAATGGCAACGCTTACTTAGAGAAAAGAAAAAAAAAAAAAAATCTTCTTCATTTTTTTGCTTCAGAAGTATCTTATCGAATGGAGGTTTAAGTTACATTGAAGGGAATTTCACTCTTCTTTTATTTACCACATACCTAGCTTCAATGGACGTTTCGCAATTCCACTTTTAAGCATTCGTAACATACATTTAGGCGTTTCATTTGTATTCTATGTTCTTTGAAAGCATCTCCTGAATACCTTAACGATGCTTTTAATTGTTCCTAGAACAATCCATTTTTGTCTTTTCATTAGTTGTTATTGGAAACCCGGCTCGATAATTAATGCCCTTCTCAATGGATGGCCCAAAAAAGTCTATATGTATATGTATAGACGAATATACGAACATAAAAATAAGTAAATAAATACAATCTAACTGCCATAACTCGGACCACCATAATTGAAAGAATTTGAAGACTTCAAGTTCAAGAATTGTACCTATACAGTGGCACCTTTTTAGCTTGATTCTCGTTAAGTCGAAATCCTCTACCCCTGGAATGGTGCATCACGAAGCTCTTAAAGTTCTTGACATTCGAGTTATAGATATTACACTGTATATAGCTGTACGTAACCATTTAAGTTTGGCTGCATACACTGAGCGAACGTAACCATGATTTTTTTAAAAGGGCGCATTGTTATTCACAGTCCTTTTGGTTTATGAGGAGAACAAAAAAATTCAAAAGAAAAATGGTTGAGTCAATGGTTGATTCAGTGGTGGAGTCAATGGTTGAGTCTTGCCATTGAAATAAATTTGTTTCAATGTTACTTCTTTTAAAGGTATTTTACTATATTTTTTTTTTATTTTAAAAAATATCTTGTCAATTAATTTTCGTCCGTGGATAGTTCAACAATTTTAATTTAAATGCATTTTTGAAAATTATCATGTTAATTCAACCTGAAATATAGTTGATTCAAAAAGAAAAATCTTTATTTTTTTCCAACAAGAAAAATTGTTAAAACTAAAAAGACCAATTTTCTGGTTGATTTTTTTCTCAGTGCAAGAATTATGAAGTATGGGTACTCCATTATAATAGAAAGCTCAAAAAATCAAATTTTTTTGCTGATCTCTGCTTGCAAGTTGAGATGAAGAGATGATCGGTAGAAACAAGAAGAGCAAAAGGGGCCAAAAGAGAATTCCGTAGTAGGGCACGGAAAATTAAAGAAAATAGTATTTCTCACCATATGACAAAAATAATTTTAAAAAAAGTTTTTTTTCTTTTTCAAAACACTCCACCCACTCATCAAAGCATTAGAAATTATCTACATTTCATGGTCAAAAAAAATTTGCAAAAATTAAAAATAAAAGAAAAGTGTGGGAAGGCTTTGTTTAATTTATTGAAAATTAACATTAAACAGTGTGTCCAGCAAGTCAAGTCTTCCCACACTACATACAAACCGCCACGTCACACAGTGTGATCGCTTCATACAATTGAATGGAAAAAACTATAAGAAGTGCTCGTAGAGCAATGAAACATGGCATCGAGCCTTTTTTTTAAGAAATGAAGAAAAAAAAAACGAAGTTTCTTTGAAATCTCTCACGCCCACCACCCACCTCCTGTACAACCTGTATTTTAAGTATAGTAAAAGTGTTTCCTTTGATCAGAATTTTTTGAAACTTTGCACACGGCCTACTTTCAACATAACAAATGGATCATGAAAATTTCATCAAAATCGACTGCACGGGTGCATCAGGGCTCTGATTTATTAATTTAAAGCATACTTTATGGAGTACAAATTTTGTTCAACTCACATAAAGTTAGTATTCAAATCAATTTTTACCTTCAATATGAATTTCTTTGAAGTACGAAAAGCGGTTTGAAGTTCAGCTTCGCTTAAGTTATTCGCAAAATATTGTAAGAAAATTTTTTTGCCCCATAATGTATGCTTTAAAAGTCAAAAAAATCCGAGGCCTGTCCATCACCAAAGAAATATCATTTCAATCGCTTACCCTAAGGCTCATAGTATTCAACCTAGTTTAAGCTTTTTGAAGGTTCAAACTTTCAAATGAAAGTCTTCAGGCGAGTTTAAACCATGTTTATTAATTTTATATGAACATTTTTGAAAAATTCCAATGTAGCTGAAGACTACGACCCTTAAATTATACTACATATTTTTTTACATATCACATCGAAAAATTTCATTGAAGTTTTAGCGATATTTTTAAGAAAATCCAAAAATATATCGACAAAACTCTCTTCTCCCTTCTATCATATTTTCACAATAAAAACATGTAGCAAGGCGGAGCACAACTTTTTTTTTATTAAAAAATTTTATTTTAAAGAACAATTTGGCTCAACATATATTTTTTTTAGCCATTCATCCTATCTGTATAATTTCTTTCTTAAATTTATAAGAAAGGACTATATTAAAAAAAAAAAAAATTGTTTGAAGTCATAAAAGCATAAATGTTTTTGATGAAAACGTAACAAAATTTAACGAAAATTTGATATTTTTTCCTTGCAAAATAATTTTTTGACTTTGACCTACATTTTTAAATATTTTATTTTAATTTCTAGGCAAACGAATTATTAATTCTTCTTAGCTAAACATGACCCATAACAGAACTCCATGAATACATTTTTTAATTTCCATGGTCGAAAATTCGGGTTTTTTCACTCGAAATCCCACTGTGCGCCACGCCAGCCAATGGCCTATTATCTCACACTCGAGAAAATGTATGGTAAAAATGCGCACTGCGCGTGTAAAAGGAAAATACCCAAACTACAGGGAGACCGAAAGACAGAGAAGAGGAAAGCAGAAGACATTCAATGGCCTTTTAATAACATCCAACATAGCGAAATGTATAAGCTGAAAATGAAAATTTTATTGCTTCCATTGACTTGGTCTATTGCCAAGGAATTTTTGTCGCGGAAATGTATACATTTATACATATACATATAATTATTAGGGTGGTCCTTATTTAAAACAAAAAAATCTTTTTTTCGCACGACACCCCGTCATTTTAATATATACCACGAGAAAAGAATTCTGTATTTTGTGGAAATTTTTTAATTGAAATTTAGGGGTCGCTACCAGCGTTCAAAATTTTTCATATAAACTCCATATAAAAAAATTGTTAGTTTCATAAAATATATTATAGAATTACAGCAGTACAAACAGCCAAGGGATTCTTAAGCATTTTCTATAGATTTCAGCTTGGTAAATATCGTCATTTTTTAATACGACATCAAAAATAACTTACAAGTCTTTAAACGAATGGTAAAAAATGATGATCAAAGTCGAACAATTAAAAAATGTCTGTAAAATTTTAATGGTTTTTTAACTTTAAATAAACATAGCTCAACCACTATTGAGCGATCTTTCAAGCTTGCTATCTGATGTTAAGGGACAATCAATTCTGTAAGTGTATGTCAAATCTGACCATCGTCGTCTTCACCGTTGCAGAGATATAAGAAGTTTTCTAAAACAACTCAATTCGGAGATTTTTATACATAGCATAACACAAGCTGGAATTAAAAAATCCACTTGTTTTTCGTTTCAAAAAGAAATAATGACTAGATTGATTTGAAATATTGGGACAGGGAAAACTAAAGTTCCGATTGAAATGTGCTTAATTCTAAAGCTGACCACATTTACTGCTGTGCCCACAGATTTTGGCCAATGCGGTATTCTTTTAAAGAGAAAATAATGTATTCATTTGACCTAAAGAAGAGCGAATGTCCGTTTTGTTTAATGTGTTATAAGCACTTTGTTTTTTCCTGACCCAATATATCGAATCGATCTAGTCATTATTTATTTTTGTAACGAAAAAACAAGTGAGTTTTTCAATTCAAAGTTATGTTGTGTATCTCCAAATTGAATTATTTCATAAAACTCCATATATCTCTGCAACGGTGAAGATTACGATGGTCAGATTTAACACAGACTTACACAATTGATTGTCCTATGATCACAGACAGCGAGCTTGTGTAAATTTTTAATATTTTATATGAAACTAACAATTTCATATATTGAGTTTATTTGGAAAATTTTGAACGCTGGTAGCGACCCCTAAAAGTCATTTAAAAAATTTCAAATATATACAGAAATATTTTCTCGTGGTATATATTAATATGACGGGGTCTCGCGCGAAAAAATATTTTTTTTTAAAATAAGGACCACCCTAATAACTATATATATGTATATTTATAATTTGAAGAGAATATTTATTTTAATAAAAATAAAAGTAGATTGCAAATTAAATTTCACTAAGGATCTTCCGTACTATGAATCTTGGAAATTTTTATGTGTCCCCGAAATTGGACTTTCAAGGTTTATTTTTTAAATTTAATTTTTCTTTGAACATTAAGTATTTAATACATTATATGATGGTAAATATACATACGTAATCGGAGAGACTTAAATAAGCTTAATATTGTTTTATTTTTATTTTTTATTTTATTTATTTATTTGTATTTTATTTTATGTCAATGTAATTGAGGTTGGGAATCGGGAAAAATTCATTTCTTGTCTCTCAGAGATCGTCTCTTAAAGACCATTCAGTTAAGAGAGAGTTAATGAGTAAAATGGCATCATGCTCGTTAAATTTGACTAGGTGGCCGCTGGTGGCTTTCTTTGAAGAAAGTTTAAATAATACGAAGAAATTTTTACATTTTCACTGATCTTAGCCCATTTAAAGAGTATAACATTAGTAAAGTGCTTGCAATTCGCTCATTTCGGCGCTAGCCCATCGCAAACTACGATTTTCCAATGCAATTCGCATTAGCGAATCGAAGTTTCCGATGGGCTAACGCCGAACTGAGCGAATTGCAAGCTCTTTGCTAATGATATACTCTTTGGCCCATTTGGGAGGTAATGTCCTACCGTTCTACTTTTGGACACTAAATTATTTGATTGTGTTTTCCACAAAATTTCTTGAAATTCTGATGATTTAAATCTTTCGGAACTATTGGGACACATACGGTTTATTCAAATGCAACCCGTTCAGGTGTTTGAGCCTAAAGTAACGGCAGAAAGCTATTATCGTCAGGTACAATTAAACTCAAGCTGCTCAATTCTCAGCATTTCATTTTGTAAGGACACATACATACGTCTTGTTTAAAGACCCAAATGGCGCAAATGTGTGCCAGCGCTTCCTTTCTTCCATGTAAGGTATTGTGGGTCACTGTTAAACTTTTTACTCATATAAATATATACCGGGGAATACATCAATCAAATAGTGCTACGTCTGATAGTTGTTTTCCGGTTCGAGAAGGTTAAAAAGAGTTTTTTAGTAAAAAAAATTACTTTAAACTAAAGGAAATATGGTAAAGCTGAAAAGGATGAGATAATTTCTATTGAAACAAAGTTGATTTATCCTCTTTTCCGATTTAAACCGAAAATTATAAAATAGAGAGGTAAAAAGAATACTTGAAATAATTTTTGGCTTGACGAAAATGTTTCAGGAATGATTCTGTGTGGAAATAATTTATTTTTGCATGTCAACTTGTTTTCAAAATTACTTCAAATTCGACTTAATTAATCATTTCTCATGGTTGAGAAGTTCATAGCTAAGGTTACGTAACGTCCAGTTAAGAATCGAATCTTGACGTCACTTGTTTTTTTTTCTTTGGTGATATGACGAAATTCTGTTTTCCAGTGCATTCAGTTCTGTGAAGTTTTTGCCATTGTCCTTGAAAAAAAAATAAAAATTCTTTTTCCCTTAAAAATTTTAATTTTCCCTCGTTTCTTTTTTTTTTTTTTAATATAACCAGGCACTTTTCGTTGTTGGAAAAGGGGATAAAAACAAACCTCAACTTCTCCAAAGCCCCATGAGGCAAACTGGCAGACTCTTCCGTTCACTAACGCCGGAAAGACTCAAAGCTGCATACTTTCATAGAAACTTCATGTCGCCTTAACGCTTTAGTTGCGAGCAAGTTTTATTTAAATTCTTTTCGTTTAATCCTCCATTCGATTTCAATTGTATCTATGGTCTCGGTGTCAACTCTCGCAATTTCGAAGGACAAAGAAATGGAAATGTAACTGTAACTGTAATCAGTCATCTTGATTGACATAATTCACCTCAGTTGTTTTTTCACTCATCGTGATCAATGTTCTGCGGAAATTCTCAAAGACTATGAGAATAGACCTAGCATTTGCGCGAAAATGAAAATAGCTTTTAATAAATGAGTTTCTCTTAACAAAATCTACTGAAGAGACAGGAGAACCCAACTAGCAAAATAGTTCCAAAATTGGTAATTTCTTACCTATTTTAGGGCAGAATATTTCCCTGCCCTGCCCTAAATAGGGCATAATTACGTCCGTACGACTTCCATTCGACGTAAGTGGGTAATTGAATGGAAGTCGTCTGGCGGTAATAATAGGGCATTTAGTCTTTAAAGTTAGGGCATTGAGAAGGCATTTCGACCAAAAATGGGTCGAAAAGAAGTCAAAATTACCAAATTTTATCCTAAATTGGGCAAAGAATGAAATGAAAAGAACGAAACGAAAACGAACGCAAAACGATACGAAAAATAGGAAGAGAGATATATAAAATCATACTCATTCATACGGATTACTTCAATACAACAATGGACGAAAGATTTTCTATCAAGTATGTCTTATGAAATGAATAATAAATAAAATATGGACTTGATTAAACAATATTTTGCGATTCATAAAACCTTAAAGTATATGCGAGCTTGGATTTATGGTGAAAGTGTTCCTTTTACTTTTTCATTTTTCAGGGGCCATCTCATTTATGTGAATTAAATATATTTTTCTTTTAAAAAAAATTATTTTTCGTATAGAAAAAAAAAAGATGCAGAAGAAGAATTCTCAATCCGCCATTCGAAAGATATGGCGGAACGTAAAATCGCGCCACAAAGTCGAATTTCCTTAATTTTCCAACCTAATAGGGAAAAATGACTTTCAACTCTCTACCTATAAGTCGCATTTCCCTAATTAAGTATTTCTGCTTTCAAAATCATATTTCTTATAATAGCTTCTGCCCTAAATGGCCTTTATAGCTATTTTTCCTTAAATTATCCCTGTTAAGGAATTTATCACTTTTTTTTTTGCTCTAATAAGGCATTTAAACTTATTAGGCATTCTGCGGGCATTTCGACCTAATTGGTCATTTTGCCTTCAAATGGCCCTAATAGCACATATTTCGACCAATATCTGTGAGGTCATCTGCTGAGCTGAACGAGAAATCAGCTGATGGATCGCACTTCTTTGCGTTGCTTTCGGTTTTCAGTTGTTTGTGGTTTTAGTGGATTTTTATTCATTGTCAAACTTTTGCACTTTGAAAGTTTAGAAAACGCACACTTCTTACGCTCTCAACGGTACACACAGAAAAATATGACCACATAAAATCAATAAGATCCCCTTATTGAGCGATTTTATAGAGAAATCTTCTTAAACTATATGAACGATGTGCTTTTTCCATAGAGAAATCTCTTTGAATGCATAGAGAAAATCTTATTGAAACATTTTAATAGATATCCTCATATATTTAATGTGAATATCTCATTATTTCTGTTGAAGAATATGGAAAACTTCTTGATATATTCAAATAATAAGGTGAGCATTAGGGGTGTTCTTATTTGTATGGGAAAGTTTTAAAGTGTTTGGATTCCAGTTCGCCGGGCAGATTCTTGTTCCTTTATCTTAAAACAGTAAGTAAATGAATTTGGAGTAAATCCGATCATTTTTAATGGACCGAAACGACTTGAAAATGTAGTGGAGTAGTGGAAATTATAAGTCGAAGCGCATAAATCCCAGAAGTCCCCTACGGAAATATAATGACACGACCCCCATTACTTTTTTATCCCCTAACAATTTTTTCTGAAAAACCTACCAACCATATCTCCCCTTCGTTAAGGGGGCTCCCTATCAAAACTTAATTTAGGAAATTCTCAATCCGTCACTAACTAGGCGAAAGTTCTCCTAGGGAGTTATATTATGACCGACCCATTAAATTTTCCCAAACAATTTTTTCAAACATACCTTACCCTCATTCCCCACATTAAGGGTCCCGATAAAAATTAGCTTAAATTAGCAAAATTCCTACAAATTGACGTATACATTAGACATCCATAGGAACAAGAAGAGCATTTAAATAATTTTTTTTTTAAAACAACAATATTTTTAACCCTAAAGAGTATTTTATATTTTGGATGTTTAATTACTGAGAATAGACCATTTTACTGAATATGGGGTCCTATTGAACTAAAATTAACTTAAATAATAGAGGGAAAGCCGTAACAAGCTTCAATTATGAATTGACCGTAAAACTTATTTAAGTTACGCATTTTAAGCATGCATTGTCAAAAATGTACAAATTACCTAAAATAGTCGAATGCCTAACTGAAGTAATATTGGATCCTAGTTTTTGCTTGTTGGGAATTAAAGACTTATGGAATATTTTATTACCTTTTTTTTAAATACTGAACTTTGGTTCCAGTCCCTAATTGGTCAAATATGACCCTGTAAAATAACGAATAAATTATGGTCTTTAGCGAAATTTAGTGACAAAAGTAATTAGGAGATTATTTTGAATGGACAAAGTTTAAATATTTCAAATAAATGGTAGTGGATTTTGGCATTCGGCATAAATGGTAAATCAAATACAGAATGGTCATTTATTTGAAAGCATCTTCACATTTTTTACGTGATCGTTTTAGGTCTTTGCAGTTCTCCGGGAAGATGCAAGATCAAGAAACGAACGTAAAATTTACATTGAAATTCAATGGCGTTTCAAAAAATATTTGTTTTGATTTAATTTATGAAATAAGAGACACTGAGACGATTTTAATGTGCTATAGTCACAAAACACTCGTCATAGATATGAGGTTTGCGGCAACTTCCTTAAGGAAGAAGGCCAATGTTTATTCAGTATGGCGTAAGAAATAAAATAAAGTTTGGAAGAAAATAGTTAGGGGTGACAAAGTTAATGAAGGGGTCGGTCATACATTTAAAAAAGTATATGAATTCCGTATTCATTCCATAGTTTAAAAAGACAGACCAGTTTTTTTTTTTGCACTTACATTGATATAATCAATCTAGCAAGCTGAAATCATATCTCGCGATGGAAGGTCCGAGTTCGAACCCCTCCGCAGGCCAAAGAAGTTGTGTAAAAATTGAGGATAAAACAGGCAAGTAAATTTCGAGGGGAAAAATACGGGGAGCAGAAAGTAAGTTGGACACGAACCAATAAAAACAAGTTGCTTTCGTCGGGCCTTCCGAAACGTCACGCATAAGCTCTTTCAAGAAATTCCTATAGAATCTTTTTTTTTATTTTTTAAGCATAAAAACTTTGGTAAAATCTTTTATTTCTCAGTTTTTCAAATAATGTAAATTATCTACTTTTCCAAAAAAAAAAAAAATTGACGCTCGCTGGAGCAGGGATCGAACCCGCCGACCTGGTTTTTTACAAGAATTCATATCAAAATGATAAGTTATCTTCTTGACTTTTCGTTCAATTTTTCGTTAAAATAAACAATAAGTTTTTCTGGTTTCAATAAGACAATCTTTTTGGATAAAAACCATAGAGAAAACTTATTGTTTTTCTTCCATTTTATGTGGTATCGTTTTCTCTGTGTAGTTTACATAATGGTCCCTTTAGGTCAAAATGGGCTAAGGTTTTTTTTTTTTAGCTTTATTTGTTTTTCCTTCATAGGCATTTCAACTTAAATGTCGAATAATCAAGGCATCTCGACTTATAGGGCATAAAGGCAACAAAACAAGTAATTTTTTTGACCTAATATCGCGGTAAAAGTCGAATGGACCTAATAGTCGAAATAAGTCAAGATAACAAGTCAAAAATTTAGTCCATATGCCTTAAAAAACTTACCTAATTTGGAATTCAAAGTTATGCCACTATTAGGGCATTTAAGAAGGACTGTTTTACCTATTTTCGACCTAAAATATTCTTTAAAGTCACATTGACTTTTAAGCCGTAACAAAGGTTGAATTTAGGTAATTTCGACCTTGTAAAACTTACTTTTAAGTTAGGGCATTTTTAAGGCAGAAATTTGGTCAAAAATAGGTAAAATATTGACCAAAATAGGTCGAATGGACCTAACGCTGGTCATATTTCCCTATTTTGCTTGTTGGGAACTTAAAGAGCTTAAGGAGAGTAAACAAATAAGATAGCCTGGAACGCTCTTGCCAGTTTTGGGCAGAATCTTCCCCGAAAATAACGGAAAATTTATGGTCTTTAGCGAAGATTTAGGGGGAGAAAAGTATTTAGGGAGATTATTTTGAATGGGACAAAGTTTTTAAAATATTTCGAAATCAAATTGGAAGGGAATTTTGGCATTCCGGCGATAACTATCGCGTAAAACAAATACAGAATTGTGGTCCATTATTATTATGCATTAGCATGCCCTTCACATCTGTTTGAGTGAGTCGTATTAGTACGCAATATCCCGGAAAAGTGCAACAAAAAGCCAGAAAATTTTCCAAAAAAAGGTTTTTTTTTTTTAGAAATAAGAGAATGAGAGCGAGATGTGCTCGAATGACAAGAGCACTTTTATAGAATCAATTAGGTGCTGGCAACTTAACTGAAGGAAGTAGAGGACGCAATGAGATTTATTGTCAGTCATGAGCTCGTAATGAAATAAAATAAAAATTGGGAAAAAAAATAAGTAGGGGGATGAAGAAGAATAGCAAAGGGACTGCGTATGTTGAGTGACATAATGTGCATTTCTTCTCTCTCTCTCTCTTCTCTCTCTCTCTCTCTCTCTTCTCTCTCTCTCTCTCTCTCTCTCTCTCTCTCTCTCTCTCTCTCTCGCTCTCTATCTCATAAATACAAAAATGTGTTAGATAATATCGGCGAGTTCGTTGTTGAGTGGCGGTAGATAACAAAAAATAATAAAATAAAACTCATACACTTTTCACATACATAAGTTCACATGCCAACCAACATTTCTCAAAAGGTAGAGCACAATATTTTCATGAATATAAAACTGAAAATATATCTTTCCTCCGATTTTGACTGCTCGTTTCTCCAAAAAATTAAAAAAGTGCACATATCCTTTTCGAAAAGCACTTTCCGAACAAATTACGTATGAGGCATCGTTGTATACGCAATGTTGTTCTTGATATGAAAATAACGTTGCGGATACGCCCATTGATACACTTTTAAGTTCAGATTCAGGTAAAATAGCATACAAAAAATCAACATATAACGATCTTCAAGTGGTTAAATTTTTCTCGTCTACTGTACCTTTTTATGAACACAATTGCCATTTTTTATTATAAATCTCTCTCTTCCTATCAACCGCAAATCCCCAAAGTCAACGTAAATAAATCAAGTTCACGTTAAAAGTTAATGCATCGAAAAAATGGGGGAAAACAACGACGAAGGAAAAAAGCAAATAAAATAAAAGCTGATGACAGAATAAAATTGAGAAAGAGGAAAAGAATAATAAACAAGCAAATAGATTGTGCAGAAATGATCGGAAGAAGCGCACGCAAAAGGCAGGAATGAAAGCAGAAAGGCAACCACTGAAAATTAATAGGTGGTGAGAGCGCGGGAGGGTGAGAAAGAGAGAGAGAGAGAGAGAGAGAGAGAGAGAGAGAGAGAGAGAGAGAGAGAGAGAGAGAGAGAAGAGAAAAAGACAAAATAAGAAGAACGTGAAGTTGCAAAAACTATCTTAAGAAAGTGACAAATAAAAAGACGAAAAAAGAGGCGAAGAATATAGACAAAAACTAAGGAATTTCATTACCAACCCCCCTCCCGCCCCTTTTTTTTAAAAAGAATTTCTATCTCTTATACACGATTCGAAAGATAAAAGAAACAGCTCATGATGTGACAGTGAAATACTATCGAGCTCTCTCAATCATAGCGAAACCAGAAACCTGAAAAACAAAATTGAAACATGACATGCAAGGGCTTTTAACATGATACACAGATAGAGAGATAAGAGCACGTAGTTGCTGCAACATGTATCGCAAAACAACACACACACACACACACACACAAGGAAGATGGACACATTCTCTGGTACCCTATATTGAATCTTGAGTAGAAAGACGGCATGGAGAGCTGGACTTTTACCTCACCCAGATTCTCAGTGGACATGGGTGTTTTAAGAAATACCTTCATCGGTTAAAACACGAAGACAATCCTTTTTGCCCCATATGCCCAGAGGGCCATGAGGATGCGTCTCACGTCTTATTTGAATGCCCGCGTTTTGAGAGGGAGCGAGAAAATTTTGGGTACATCCAACAGTAGCGAACCTAGTTGGGAAAATGTTCGATACGGCTGAGAATTGGGCAGTAGTGAAATCGGCATCGGCCAGTATCATGAAGAAAAACTGCGCACAGAGGAGCGTCAATGGGCCCATCAACGAACTGTGCTCCAAAGAGGCGCACAACGACGGGCATAAATTGACCGACAACAAGAGACTATTTGCGCAATTTGCCAATGACGGCCTCCTGACGGATTACTTAACGGTGGTTCCAGGAGGATCCAACCGTCCGGAGGAGAGGAGATGTTTAGAGGGTTAAAGTCCCTCACTGACTTTGGCTTTCGATGCTTTTACTCCTCGTAAAAAAAAAAAGAAAAACACACACACACAATAGAAACAATAGACACATAGGGAAGTAATTGCCAAACGACCGACAGAGACGGTGACGAAATCATTCAGCGATACAAATGAGAAAAGTTTGAAGTTCGCAATTACAAGGAACTCGAAGGAAGGCAAACATGATACAGAAAAACATCTTCCGCTTGGTAGAGGTGAAGGATTCGAACGAAGCCGATTTATTGCAATATGTTGCAGTGTTGCATAAAACAATGAACGAATTTACTAAATAATTATATACTTCTATCAAGACCACAGCTCTGCTGACATTGCACGCAACCAAAGCGCAATATCATTTATCAAAAACGATGAAGACTGAGAAGACGAAGATGGTCATGATGATGGATAAAATGACAATCAAAAATGATCGAAACTTTTCAAGGCAAGATACACCAAAAATTGTTGATAATAGTGAAGGATCCCCTTCAACGATATGATTTGCACACCGTGCGTATAAGACAACCGATGATATTATTAAATTGGCAAATCGCTTTAATTTATGCATTACAATGACATGCACAAAAAGAAGGAAGAAGAAGGGGGGGAAAAAAATGAAATCAATGCTTTCCACTTTTCCACTTATTGTGTCATTTTATTATTATTTTTTTTTATATTTTGACGAACTCGTATTAACAATAATGGAAAAAAGGAAAAGTAAAACATGCAAAACGTGCCAAGCATTTATACTTCTTTTTTTTTGTTTAATCTTAAAACATGTATGTGTGTACAATATGAAACAAGATACTTGGTCCGGGCATACAAAATAAATTGGATAAATGCTTTCTTTGAAACGGATATTGATTCAACATATTGTTATGAGGCAACAATCGAAGGAAGTGGAATACAACGAACGACGGAAGATGATGTCAAGCATATGGGAAGCGTCGAAAGCAAAACCATGTCGACGGAACGACGAACATGCCCATGGACTGAGTTACGCTTTTAAGTATGCAACGAGAAAAAATCAGTTGCCATGAAGTCACACACACTCACACACACTTTTACAGACGCGAATGCATGTGTTTATTTGTCTTGCATGCATAACGAAGTATGGACTCAATTCCTGCTATTTATGTTTTCTCTATAAGATAATGTCGCTGCTTTATGTTTGCAGCATTTCAATCATCTTAATAATCTTGAAGTCCATTGATTGAGATTGTTCAAAATTTTATTGCACTCTGTTTTGTATGTATGATTGAAAGCTAAATTTTCACTTTGATAAATACCTACACCCAGATAAAAAAACCACATAAAATCAATAAAAACCACATTGATCCAATGTGAAACGTTAACGAAAATCTAGTAACGTAGAAAATTTTTGATTCAATAAGGAACACCATTGAATTAATGTGGCGCAATATCGACGAATTTAATATAGAAACCATATTAAAATGATATTTTTCGGTATTGAATTAATATAAGATTCTCCTTAGGTAGGTAGGTTGAAGTGGCTGCCACTTAGGCCGTTAATCGGCCCATTGTGATACCAAGGAGGTTTTCTTGTGTTTGTGTGAGTGTTTGTCTTTTTAAGTAGTGTGCCCCTAACATGCGATTTTTGAAAAACCAGTGCTAGGCTTGGAACATTACACTCCGTTTCGCCTGTGCCGGGAATCGAACCTCGGACCCTGGGATCAAGAGCATAGCACGCATCCCCTACGCTATCCCAGAGCCACAAGATTCTACTTAATTGTGATATGAATTCTTGTAAAAAACTAGGTCGGTGGGTTCGATCCCTGCTCCAGCGAGTGTTGATATTTTATTTATTTTTTTTGTGAAAAGTAATTTAACATTTACATTATTTAAAAAACTGAGAAATAAAAGATTTGACCAAAATTTGTATGCTTAAAAAATTAAAAAAAGACTCTATAGGAATTTCTTGAAAGAGCTTGTGCGTGAAGTTTTGGAAGGCCCGACGAAAGCAACTTGTTTTATTGGTTCGCGTCCAACTTAGTTTCTCTTAGAAGGGGGCAAACAGTGAGGACAAATCGGAAGCCGAAAGGATCGTGACGAGTGCGGTGCAGAGTGCCATATCAGCAATCGCACCCTTCAAGTCGCCGGGGCCGGACGGAAATTTTCCCGCTCTTCTGCAATGGGGAAGTAACCTACTTGCGGAAGATTGACGGAAATATTCAGGACGTGCCTGGCTATTGGGTATGTTCCAAGGGCTTGGAGGGAGTCAAAAGTGACATTCCTTCCAAAACCTGGAAAAAAGGACTAAACTGTTGCGAAATCTTTCAGACCCGCCAGCCTCACGTCTTTCATGCTGAAAGCTATGGAGAAGGTGATGGCTGCTCATCTGGAGGATACAGCTCTTACAGCATTTCCTCTGAGTAGATGCCAGCATGCGTACAGGGCTGGAAGATCTACCGAAACCGCCTTAAACGAAGTAGAAAGGACGGCAGAAAGGGAGCTATATTCGGAGGCATATCAATGGCTCTAACCATTGACATTGAGGGTACCTTCGACAAGATAGGCTTCTGTAAGTTGAGTGCTGCACTCCAAAAGCGAGGGGTTAACCCACTTGTTATTAAGTGGGTGGACTTCATGCTAAGGCAGAGAACAGTGAGCTTACAAAACGGAAGACACAAGCTTAGGGGTAGGGTAGTCAGAGGATGTCCGCAGGGAGGTGTTCTCTCACCAACTCTGTGGAACATAACAATTGACTCCCTACTTCACAAGCTTGACTCAAACGGCATACATACGATAGGGTATGCAGATGACGTAGCTTTAATGGTGAGTGGTAAGTTCCTAAGCATCATTACAGACGTGATGAGAGGTGCTCTCAAACACGTCGAACAGTGGAGTAGGGAACAAGACCTCACAGTTAACGCTGCTAAATCGGAGACAATTTTTTTCACAAGGAAAAGGGGTCTTCTACTCGAGCCATTACAGCTCTTTGGATCGAATATTCCCGTGTCGGGGTCGGTTAAGTACTTAGGAGTGATCCAGGATACAAAACTGACCTGGATTCAACACGTGGAGTATAAGATTCAGAAGGCTAAAAGGGCTCTATTTCAGTGTAGAAGAGTGTGCGGATTGCGTTGGGGAATAACCCCAAAATCAGTACACTGGATCTATACGATAATGATAAGATCTGTCATAACCTACGCTTCTGTAGTGTGCTGATGGAAAGCCACAAAAAAGACAGTCAAGGCAAGGCTAGACAGAGTTCAGAGGCTAGCCTGTGTTGGAATTACGGGTGCAATACGCACCACACCAACACCAGCGCTTGAAGCGATGCTGGGACTATTTCCGGTGGATTTATGTATAATGAAAACGGCAGCATTAACGGCAGTTCGCATGTAGCGCAATTCCACTTGGAATGGGTACGGTGATACGCAAGGACGCCGTAAGATACTTGACATCGTCCACAACGAAGTCAAGGAAACGCAAATGCCAATGCTGTGAAACTACGTGAGTGCGCTTCTAGCAATGAAGTAACACTCATTTGGGTTAAAGGACACTCTGGTATCGACCAAAATGAAAAGGCAGACGACCTTGCTAAGCAGGGCTCGAACCAGGACTATCATGGTCCAGAGCCTTATGTTCCACTAGGATGGAGCAGGATTACTTCGGCTGTCACAAAGTAGATAAACTCAATGCATCAACGTCGTTGAAGCCATGGGTCACGGAGGCAACGAAGGAGCTTAGTCTTAAACGGAGCACCCTCAGCTGGTTGACGTCATTGGTAACTGGACATGGTAACTTCATGAGTCATCTCAAGAAAATGAGTCTTGCTGAAGATGACACATGTAGACTATGCCTTGAAGACAACGAGACGGCGGTACACCTTGTGTGCCACTGTCCTTAGATGGCAAGTAGGAGGTTGGCGATCACGGGACACCATTGGATTGGTGAGGATAGGATTTCCGAACTTAAAATCAAAGACCTGTTTGCACTAACAGATGGCGTAGTCATGAGAGTTGAGACCGAATTATTTTCGGGACAACGACCAAGACGACGCATCTAATGAAGGTCTAACTGGGGAGGGCTAGGTTTTCTGCTATCTAGCTCACATCAGTTAGCAATCTGGTATTGATGTGCTATTCGGAACTCCGTAGGTCGAGAATGGTGGTAATCGTTTTTAGTCCTATAGGAGAGATAAACAGCAAGCATCAGTCAACTTTAGTTGACTCAATATAAGGACGGAAGCCTTGTATAAGCCTTTAGCCCTCTAAGAGAGTCATGAAGGACGAAAAGGACCCAACGGTACCGTGGTCTCCTTCGGCTAATCCTTGAATTCAGTGGGGCCACTTGATGAAAGCCGAGGCTTTCCAACGTCCCACATTATTATTATTATTATTAACTTAGTTTCTCTGCTCCCCGCATTTTTTCGCTAAAATTTACTTGCCTGTTTAATTCTCCATTTTTCCACTAATTCTTTGGCCTGCGGCATGGTTCGATCTCGGACCTTCCAGATTACAAATCTACCACACTTCAACTTCGCCATCGCGAGATCTGATTTCAGCTTGCTACGTTTACTATATCAATGTAAGTGCAAAACAACTGCTCAATAAGGGGATCTTATCGATTTAATGGGGTCATATTTTCCTGTGTGAAGAGTTTCCATATTAAATTAATAGCCTTTCAACTTCAAATCAATCTAACTTTAACATACTCCACGAAATATATGGAAACTACATCAAATCAAAGTTGAAATTTGTCATTTTAATATGTTTCGGTATTGTTTTTCTTCTATATTGAAACATATTGAATCAATATGCCTCGGATTTGATTTTAAGTTGCAGTTTTTCCCTCCATATATGTATGTAGAATATACATTGTATATACCCAGCTAGCATTTGGAAGATTGTTTTATGAGAAGATTCATAAACGAGACTTTTTCGAGCCACCTTGATGATTAAAAAATGATTGATCACATGCGCGAGGAAAATAAGACTCGAAAATGATTCTTCAATACGTTTTGAAAACGAGGCGTATTTCAATAACCTAGATGAATCGTGAAAGAATCCAAAATTATCACAAATGCGAGACAAAAATACTCGAAAATGTTAACAAATATGACTCAAAAACGACTCGCAAATGAAATCAAATATGACCCCCTAAGAAGAGTCGCGGCTGGAGTTCTATTTTCTCCGGAAAAAAGTATCCTTTCTGATTAGAAAACGAGCAAATATTTGTGGTCATAAATGTGGACAAAAAATAAGGACTTGGACATGAGACCGAAATACATTCATATTACCATGTTCACACTATCAAGGCACCATTTTTGTACACCCAGAGAAAAAACCACATAAAATCAATAAAAACCACATTGATTCGATGTGAAACGTTAACGAAAGTCTAGTAACGTAGAAAAATTTTGATTCAATATGGAACACCATTGAATTAAGGTGGCGCAATATCGACGATTTTAATATAGAAACCATATTAAAATGATATTTTTCGGTATTGAATTAATATTAGATTCTACTTAATTGTGATATGAATTCTTGTAAAAAACCAGGTCGGTGGGTTCGATCCCTGCTCCAGCGAGCGTCGATTTTTTTTTTTTTTTTTTTTTTTTTTTTGTGGGAAAAGTAGATAATTTAACATTTACATTATTTGAAAAACTGAGAAATAAAACATTTTACCAACATTTTTATGCTTAAAAAATTAAAAAAAAGATTCTATAGGAATTTCTTGAACGTGCTTGTGCGTGATTTTTGGAAGACCCGACGAACGCAACTTGTTTTATTGGTTCGCGTCCAACTTACTTTCTGCTCTCCGTAATTTTTCCTTAAAATTTACTTGCCTGTTTTTTATTCTCCATTTTTCCACAAATTCTTTGGCCTCCGGCAGGGTTCGAACTCGGGCCTTCCAGATTACAAGTCTAGCACACTTCAACTACGCCATCGCGCGATATGATTTCAGCTTGCTAGATTGATTATATCAATGTAAGTGCAAAAAAAACTGTTCAATAAGGGGATCTTATGTGTGAAGAGTTTCCATATTAATTTAATAACGTTTCTTATTGATTCAATAGGTAGCAACGTAAATTTCAACGCAATTCATGAATTAATATGAAAACAAACTCAAATTAATATGGTGCAACTTCAAATCAATGCAACTTTAACATACTCCACGAAATATATGGAAACTATATCAAATCGAAGTTGAAAATTTTTACTTTAATATGTTTCGGTATTATTTTTCTTCTATATTGAAACATATTGAATTAATATGGCTCGGATTTGATTTTAAGTTGCAGTTTTTCCCTCCATGTATGTTTACTTTGCTTTATTTGTTTCAAATATTTAGTTTTCGCTTAAGAGGAAAATTTTTTGAGAAGCAGGAACACTAGAGCATTCCCCAAAAGTGTCCATTTAAGAGAAGTGTCCGCAAGGTGAGATTAAAAAAAAAATTTCTTTTATTTCAATAGGGACCTTTGCTTTTAAGGTTCCCCTAATGATTTTTGAATCACCTTCCTACAAGTCTTGTAAAATTAGTATACCAGCGTAACTTAAGCTTCAGTCCATGTGTTCACACTACTCAGGTGTTCACTGTATGAGGGGTTCACACTATCCAGACTCCACTGCTTATGCGGTTTTTCGACACTGAAAGGGATTAATATTGAATTTTCTATTATAAAAAAATGTATTAAAAACAATCATCCACAAAATTATATGTATATATGCATATACATACATATGTATGTATACCTACAATATGAAAGTCATTGAACTACATCAGACCGAGTTTAAATGTTTTTCTTTGCCCTTTTTGTTCTTCTTCTTAGAAACATTTCCATGCATATTTTGTTTGAAAGTTTTCCGACGGCACAAATGCGTTCATTGAACCGCCATTTTCTATTGCAATTGCGACATGCGTTTCAGCACGAAAAACAGAGTTTTTCTTTTTCAGTTCTTTCTTTTTTTGCATAACTTCCATAGAAAGAACATCATCGAAATGGCGATTTCATGCTGCCCCTGTTCCAGAAACATGTCTGAGCGTATTTGTTATTATGAAGAAAACTTGCTAATCAGAAGTGCTTTAAAATCACAAGACCAAATATTTAAGTTGGAAAAAGGATACTCAATTATATACGAATTCGATGGACTTGTGAGCGATTCCTTTTATCTCTGCGTTGGTTTGGTTCAATTGAAAGATCCATGCGAAAATTCCTATCTACTGCAGAACGATTGATTAAATTTGGAAGTTTAACCCCGATATCTGGACTACCTTCAACGACGATTAAAAGACCCCAAGTGGAAAATGAAAGGCAAACAAAATAAATATATATATATCGATAGCTTCGGATAGAAAGGGCGTAACTCATTATTTTGCTACTTTACAGGAGAAGGAAAAAACTTCATAAAATCGCAAAGGTTAGATATTTAAAAAAAGTTTAAACGCAAAGTCAATTAAATACTACGCACGAAATTTGTTTTAGGCTTGAATTTTTATTTTTTCTGTGTTTCGAGCAGTTTTCTGAGTTAGGGCTTTTTGATATCAATTTTCGTTCAAAACACGTGAGTTAGGTCTTTGTACGCAAAGTTTAAAATATAAATAAAATTATAAGATACGATCCAGCACTATACTATAACCAATAATATCGGTTAGTGGTTTCTATTGATAAAATTAATTCAAAACAAATATTTTTTGAACACATTATTCACTGTTTTCACGTTCGTGTCTTGAGTCTTTGCATGCATACAGACCAAGAGAGACATGCAAAGACTTAAGAAAGGAACGTGAAAACAGTGAATAATGCGTTCCAAAAAATATTTGTTTTGAATTAATTTTATCAATAGAAACCACTAACCGATTTTAATGGTTATAGTCTCAAAAAACTCGTCATAGATTGAGGTTTGCGGCATTTGAGTAGAAAATTTATTTTTTTTCTACTAGGGTCATTATTTGGCCAGTTAGGGGATGGAACCCAAAATTCAGTTTTAAAAAAAGGAATAATTATAACATATTATTAAAACATACCAAAAACGAATCCAATATTCTTCATATTAGGCTCGTTTAAAAGGTAGTTTTGTAAATTTTTCGAATATACATACTGAACATGCTCGTTCTTGTTCCTACGGCATCTAACATATATTATAGATTGAAGTTCGTGAGGCATTTTTCTTTAATTTAAGCCTATTTTTGTATGGGGACCTCCTAAGGAGGGGAGATAGAGGGTAGGTATGTTTAAAGAAAATACTTGGGGTAAAAAAATAATGGGGGTCGGTCATATATATCAGCCCCCTAGGAGGGGTTTGACTGTAGTGACAGGCATTTTGTCTGAAATTGTGATAAAATTAAGGTAATTTTGTATGGGTGACCCCCTAAGGAGGGGAGATAGGGGGTCAGTATGTTGGGAAAAAATGTTAATGAGACAAAGTTAATGGGGGTCGGTCAAACATTTGACTCCTCTAGGGGCACTCTGGGGCTAGTTAGGACAGTGGGGGGAAAATTCATAAAAAAAATACTTTTGTATTGGAGCCCCCTTAAGGAGTGGAGATAGGGGGAAGGGATGTTTGGATAAATTGTTGGAAATAAAAACATAATGGTAGTTGGTCTTACATTTGACCCCTCTAGGAGCGACTCTGCTTACAGTAACATCAAAAATTTGGAAGAAAAACAAAAATTAAATTTTTCAAATGACTTGATGCGTGACATTTTTTTTACAAAATAACCTTAAAATTAGTATTTTATGAAGTCTTTAATAAAAGTTCATCGTACTATGATACAGGAAAAGAGTTTCAAAAAAAGTCATCACCCTAATGCACACGCACAGTTATGAATGTTAATTTATAGGTCTCGCCATCACTGGCGTAGTTGAACGTCTTTTTGTGAGTTAGGGCTTTTTTCTTTCGCAAAATTGTTCGCTATGAGTTAGGGCTTTTTTAAAAGTAACTATAACTTCGGTATTTTCAATCAAAGGTCGTCAATTTTTTTGGAGGGGGTGTATTTGAGAGTCGACCACCAGAAAATGCAAAAATCTCGTTTTAAAAAAAAAATGAGTTACGCCCTTTCTATCCGAAGCTAACGATATATACTTATACCTACACAGAAAAATTAAGAATTTTTCATGTTTAATTGCACACAATGAACACACAACGTTAGAACGAAAAACGTCAGCCACCGAGTCATGAAAAAGATTTTTTAATAATAAAATTTTCGCCCGTCAGCATTATATTTATTTATAACGTTGTTTCTTCCTCGTTTCTTCATGTTACGCCGGGACGCGTGCCCCAGCCCCCTCTGACGCTCTTAAAAAATAACAGCATCGCGACATCACTCTTCGACAAAGTAACAAAACACTGCTCAGCAGCAAATTTGCCTTTGACTTGCAACCGATTTTTATTTGTATTATATATAGGTATATATTAGTCGGATTTTTAGAAAAAATTATGCAAACAAAATTGTCCTGTATTTGCTTATTTTGTTCCATCCATTGTTCATTTTCGTTTTTTCTATAAACCAATTAAAATATGAACTGCGCATCGGATTTTTAATTTCTTTGGTTTAAAATACTCTTAGAAATCTCCTTTTTCACTTAAGATAGTCAGAACTTGAATTCCTCTCTTTATATTGATTTGAGACCAACTTTTTTTTTCAAAGTTGTTTAGGGCACCTGCACACGACCGGTTGTTCGCGGCGCGCGTTACCGCACGGTGCCGCACCGCAGACTTTCCGCTCGTGTGCAGGTAACAGGTTGGCTGATAAGTCCCCGGTCTGACACATAGATGGCGTCGCTAGTATTAAATGCATATTATTTTTATATAGTGGCAACCTTCAAATGATTCGTGTCAAAATTTGACGTCTGTAAGTCAATTAGTTTGTGAGATAGAGCGTCTTTTGTGAAGCAACTTTTGTTATTGTGAAAAAAATGGAAAAAAAGGAATTTCGTGTTTTGATAAAATACTGTTTTTTGAAGGGAAAAAATACAGTGGAAGCAAAAACTTGGCTTGATAATGAGTTTTCGGACTCTGCCCCAGGAAAATCAACAATAATTGATTGGTATGCAAAATTCAAGCGTGGTGAAATGAGCACGGAGGACGGTGAACGCAGTGGACGCCCGAAAGAGGTGGTTACCGACGAAAACATCAAAAAAATTCACAAAATGATTTTGAATGACCGTAAAATGAAGTTGATCGAGATAGCAGAGGCCTTAAAGATATCAAAGGAACGTGTTGGTCATATCATTCATCAATATTTGGATATGAAAAAGCTCTGTGCAAAATGGGTGCCGCGCGAGCTCACATTTGACCAAAAACAACAACGTGTTGATGATTCTGAGCGGTGTTTGCAGCTGTTAACTCGCAATACACCCGAGTTTTTGCGTCGATATGTGACAATGGATGAAACATGGCTCTATCACTACACTCCTGAGTCCAATCGACAGTCGGCTGAGTGGACAGCGATCGGTGAACCGTCTCCGAAGCGTGGAAAGACTCAAAAGTCCGCTGGCAAAGTAATGGCCTCTGTTTTTTGGGATGGGCATGGAATAATTTTTATCGATTATCTTGAGAAGGGAAAAACCATCAACAGTGACTATTATATGTCGTTATTGGAGCGTTTGAAGGTCGAAATCGCGGCAAAACGGCCCCATATGAAGAAGAAAAAAGTGTTGTTCTACCAAGACAACGCACCGTGCCACAAGTCATTGAGAACGATGGCAAAAATTCATGAATTAGGCTTCGAATTGCTTCCCCACCCACCGTATTCTCCAGATCTGGCCCCCAGCGACTTTTTCTTGTTCTCAGACCTCAAAAGGATGCTCGCAGGGAAAAAATTTGGCTGCAATGAAGAGGTGATCGCCGAAACTGAGGCCTATTTTGAGGCAAAACCGAAGGAGTACTACTAAAATGGTATCAAAAAATTGGAAGGTCGTTATAATCGTTGTATCGCTCTTTAAGGGAACTATGTTGAATAATAAAAACGAATTTTGACAAAAAAATGTGTTTTTCTTTGTTAGACCGGGGACTTATCAGCCAACCTGTTACTCTTAAAATTACACATAGTTTTTGCGTTTATTGACCTATAGCGCCGAAAAAATTGAACCGATTTCGCAGATATGTATGAGAGATATTTTTTTTGTTTTTATTCCATATGAAACCAAGATCTTCAAAACTGATTGAAGCCCAAGGGAGTACGACCATTAAACTCATTTATACTACTCGTATAGACAAAAATTTAATAGACCGTTACTAACTAGATAAGAGCTGATAAAAAATTTTTTTTTTGTGTTTCCACATTAAGTGACCCTTAATTGGTATAAAAATATAGCACATCTGTAAGAGGCACACAAAAATTTCGATTTTGTTTAGTAGTGTAATCCATGGGAAAGGCAGGAGACGCACAGTGTCACGAGTGTGGCCACAAATGCCAAAAATGAGGGTTGCAAATGTTCAAAAATTTTTACCGTTATGAATAGTTAATATTTGTACTAAGAGAAATCAAAAAAAGATTTTCTTAATATGTTAAGCCGTTTAAGAGAACCACGCTTTTAAAGTTACACTAAACGAAATTTGTTGGTTTCTGTTAGCGAAACTTTTGAAAATAGCTAATATTTGAAATGCTATTATGTTGTTGATAGTAGTCTCACCTTAATGATTTATATGCCAAATTATAACATAAGCTTTATATTTTAAGTGACAACCAATTTTTTGTTTATATTTATAACATATGTGACTAGGCGTTAGAAGAAATTAAAGCATATGCAGAAATAAGTGCCAAAAAGCGAAATAAATTTTTTAAATAAAAAAAAAAAACGCCCTCTTGCTCTCTAAAATTTTTTTTTTTTGTATTTTATACCTCAAAGTTATATAAACATAAGTAAGTAATATGATCTGCTTTTTCCAGCTGCTTTTTTTGTTATGTCGATTTTATTATAGTGATCTCCGTTGCTAAAAGCGAACTTTATAATGTGTGGCTCTCTTCTAAGGACAGAAAATGGGTAGCAAAACAAAACGAAATGATGAGTTTTGTTAAGATAATTTCTGTGGACTTAGATGAAGAAGATGTAAAAAAGAAAATAAGTTTATTTGGAACAAAACTTCAACAAAGGTGGCATCAAAGCGGGAGGACGAGAGCTGCATTCGAAAAAAATTATGCGAACTGGTTAAATTGTTCGATAGATTTTAAAATTAGTGAGGCGGTAAGTAAAGGTGTCTTTTCATATTGGCTTTAAAACAAACTAAGTTTATTTTAATTTCAATTATAGACATTTAATAATCAATTAAATCAATAACAACAACAACAAAAACAAAGTGATTGCGCGTTGCAGACATATGTGGATGAGGTGAGCTTTGCGCAACTTTGCTTTTGTTTGATCTTAATGAAATTGTATTTGGATGTAGCTACCGCGCACTAGCAAAGGAACGCCACGAAAATCGTATACAGACTCTGCTGAAAGAACAAAACGTAGAAAAGTAGAAGTCTTAATAAATGTTTCTTCTTCAGCAGATATTATAGATTAAACATATTTCACGATTAAAGTAGCATGATCGGTGCCGTCTTTACGCACGGGCCCAATGGGCTTTTTCCAATTATTTCAAAATTTCTTAACATCATCGAAAGAAATGCCCATGCCAAATTTCATTGCTCTAGAGCAGGGGTCGGCCGCGGGCACGCCTTGTGAGGGTAGCTGAAGCAAGCTGTAATACTTTCGTGCTAGTCAATTTCTAGTAGCCGCTCTGCTCTCACTCACACAATTACATACCCATTTTGCCGACCCCTGCTCTAGAGCAGTGATTGCCACCGGAATGCCCGCGGGCAACGCACTTGTGTAAGTGCGCCTATGCGTGTGAAGCCGAAGCTGAAAAATGAACATTAGTCTGTTGTCAAATGTCGAGCGAGGAGGTTTGCGTCGCATGCTTTCTTTAAATTTTTAGAATTTTTTCATTAAAATTTTCGTCTTTTCATTCAAATCAGTCTTATGAAATACATATGTCGAACGGGAAGGGTGTATTCGCTTGCCTTTTATTTTATGCTTACACCCTGAAAAAGACATAGAAGCAATAAAATATTAGTGGTATTCAAGCAACAGTGCAAACGCTGTGTGCAATATTTGCACTTGTCAAATTGCGTACAAAAAAAGCAGTGCAAATATTGCACACTGCGATTTGCACTGTTGCTTGAATACCACTATTGATTTTATTGGGTACATATTTTATATGGAAAAACTTAAGCTTTGTAGAAAAATTAAAACTTTTTTATAATACTGCATTCCTCAGACCGTATTTGAAGCTATTTAAAAAAAAAAAAAAAAATTAAATTAAAAATTTTGAAATTTCTTGTTTTTGTTTGAAGTAGAAGTATATATATATTTTCGAAAGTGAACAAATCTCTAATCTTATGTCCAAATTCTATTAGTTCTCTGAGAATAAGTAAAATATTTAGATTTATATTATCTCAATGAAATATGCGGCTCGCATTTTTATTTTGACGGGAGATTTTCGCGCAGTACATGCACATCGTTACATTTAAATACGAAGCAGAAGTATCGTTGTGTGGGTTTGGCAATCACTGCTCTAGAGCAGACCTGCACAGCTTTTACCCGCGGGTAAAAGCTCTTACACGTATAGCGTGTGTGAATGAAAGCTTTCGTTTAGCAGCGACGCGTGTGGCGATTTCAGTCTTTCGGAATTCTGAATGTTCATCAATACATACACAAAAATATCCTGCCGACTGTGTGCAGGTCTGCTCTAGAGCAACTCCTTCTATTTTTGGCCAAGAAATGTATGGAGTCGCGACACTGTGAGACGTTGCCTGCGTTGCTTTCTACGTTGCGCGACGCTCCTTAAATGCTGCCTAGCTTATATTCAACAAAAAAAAACAAAAAAAAAAAAAAAAACCAGTAAATAAATAAATAAGAGTGAAAAATAAAATCAAAATTTTTGTATGTGCTTGCAAGTGTACATGTGTGCGCTTTTGTATATTCCCTATATATAGGAAGATTGTACTGAATTGGTGCCTGGTCTTCGAGTATAGGAAAAATAACTACTTGGTACACAAGTCGAAATAGTTCTATTAACGTAGATGTAGTATATCGAATCTACTGAATTGACCCCGTTGTCTCTACTTTTGCACCAGTTCAACGTTCAACGCACTGGAGGGGAAATTATGAGCGAGTAATACTGTTGATTTCGGGATAAGTCGAAGAGTATTTCTGGACTGGTTCAAATTTTCTGTAGGGTTTGTTTAAATATAAATGTGCGTCTCTTTTGCAATATCACGAGATACTAAAAGGTTCCTGAATGGGCTTAGATGCTTGCTTGCAGTCTGTCGTATGTCTGTCTGTCTGTCTGTCAAACAAACACACATGCATCACCTGTAAGTTAGATTGCCGTCAAGAAAGTAGCAAAGAGGATGTTTAAAGCGAATAAAGAGCACGTTACAAAAAATTAAAATACAAAACGACAAAGAAATCAGAAAAAAAACAAAATTCTTAACAAGAGCAAGGGACGCTTGTGCGAATCGTTCAGTATTTGATAGAAGCAGTAATAGAAAAAAATGAAAAATAAATTAATAAAACGGAACATGTGAGGCTTCAATGAAACGGAAAAATTATTAAAATAAAACTAAAAAAAAACAAGTAAGGGTGTTAAAGTCAGGCGAGCCTGACAAAAAAATACCCGACACAGACACGCATGTTTAAATAATTTTAAAACCACGCCCAAAAAACAGGACCACTAATAAAGAATTTTCAACAGGGTTTTAAGGCCATTAGGAGCCCCATATACCGACTTTGCTAAATTTTTTTTATGAAAACCGCTCCTTTGTCACGCCCAATTTTCCAATTCTGTTTTTAATTTTAAAGTTTCATTGAAATATTTCGAAAAAGTCATATTTTGAGGCAGTTTTGGGATTTTTGTGACAGACCCTAGTACTGGAGGTATCAATCCTTAATAATGGACCGATAATGGAAATTTGTTGGGAGGATACTTATGACTACAAAGGAAGCATAAGCGCCAAATTTCGTTCAAGTCCCATTTGAATTTCGGGTGTAGGAGACAATTTTCTAAATACGCCCTTCTCCCACGCCCACTTTTCCAATTTTTGGAAATCATATTACTTGCCTTTAATAATGTTCAAATAATTTTGTCAAAATAGCTCAACTCCTTCGAAAAGAAAACTGTATACAAACAAACAGACGGACGGACATGTCTAAATCGAATCTGCTGGTGACGCTGATTATTTCTTTATATATTTTGTATGGTCTATCTCGACTGGTTCTGGGTGTTACACACAAACGCAATATACCCTCGACACTGAGTGTATCGGGTATAAAAATAATAATAGCAAGTAATAATAATAAAAAAGTAATAATAAAACATGTAAGAAAGCTAAAGTCGGTCAAGTCCGACTTTGAAATACCCAGCGTCACGACATTATTGGCGCACTATGTTACGAAAAATCTCCATTTGTGGGCGGGCCACAGAAATTTTTTTCCTGCACCTTTCGTTCACCTTGGTCAACCTATGTTGCGAATTTGAAGCTTCTACGCCTTTTACTTCACAAGATAAACCCTTATTTGTGGGGTTATTTGTGGGCGTGACTCGAGGAGGACGGCGTCCATTTTTTTTCCCAGGATATGTCCCTTTTCGTAGTTTACCAGTACACCAAATATCAATGAAATGTGTTGAGTGGTTCGCAAGTTACAAGCATTTTACTGAAAACACATTAAACTCATTTTTGGGCGTGGCAGTGGGCGGATGTCTCCCATTTTTACTTAGGATCATACTCGGACCCCGATATACCTGTGTGCCAAATTTCGACTCGATTGGTCCAGCCGTGTCGGAGGAGATCGGACCACGGACAGACGGACGGACGGACAGACAGGCATGTTTAAATCGATTCAGTTTTTGATCCTGATCAAGAATATATATATATGTCGATATCTACGGAGCTTAGTTCTGGATGTTACAAGATTCGCACAAAACTAATATACCCTGCTTATGCTGGGTATAAAAATAATACTAATAAAAATAATACTAATAAAAATAATAATAATCTAAAACAAAATCTAAAATCGTTAAAAGAGCGCCCCGAACAGCGATTTTTGGGTTAATTACAAACAAATGATAAGCGGTTTAGCGCCGTAGGCAAAATCAAGTTCAAGAACGAACAAACAAAAGACTCGAATAAAAAGGTTTGGAACGCATTAAAACACCTAAAATCCAACAATTCGACAAAAAAAAAAAACAAATAGAGATAAAAACACTAATGGTTTTTTTTAAAAATTTAAAAAGACAAGACTGAATTTTACGGTTTCCCCCTACTTCGGGCACGAGGAATCGAACTGCACCATTAGTTTTTTGAGTTAGCGGTACGCCTTCATGCAAAAAGTTTTTTTGCGATTAAAATGAGCATATTGTCTACCCCCTTTTTTTTCCGACTTTTTGATGACGTCATAGAAAATCGATAGCTCAAAAATCGATAAATCGATAACTACCGATAACTCAAACATCGATAAATCGATAACACAAAAATCGATAAATCGATAACTCAAAAATCGATAAATCGATAACTCAAAAATCGATAAATCGATAACTCAAAAATCGATAAATCGATAACTCAAAACAAACACACAAACAACTATTTGATGACGTCATAATAAAATGTAATAATATAATTATGCCCCAGTATTGTTTTATTATTTAATGAGACTCATTTTAATCGCAATATTTAGCTCTTCATTGATGAAGAAACGTAAAACTATCGTGGGTGCACTATAAAAAATACTTAAAGAACGGGGGGAGTGCGAAGCGGAGCGAAGCGACGCGAGCAGGGGGGCGCAGCCCCCTTGTTTTTACCACTTTTTGGTCCATATCTTTGTATGAGTTGAAGACTAGTATTCTACGCGAACACTAAAATTTACTCTAGGATATGCCAATTCTTCCCAAAACACCGTTATGATAAAATGCCGCATTGGGGAGCTATACCCATTTAAAACTAAAAAATCATCTACTATTTTTTTTTAAATTTTTTTATTTTTTATATGAAAAATCCTTGAAGTATGCATCAAAATATATAAATAATAAAAAAAAAATTAATGATTTTTGATCGGACCATTTTTAAGGGTAGCTCCAGCACTAGGGTCTGTCACAAAATTCTCAAAACGGGCCCCAAATTGGAATTTTTCGAAATATTTCAACGTATGTTTAAGCCTCCGATTAGAATTCAACAAAATTGGAAATGTGGGCGTGGCAAAGGGACGGTTTTCATAAAGAAATTTAACAAAAGTAGGTATATGGGACCTCTATGGCCTTAAACAACTCCTGATATTAAAAATTATTTGAACATGTGTGTCTGTGTCGGGTATTCTACTATCAGGCTCGCATCAAAAATTTTATGTATGTTGAGAGCAGTCCTTTTTAGTGTTAATCTTCAAATCAAAATTGCTAAATCTTTTCTCTTCCAAAAATTTTTATTTGCGGGCTCCGATTGGCAGATTAAATTTTTCTAGATCTCGCCTGAGCCTTATTTCATTCATACATTCCATAAAACGGGAATGTTCCTTTCACTTACTTTTCAGTACAGTTCGTTTTCTTTTGGAGCTTTGCATCGAAACATTAGTCAATTAAGTTGTGATTAATTTTAAGTAGGCTTCCAATTGTGGGGTCTACTGTCTCCGACTCAAATATTGCAATTCTTCAACGCTTTCTAGCAAAAGTACTTCGCATTCTTGCTGATTCGCCATGGTTTGTGACGACCACTCAATAACTCATCAACGTCGCATCTTTTAAAGATGACATTAGATATCACGCTATAAGATATCGTCAGCGCATCCAGACTCATCCAAATGAATTAGCCTCTAACCAAATGTCTTCAGACAAAACGTTTAATAGTCTAAAAAGGATAGTTCTATAAATTTCTCTAATCGAAATAAGTTAAAAATTGGTTAAATTGGTTAGCTGCAAGTAAAATTGTATTTGTAAAAAAAAATTAGAGCGCAACATTGGATGCACGCCTAGCAGTATGCCCGATTCTAGGTTCAAAAAACTGTTGATAGACTGATACGAAAAATACAATAAGGCTCATAGTCTTCAACCGAGTTCGAACTTTTTAAACGTTTAAACTTTCAAATGATCGTCTTCAGGAGAGTTTAAACCTGGTTTATTAATTTTATATGAAAAATTTAAATATAGCAAAGGTATTTGATTGAGTTAAACTGGCATGAAGACGAAAAGAATATTTTCGAGAATTAAAACTTTCAAAGTTCTCAGACCTACGACCGTAAATGAATAAATAAATAAAAAAAAAAAACAAACTTTTAAATATAATATCTTTTGCTTTCAATTGTCAGACGTTTTCTATTTACCGATACTTCTTTTACATCGGACCTTTAGCAAATTAGTTTCATATTATTTTTAAGTCCCTATCGCTAAAATTCATATTTAAATGCAGTGATAAACCGAACTCAAAGTTTTCTTTACTAACATTTGCTTTTGGTTCTTTCAATAAATTTTTCTTCAAAGGATGGTCCAGAATACATAAAGGCAAGGTAACCGTAGTGCTAGGCGGATTGTTGATTTTTAGATTACCTATGTTATCCACGAAAACCATGAAATCAATAGGAGGATAATAACACAATGCTACAAAAAAAATTTTTTTTCATACACTTTTTTTCTAATGGTTATTTTATGTTAGCTTAGGGCTCCCCCATTTTAAAAAGGTCATTGGTTTGATGGATTTAAGTATCGTTTCCGAGATATGGCCCAAATTGTGAAAAAAGTCAATTTTCTCTACTTTGCCCCATATTTGGGGTCATAACTCGATTACCGTATAAGATAGCTAAGCGCATGGACTTAATTTGGAAAGGTGGAGACCGTGCGCAAATTTTAAGTGCCTAAGCGCCAGCTCTAAATCAGAGACCTCCACGCCATAGAAAAATTTTTCTCGCTCACTTCACACGTATGCCTTACGCTCTTTCTTTAGTCGGTAGCAATCGCCCGACGAAAACACTTCGAGCGGATCTGCGCAACCTTTTTTTAAAAAACACTTAAAAAATATTTTATCAAAATGGAATGCAAAGCCTACATTATGATCCCAAATGCTTTTGAGAAATTTCTTTAAAGCTTTTATCGTTTTTCCCATCAACTTATTTTTGTGAACAAATATTTTCAGATTTGAAATACATTTGTTCAAAGCAGCGCAAAACATTTAAAAAGTATTCTTTTGATAAGAAATTGTGGCGGTGTGGTAGAATTTGAAAAATGCATTGAACATGACACCTTTATACAGCCCAATATTTGTTATTTGTTAAGTTTTTCCACGCTAGTAATCTTATATTTCATCGATTTATTAAAACTATTTTATTTTTTATTAACAAGCTATGGAAACTCAAAACTTTATTGAGCGCACGCAATTAGTGTTGAAATTTTTTTCAGCGCATTCGCTCTCTTGCTCACTAACATAAATGCCTTTCCCATTTTGGAGATGCCTGCTCTAAATGTTCGCTACCATTGTATCCAAAACATGCATGCCTAATATTGGGATAATTTGCACTGCTTGCTAAGATATGGCTCCATAATTGAGTGAAAAAAGTGAAAATATAAGCGAAAAATGGCCTTTCTGATTTCATAGGAGCCACAATTATAGTCGTAGGCACTTCAAATTTGCGCTCGGTCTCCACCTTTCCAAATAAGGTCTATGCGATTAGCTATCTTATACGGTAATTGAGTTATGGCCCTAAATATGGGGCAAAGTAGAGAAAGTAGACTTTTTTCACATTTTGGGCCATATCTCGGAAACGCTACTTAAATCCATCAAACCAATGACCTTTTTAGAATGGGGGAGCCCTAAGCTAACATAAAACAAGTAAGGGTGTTATAGTCAGGCGAGCCCGACACAGACACACATCTTCAAATAATTTTTAATATCAAGAGGTGTTTAAGGCCATTACGGGCCCCATATACCGACTTTTGTTGAATTTGTTTATGAAAACCGCCCTTTTTCCACGCCCACTTTTCCAATTTTTTTGAATTCTAATCGGAGGCTTAAATATACGCTCAAATTCTAAGTTTCATTAAAATATTTCGAAAAAGTCCGACTTTAAGGCAGTTTTGGGATTTTTGTGACAGACCCTAGTACTGGAGGTACCCTTAAAAATGGACCGATCAAGGAAATTTTTTGGAAGGATGTTTAAGGCTACATAGGAAGCATAAGTGCCAAATTTCGTTCAAGTCCCATTTGAATTTCGGGTGTAGGAGGCAATTTTCGAAAACCGCCCTTCTGCCACGCCCACTTTTCCAATTTTCGGAAATAATATTACTGGCCTTTCAATATGATCAAATATCAAATTTCATCAAAATATCTTGAAAAACATCGGATTTAGAGCAGTTTTTGTGATTTTCGTTACAGACCCTAGTACTAGAGGTACCCCTAAAAATGGTCCGATCGGGTCCATTCTCGAACTTGTTCTTACTCATGTCCCCGTGAGCACGCATACCAAATTTTGTCAAGATAGCTCAATTTCTTCGATAAGATAACTGTATACAAACAGACGGACAGACGGACAGACGGACGGACATGTCTAAATCGAATCTCCTGGTGACGCTGATCATTTCTATATATATTTTGTATGGTCTATCTCGACTAGTTCTGGGTGTTACACACAACCACACAAACGCAATATACCCTCGACACAGAGTGTGTCGGGTATAATTACCATTAGAAAAAAGTGTCGAAACGCTGTAGCATTGTGTAATAGATCCTTTTACGGTATTATTATTTTTTATTTATATTTTTGATTAAGATATATTTTTTTATGATAAAAGCCCGAAACCAGAAATTGAGATAAGCTCTTTTAATACGACAGGTAATTGTGGTCATACTTGGCTCAGAATAGAATTGCCGAATAGTGCGAAAAAATCAACAGAACAATTTCCATCCATACAGACGCTGAAAAATTAAGCACAGCTTTAGGCACTTTCACCGAGTCTCTGTTATCTCGGGCAATATCTTCGGAATGGAAGCTTACCAAGTTTATTACTCTATAGCGGATGTTGTGGTGATCGCTGTAACGCGATGGCTGCGCGCCCTACAGTCTGCCGCGGCTTTTTTCCATTCAATTTGTGTTTCTATTTTTATTTCTATTTTTATTTCTGTTTCTGTTTTCATTTTCGTGTTCAGTCTTTGTTTTTTTTTTTTTTTTGTTCAACGAAAATCTTGTTGCGTGCTTGTCTAATATATTGTGATATATGTATGTATGCTTGTTTTATAGCAGTACTTTCTGTTTAGGCCCCCGAGGCGGCTTTCATTTCAGCTTACTCCGTTTCCTTGGTGTGCTTTGTTCTTGTTTTGTTTTTGTTTTTGTTTTTCCGTTTTTGCGTTTTGGTTCGGTTTCGTATTCTTTTGATGGCCATGACGTTAGAGGGCACAAGGCAGATATTTTCTAAAATCTATGCGACTATTCCATATCTTTCTCGCCATGCATGTGTTTATGTGTGTGATGGTGTGTGCGCGCGTGAATGCGTGTGTTAGGCGAAGGATGCTTTGTAAAATGGCTTGGTGTTTGTTTGGCCATGTGCCTGTGTGTCCGTGCCACTTGTTCATTTTCATTTTCCCCCTTGTCGTTTCGCAGAGTTTTGTATTATTTTCACTAGCTTTTCTTATGTTTTATTTTAATTCTTTTCGTTTACTTTACGTTCCATTTCACGATTCTGATGTCGGACGCAACTTGTTGAGCAAAGATGCTGCTGGAAAAGCGATTTCATTTTCCCCCTTTTTGCTTTACCAATTTTCCCTCATTTTTTCGAAAGTCGAATGGAAAAAAAATATTAGGTATTGAATGTAAAGTCAATGTACCCTGAGCTTATCTCACTTGGTTTTTTTTTATGACGCAAAGTTGAATGTCTCTGTTGGTTTTTTTGTTTGTTTGGTTGTTTGTTTTTTTTACTCCAAGAAGATGAAGTCATTGGAGCACTTAAAATACTTCTGCTGCTTTAAGTTGTCGCTGTCACAAAGTCGATAATGCTCGACTGCTTCATTTTGTTGTTTTTGCTATGAAAAAATGGATAAAAATCTGTATAAAACAAAAACGCAATTACTCTTTCAACAAGCCGAGAGTACAAAGATTTGATTCCTTTTTGCTCAATGCAGAAATTTACATTTTTATGATTTCGGTGTTTGGTTTGGGTGTAAAGGCTTCTGCCTTTGTCACACTGGGCAAATTGCGATTCCGATTCGGGAAATTGATTTGTATGGAGAAAAAGTTCAAATTTGATTTTTGGAAATGAACTAGTATGACGCTTAACTCAACTCTAATTTTCGAGCTCTAATGCTTGATTTGTATAGATATACATACGTACATACGCTCTCGTTATTATGAAAGGTTTGACAATCTATCAGGGTCCTAGTAAATCTCCAGTAAAGCGATTGCTTCCAAGAATTTAATATTTTTTGGGGAAAAAATTCATACATTTTCGTTCCAAACGAAAGTTGCTGCAATTGAATTTATTCATCTACGAAAGTCCAAAAATGAGTAGACTCTTTATTAAAGAGTAAAAAAAAAAAAAAAAAGATTTAATAAATTTAAAGCCGATAGTAGAATGGAAATTAAATTACATCAATTAGGCAGGTCATTTATTGACGCAGTTTCGTTGCAGCCACGTCGCCGTATGCGTATCGCAATTAAATCGTATGACAGAAAGTTACTCATACGACATGCAGCCTTATATAAAACACTCATAGCCTGTGAACTAAATTGCCGCAGTGACAGTGGCAGTGCACATTTTTCCATTAAGCTTCTTCGGTGCGAGTTCGGCAATTAAAGTTGACAACTCTGGTTCCACGGAATTTTATCTAAAATACTTATATAGTTTGAAACAAAATAAAATAGACCCTTTGGGGGTGTTATAGTCAAACGAGTCTGACTATACAGTACCCGACATAAACATGTATGTTCAAACATTTTTTAAAACAGGCCCAAGACCACTACCGTTAAGACAAGGTATTCTGGAGATTTTGAAGGCCATAAAGTGCCTCATATTCCGATTTGTGTTGAAATTTTGTATGAAAACTACCCTCTTGCCGCAACCACTTTTCAAAATTTTTGGAACTCTAATCGGATGCATTAATATGAGCTCAAATTCTAAATTTCATTGAAATAAATATCTCGAAAAACACCGATTTTCGGGCAGTTTTTGGAATTTTTTTTTCAGATCCTAGTACTGGCGGTACCCTTAGGGTACCTGCATACGAGCGGCAAGTCTGCGGTGCGGCACCGCGCGGTAATGCGCGTTAACGCCCGGCGCCGCGAATGATAAAAATAGCTACTCTTCACACGGTACGTCGCGACGCCTTATAGTTTCAGTATCGTTCCAACCATGGAAAGTCTGATATGTTTTGAATTAAATTGAAACATTTAGGGTTATTTTGCATTACGACAAATAACTCCAAACAAAAAAGAAAAATGGCCCCAATAAAAAATGAAAAATCGCCCTAAAACTAGTGTTGTTGTTTTCAGTATACAATTTTGGGGCCTTTTTATACCCAGCGTAAGCGGGGTATATTAGTTTTGTGCGAATCTTGTAACAGGGAGAACTACGCTCATATATATATAGAAATGATCAGGATCAAAAACTGAATCAATTTAGACATGTCCGTCTGTCCGTCCGTCCGTGGTCAGATCTCCTCCGAAACGGCTGGACCAATCAAGTCGAAATTTGGCACACAGGTATATCGGGATCCGAGTATGATCCTAAGTAAAAATGGGAGACATCCGCCCACTGCCACGCCCACAAATGAATATAATGTGTTTTCAGTAAAATGCTTGTAACTTGCGAACCACTCAACACATTTCATTGATATTTGGTGTACTGGTAAACTACGAAAAGGGACATATCGTGGAAAAAAATGGACGCCGTCTTCCTCGAACCACGCCCACAAATAAGCCCACAAATAAGGGCTTATCGTAACTTGTGAAGTAAAAGGCGTAGAAGCTTCAAATTCGCAACATAAGTTCACCAAGGCGAATTAAAGGTGTAGGGAAATAATTTATGTTGCCCTCCCACTGCCACGCCCACAAATAGAGAAGCAAAACATAGTGCGCTCATAATGTCGGGACGCTGGGTATTTCAAAGTCGGGCTTGACCGACTTTAGCTTTCTTACTTGTTTAATTTTAATTTTGGGGCCGTTTGGCATTGGAGCCATTTTTCTTAACTGAATAATCAGTTTTATATCACAATTCATACAAATGTATTTATGTTTATATGAAATTAAGCCTCTATTGCATACGAAACCATGTATGGTTTGATGGAAAAAGATATATTAGGTGTAGTAAAAAGAAATCCATTATTTTTGCATTAAATTGAGGGCTCTATTTAAGATAGTTAGCATGACCCGATTTAGGTCAAATATGCGCCGTTTTGTTCGATAACTTGTTGCCATTTTAAAGGTAATTTCATTATGCCTCTCTCATAGAAGCCCTCGTTCCTATTAGCAAAAAATTGAGACAGTCGAAATTCAGAAGCCTCTCTTGAAGCGAATGTTTCACCAGCAAAATTGTTCGCCATGGACAGGAACAGATGGTAATCACTTGGTGCCAGGTCCGGACTATAAGGTGGATGCAGAAGAACCTCCCAACCAAACTCCCGGAGCTTCTGGCGAGTCACTATCGATGTGTGTGGCCTGGCGTTGTCCTGATGGAACACAATTCCTCTCCTATTGGCCAAAGCTGGCCGCTTATGGGCGATTGCTTCCTTCAGACGGTCCAATTGTTGACAGTAGAGTTCCGAGTTAAGAGTTTTGCCGTATGGGAGCAGCTCATAGTAGATAATTCCCTGCCAATCCCACCAAACACACAGCAAAACCTTCCTGGCCGTCAATCCTGGCTTGGCCACCGTTTCCGCCGGTTCACCGTGTTTCGACCACGACCGTTTTCGCTTGACGTTGTCGTAAGTGACCCACTTTTCATCACCAGTCACCAACCGCTTCAGAAATGGGTCGATTTTGTTGCGGTTCAGCAGCGATTCGCAGATGGAAATTCGGTCTATGAGGTTTTTTTGCGTTAACTCGTGTGGCACCCATACATCGAGCTTCTTTGTGTATCCAGCCTTATTCAAATGGTTCCAAACGGTGTTTTGTGCAATCTTTAGCTCTTTTGCAATCGAAACAGTGCTAACATGACGGCCGGACTCGATAATTTCCATGATTTTATCGACATTTTCGACAATTGGCCTTCCAGTGCGTGGTGCATCCTTGACATCGAAGTTACCGGAACGGAATCGACGAAACAAAAATTGCGCATGATTGGCTGTTACAGTATCAGGTCCATAAACGCTATTCACATTTTCAGCCGCCTGGCTTGCGTTTTCTCCCTTATCGAAGAAAAACTGTAAAATGTAGCGAATTTTCTCTTTGCTGATGTCCATCTTTGACAAGCTCTCAAACAAAACTGAATCAATCAATCAAAAAAGTGTCAAAAAAGCTTTTTTAGTAGGAACTGTCATCTTTCTAATGCCCCCTAGCGGAACACGATCGGACTTATACAACGCGAGATGCAGATAAATAACGCCATCTATTGGAAAAATAATGGATTTACTACACCTAATATTATTATTTTTTAAACTTAAATAAAGCAATTTAGTGTGGGGAAAAATTGTTGGCCGATATTTTGTTGTATAATGCAGTAAAGGGTTAACGAACCTTTTTATAGCGAAAAAAAGGTTGTCCCAATTATTCAATATTTCATGCAGACAAGAGTTAATAAAGCCCTTGGACACGAAAAAACATTTTTTTCCGCTTGTTTCATATGTTATGATAGAGGGTTAAAATCGAATTAAAAATGTTTGCGTCGAAAGCGGTCCTTTTATAACGTTTGTCGCGATATTTTTCATTTTTTACATCCAAAAATACATACAACGAATACTTCTACAACGCAAAATGCAGCGGCAACGCTGCGGCGCAGAGAAACTCGTGCGGCGAAAATTTGCCGCTAGTCAACGGTCATCGCCGCAGCGGTAACGCTGCGGCACGCACGCTCGTGTGAAGGCTTCCATTCATTTCTGTGTACTTTGAAACGCTCCGCAACGCAACGCGCCGCGCCGCGAACAACCGCTCGTGTGCAGGTGCCCTTAATAATGGAGCGATCATAAAAATGTGAGGAGGTTTATGGCTATAGAGCAGCGCTGTCCAGCGTAATACTTTTTCATAAAACCGAGAATATTGCCGCTTGTTGTTGCTTTGTTTTTGTTTTTCATACCCAGCGTCTGTGTAAATTAGCAAATTAACTTAGTTGGCATTGGTTGTTGGTGAGGAAGGGCTAAAAAAAAAATAAAAGAAATGCAAAAATATTTCTATGAACAAATTTTGATTCTTCGATCGAATTGAATAAAAATGGATCCCCTTTGTTCGTTTTATTTTTTTAGGGTAAATGGTTGCTGGGTAACTCTTCACATAGAAAGTGTCTTCTTGAATCAGCTGTTTTCTTTAGGAATTCCCAGAGTTGCATAAACTCTATTTAAGTGCCCGATATGGGACACTTAAGCACGAGTTGCCATTTAGGATGGTGAAAATGAAAATCTGTGCTTAAACGATGATTCGTATTTAAATATGATTAGTGAAATTGGCTCTAAGTAACCAAAAAACACGATTTTTGCGTATATCCTAAAAAATATTCTTTGGAAAAATAAACGGATGCCGTTTTCGTGATCAGCGACCCCAATTTAGTCTAAAAACCACCATTTCGTCTCTGATCTTTTATACCCAGCGTAAGCAGGTTATACTAGTTTTGTGCAAATCTTGTAACAGCCAGAACATATATATATATATATTCTTGATCAGGATCAAAAACTGAATCGATTTAAACTTGCCTGTCTGTCCGTCTATCCGTCCGTCCGTCTGTGGCCGGATCTCCTCCGAAACGGCTGGACCAATCAAGTCCAAATTTTGCACACAGGTATATCGGGATCCGAGTATGATCCTAAGTAAAAATGGGAGACATCCGCCCACTGCCACGCCCACAAATGAATTTAATGTGTTTTCAGTAAAATGCTTGTAACTTGCGAACCACTCAACACATTTCATTGATATTTGGTGTACTGGTAAACTACGAAAAGGGACATATCGTGGAAAAAAATGGACGCCGTCCTCCTCGAACCACGCCCACAAATAATGATTTTTTGTAACTTGTGAAGTAAAAGGCGTAGAAACTTCAAATTCACAACGTAGGTTGACCAAGGCGAATGAAAGGTGTAGGAAAAAATTTATGTGGCCCGCCCACTGCCACGCCCACAAATGGAGAGGCAAAACATAGTGCGCCAATAATGTCGGGACGCTGGGTATTTCAAAGTCGGGCTTGATCGACTTTAGGTTTCTTACTTGCCTTTAAACTTGCTCAAATACCAAATTTAATCAAAATATCTTGAAAACCTCTGGTTTTAGAGCAGTTTTTGTGATTTTCGTAACAGACGCTAGTACCGTAGGTACCCCTAAAAATCCGATCGGGTCCATTCTCGAACCTAATTTTACTCATGTCCCCGTGAGCACGCATACCAAATTTTGTCAAGATAGCTCAACTCCTTCGATAAGAAAACTGCATACAGACAGACGGACAGACAGACAGACAATATATCTATATATATTTTGTATGGTCTAGCTCGACTGGTTATGGGTGTTACACACAACCACACAAACGCAATATACCCTCGACACAGAGTGTGTCGGGTATAAAAAGTTTGAATGTAACAAAAAGCCTAAAGAAGACTGATGTAGATCTTCGCTTATCCACATAAAGATGATAGGTACCTATTCAGCTGTTCAGCTCATGTCGAGACAACGCAATTCCATTTTCGAAGGCGGTTGCTGAAATTAAATTGATAATATTGAACAACCCCCGTCCAATGAATATCTGTTTGAAGTTGCATGTTTTGGACCCATGCAATTATTCTTCGATCTTTTGTTTGGCGAAGAGATAGCCTTAAAACAGTTGGTTAATAGATTACTCCGTGTATCTGCTGAGATGATACAGAAGACCGTATGAATGTCGAATCTTGAGAACAATTCCGAAACCCTTTCAATTACAATTCACACACTCGAGACGAAAATAGAGAAAGCTTCCGTGTTAAATCAACGATCAAGTGAGTTTCAAGGCATTATTTTCAACACGTGCACGTTATGTGCCTTTGAGCAATTCAATCAAGTCATTTCCAGCACTTGTGCGCGTTTTCAAGTTTAGGAAACAATGAATGCTAGCCGTTAAAGCGAAGCAAAAACATGATGCCGCTGCGAACCTCGATGTGCATACAAATTTCTACACATCCCATTCGTATGTATATGCACTTTAAGTACTTTCTACTTAGACAGATAGAATTCTCTCTTCAATAGTCGGTTACTTTCTGCTTTTATATTGGCAAACACCCAGTGATAGAATTGTTTTTGTCCCGCCACCTCCATCGTTTAGGTTTTGTATTCGTTGTTGGTGTTTTTGTTTTTTTGAATTTTTCCTGCTTGCTTTCTATCTTTTTGCCACATACGTAAACGACTATCTCGAAATTGCAAATGCAATGAAGTGGAAAATACTTGAAGAGCTCTTGGCGGTTACTTTTTCCAATGATTGCTGAATATCGCTTTTTCATCGCTTACATATATATACATATCCTTTTCGACTACTTTGTTTCGTCCTTTATTTTCTTGTTACAGTGTTCCCCAGATATAAGCGACGTCGAAAAATTTATCTATCTATCTTTATCTATCTATCTCTATATATATCTCTCTATCTACTCTCTCTCCTTCTATCTCTCTCCTTCTATCACCCTATTTCGCTCTATCTATGTATCTTTCTCTCTCAATTTCTATCTCTTTCTATCTCAATATCTATCTCTTTCTCTCTCAATGTCTACATCTTCCTCTCTCAATGTCTATCTCTTTCTTCCTGTATCTCTCAATCTTAATCTCTATTTCCCCTTATCTCTCTATGTCTATCTCTCTAGATATCTCCCTCTTCCCTCACTTGATTTCTTTTATTCTCCTCTTGCGAGCGCACAAAAGGAGCAAATAACAACAAAAAAAAAAAAAAAATGTACATACAACCCAAAGAAACCAAAAAAACTGAGAAGACGTTAATTAGCGTTGCAATTAGTTGTACAGCTGTAATGTCCAAGACCTCGTCGGTCTGGCTATGCCGCCGGCATCAGCGAATCGGCCTTTAAACACATCAGACGGACACGGAGACATAAATAAACACACGCTTTGTTGTTTTGTGTGTAAATTTTATTTAATATTTTGAAGATAATTAAATTTTTTTTTAATTCGACGCATTTTCTCTTCGAGAGTACAAGATGCAATATAATTAAATTTTCTCTCTCTTCCTCTCACTGAGGATCACACATAGCCATTAAAGAAAGGAAGCAAAATAAATTCAAAACAGAATGAATATTTTGTAGCCGCGAGCTGCAAAAACTGTAAAATGGGATGCCAAGTGTTGGGAGCTTGAAACGATACAAAAAAAAGCCATCGAACCCAACAAATCACTCGAAGTGTGGCTTACTAAAATTCAAAAAAAAAAAAAAAAAAAAAAAAAAAAAAAAAAAAAACGGAACAATTCACCTTCATTTGACCGTAAGAGATCTACTACAGTTGGGTTAAAACATTATTTGGCCAATTATGGGTAGATTTGTAATTGTTCGGACATTAGCTGGCGACTAGAGTCTCACATTTATTGCTTTCGTGCAAGGTGGAAGTAATCAATTTGTCTTTATGACAAAACAGTTCAGTCGAAAAATTTTTACCTCATCTCATAATTTTTTTGTGTTTAAAGTGTATCAGCGTATGGAGATAAAAAATGAATTCCCTCAATGGGGAACTCATACTAAAAATTTGTTTATAACAAAATAAGAATAACAAGAATAAACAAGTAAGAAAGCTAAAGTCGGTCAAGCCCGACTTTGAAATACCCAGCGTCCTGACATTATTGGCGCACTATGTTTTCCCTCTTCTTTTGTGGGCGTAGCAGTGAGCGGGCTACATAAATTTTTTCATACACCTTTCATTCGCCTTGGTCAACCTATGTTGCGAATTTGAAGATTCTACGCTTTTTACTTCACAGGTTACGATAAACCCTTATTTGTGGCCTTATTTGTGGGCTTGGCTCGAGGAGGGCGACGTCCATTTTTTGCCAAGATATGTAATTTTTCGTAGTTTACCAGCACACCAAATATCAATGAAATGTGTTGAGTGGTTCGCAAGTTACAAGCATTTTACTGAAAACACATTAAAATCATTTGTGGGCGTGGCAGTGGGCGGATGTCTCCCATTGCTACTTAGGATCATACTCGGATCCCGATATACCTGTGTGCCAAATTTCGGCTTGGTTGGTCCAGCCGTTTCGGAGGAGATCCGACCACGGACGGACGGACGGACATGTTTAAATCGATTCAGTTTTTGATCCTGATCAAGAATATATGTATATATGTGGCTATATCTACCGAGCTTAGTTCTGGCTGTTACAAGATTCGCACAAAAGTAATATACCCTGCTTACGCTGGGTATAAAAATAATAAAATAAGTAGCTACGTATTTTAAAAAGGACTTAAAGCGACACGGCCGCGGTACGCCTGAATCATGGGCGGTACTTCAGTTAATGTTTTTTGGTGTAATGAGAATGCTTGAGACACACAAACGGTGGGTTATGACCTACATTAAATGAAGCATCCCTCATGAGTCATGACGTATCGTGGCTGGGTCGCTAAAGCCCTTCTTTTTTTTTCTTTGATTAACACACAAAAATGGGTTGGAGAAAAAGTAAACGAGAGAAAGAGTGAGAGGGAAAGAGATAGCAAGAGATAGAGAGAAAACGAGAGAAAGAAAGGGAGAGAGAGTAGAAAAGAGAGAGAAAGAGATAAAGAAAGGTAGAGAGAGAACAAGCAGGGAAAACAGAGAAAGAGAGAAATAAATCGGAAGAAAATGAGGAGGAAAGAGAGAGAGAGAGAGAGAGAGAGAGAGAGAGAGGAAAGAAAAGAGAGAGAGAGAGAAGGAAAGAGAGAGAGAGAAGGAAGAAGAGAGAAGAGAGAGAGGAAGAGAGAGAGAGGAGAGAGAGAAGAGAGAGAGGAGGAGAGAGAGAGGAGGAGAGAGAGAGGAGGAAAGACAGAGACGAGAAAAGAGAGAGAGAGAGGAGAAAAGAGAGAGGAGGAGAAAAGAGAGAGGGAGGAGAAAAGAGAGAGAGAGGAGAAAAGAGAGAGAGAGGAGAAAAGAGAGAGAGAGGAGAAAAGAGAGACAAAAGGAACGAGAGAAAGCGAGAGGGAGAACGAGAGAAAGCGAGAGGAAGAACGAGAGAAAGTGGGAGGAAGAAGGAGAGAAAGCGAGAGGAAGAGAGTTAAAGAGAGAGAGAGAAAGCCAGAGAAATGGAACGGAAGGAAGAGAGGAGAGAGAGAGAGAGAGGAAGATCGAGAGAATGAGAGAGGAAGAACGAGAGAAAAAGAGAGGAACAGAGTGATATTGAGAGGTCTTTCCCTTGAATGCTAGGCATATACCGCAGCCTTTATTGTACATAGCAATATGAGTGCAAGTATTCGCGTTTTCTCTTCTACGTTTCACAGTGCTGCTACAAAATTAATAAAAAACGATATCATGTCTAAATATATTATACATAAATAAACGCATATTAAATTATGTTTTCCGATCACAGTTCAATAGAGCGAAAGTGCACTTGGAAGGCCTGCGAGCTCAATCGAATAGCTTTGTCTATAAATACCCAAAGCCACTCAAACACCAAATGTGGAACATCTTTACAGTCAATATTCGATAAAACAAGAGAGCGCGGGAGACGAAGAGAGACCGTTACTACCCGAACAGGAAAAACAATTGATGATTCGAGGTACGAAAGTTTCACTGTATATTAAACGGTGCTTAAGCTTAAGCTTAAGCTTCAATGATTCTTCCGCTAATTCTTTAAATAAATTCACATAAACGAAAACATGTCGTCTGACATGAGAGAATCTCTATATATTTAGAATTTAATGGACTGCAGTGAGAAAACTAAATTTTTGACTTTTTGTTTTCAATTTCTTTACTGCTGTTTGTAATATTAAATTGTCGAAAAAAAATAAATAAGTACATATGTAAGTATATTAAAAAAAATGCCTAGGTATATGCTTTGTTTTTTGTTTGTTTGTTTTTTTTCTTGTTTTTATTCACAGCGAATTTTAATGCAATATTATTTGTAATGGGCTATTAAGAGGGCACATCCCTTAAGACGATTAACAGGGCTTAACAGGGATTACAAATGTATATTAAAATGAAGTTCTCAAAATGTGAATAAGTATTTCCAATACTGAGAGCCCGTTATTTTTATAAAAACACGCACACCTTTAGAAGGGTGATTTGCAATTTTAGGGATCATATTAAAACATTCTTAAATAATGGACATATGCTTACTTTTGGGACTCAATTGAAAGAATTTTTGCTGTCCAGACAATTTATTTTCGTCCCCACGTGTTAACGAGCCTCATCAATGTATGCAGAAAAATATAATAAATAAAAATTTCTTCATTTACATTGAAGATCGAATTACCGAAATGAAGAGTCAGCCATCTGCCTTCGGGCGATGTACTTAAAATGTTCTTTTTTTTACTATCGGGCATGTTACGGAAATCAATATCGTCAAGAACTGACGATTTACGAAATTTTATGTGCCCCAAAATTCGTTACAACAAATCCTGTGTTTCATTATAATAGATCAAAGCGATACATATATTATTCTCTCCGAATTTAAAGTCGAAAGCCAGGTCAAAACTTACTCAGCGTGATTTTAGAAGCATTTAAAGTTTTTGACGATTTTAATAGTCATTTCAGTAACATGCCCGTAAATCTCAAAACCGCCCGAAAGTAGACAAATAAATTTTCTTCCATTTGATGTGAATATTCATTCAATAATATTCTTTGATCAAACGCAGCACGTTTAACTGCCTAAAAGTATATTATTTGTGCTGGGTTGCGAAGGAACATTCTTTCACACAAACATAACTGAAAACAAAACCATTATAAACCCTGCAGTAATTATCACTAGTGACTGATTCAATCTGTCACTAGTTCCTCCGTCACCGTCACTAGTGACCAACTGTACCCGTGCCAATGTATTCTCCTATGGACACTTTGCATGAGCATATGTTCGAGCGGACACCAGTTGACGATTGAACTGGTGATGCTGTAGAGGCAGCTCATTAGCTATAGTACGTAAATGGAAAGCGCCGCGCACAGGGCTCGGATGGCTCAGTGTGAAGATTCTGGCCTAGCGACCTGGCGACCCGTGTTCGAATCTCGCTCGGGCGGGTGCCAATTTTTTTTTTTTTTTTTTTTTTTTTTAAGTGGATAATATTATAGGTGTCTAACAGGCTTAAAAAAATTTTTTTTTTTGCGAAAAAATTGGAAAAATTAAGTTATTGAAAATATAATTCATGAGAATTTTCGCACGAACTGTGAAAGCATTCACGAGAATTCAGAATGGAAACTTTTTTTTCTCTCTTCTCACCCATAAGAATCCATAAGAATAATCCACCGAATTTTACAATTTTCCACTCTCGTGCACCAAATTCATTTTATGAATGTTCAAGAAAATTGAACTGTGGACCTCCTCGTTGACCATGTCTATAGAATGACAGTGGTGACGCTGGGGTCAATTTTCCCCCTATTTACTGCAGGGAAAGAAAACCAAAAGTTTAAACATACATCCATAGGCATTCAGCTTAGTGGAAATACACATATACGGTATTCTATTTCACTTGCATCTTCATTCGTTTGTCCGACCATGACTTAGGCTGCCTACTTTTAATTGATCATATTGCAGTACAATATCAAATCAAGGCTGTCCTGCAAAAATCAGTACTGTCCCGAGCAAAGAAATACGATAAGCCCCTTTACCATGCACCTGCGTTTTTTTGGCTTTATACCTGCCCTACTTACACACGCTCATATGCTTCCAAAACCGGTTTAGGCGAACTATTCTAATTGCTGAATTGAAATGAAATTCCAATAGCAAAGTATAAAGATCAAATCTTGGCATTAATTAGGCTCACTTTTTTCAACCAGCGCAACGAGTAAGATCGAAAAAAAAAACAAATTTTGTGCATAAATTTTTAAGCCTTTTTGGAAAAAAAGGCAAAATTGCTAAATAGTATAATTTAAATACCTAAATAAAAAGACTAGATACTCAATTTAAGCGTCGAAATTCGGTCTTGTTGCGTCTCCATTTCCTGCGCCTAAGAAAAGGATCCAAACGTAAACTTCTCCTTTGAAAAAAAAGGAAAGAAAAGAAAAAAACGTAAGTGAATGGTGCGCCGAAGAATAAAGGCATGGTGATAGAATTTTTATTTCTGATAGGTGCATCTTATCCGTGTCCATCCTGGATTGGGGAGTTGTCGCCGTGTATATTTACTTTATTTTGAGCGCCTGGGGATTACATTTGGCTCCCGGGCCAACTATTTTGTTGCGGAAATAAAAATTTGTTCGCACATTGTTGGTGTGAAGATTTGGGTCACGTGTCTGTCGCCGTCAGGTTGTTCGTCTGAAGTGCGTCCTTGTTGGGCTTTGTGGAATCTGGTTCACGCTGAGTGCCCATCCGAGTGCTCCGAGATACGAGTCTCAGAATCGTGGTGTCGAACGGCTTCGCTGAGCTCCGAGATGGTCTCATGGTTCCGTTCGGTCGGCTCAGAACGGATTCTGCCCTGAGCTCCGAGAATTGGAATCAGTAACCCGGGATCGTTTTGTGTCTAAGCGTCGATTTTTCCTCTAGCGTAGGTTTTGTTCAGTAAAATGCATCCCCAAAGGTAATCCCAAAGTATAAAAGAAAAAAAAAAACTATAATATATATATAAAAAAAAAAAAAAACAATTGCTGGTCTTGGCCCTTAGCTAATTAACTTGAATTCCCATAACTAGCTCCGCGAAATTGACTCCGTACACTCGTCGCTGTGGCAGCTCGATTGGAAGGCCTTCACCGAGATATACAGCAGTAAGTCCGGCAGATTACGTACGTAAGTCATCGTTTAAAATATTTTTTTGTACCCGCAATTTAAAGGGATTATGTAAATTTTTTTTTGCACTGTGTAAACTAAAAAAAAAAAAAAAAAAAAGAAAAAAAAAACGCAATAGTGTATCTGCTGCTATTGAACGATCGCTTTTCTTCTTGTGTTTTTTTAATAAGAATCCTCCGTATAGGTGTGATACTAGTCTGGTCATTTAATTTTCCGATCCTTTATACTTTTGGGATACATCAGTTTTGTAACCGTGTAGATGCATTTTGCTCTAATTTTTCTTAATTCAATGTTCCTAGTAGCATGTAAGCTTACGTCAACAATTTCAAATATATTTGAATAATTTTTTTTATATTAGAAAATGATGAGGAATTAAAGTTTGTCATGGTTTGAAATTTAAAATATCGGTGCGTATTATTGTAGAGGATTCTAAACACTATCTAATGAATCTAAGGCAGGGTTGGGCATGGAGTAGCTCAAAGCATGAGATGCTACGATCAGTGTTAAGGCCTCTTTTGAATGGGTGGCAATAAACCAGGGGTCGGCACTCTAGGAACAATTTTTGCGACAGCTACTCACACGTATTGCTTACGCTCTTGTCTCAGTATGACGGGATCTAAGCCGAGCATGCAAATTTCTGAGAGCGGGTATGCGTCATGAAATTCATATAGTTTTTTCCGTCAGTATTGAGCTCTTTTACTGACTACTTCTAGCTTTTATTTTTAGCTAGTTTCAGCATTAATGGAAAAGAAAACAGCGAAAACGTTGAAATGCTTAATTTTCAATTTGCTTAGAAAGCGCTCAGCTTATGGCAGGTTATAACAATTGAGAAGAAGTGGAATAGTCAAAATTGTGTAAGAGGTCAAAGAGCTGTTATTTAAGGAAGATGAGCGATGCTATGAATGCTCTACTTGGTAATTGTCTGATTGTCATTATTTGCCGTTGAAGTTTCGAAGGTCAAAAGTCAATGGAAGTAAGTAAAACTTCGAAAACTTTTTCTATGAAAGGTGCCTTAATTGGCTCCGGATAGCTCCTTGCTTAGGAAAGCGTTTCTCAGCTTATGTGCAGTTGTTATAAGCAATTGTAGAAGAAGATGGAAGGCACGTCAAAATTCTGTAAGAGGTCAAAACGAGGCTGATTAAGGACTGCAGGAGCGAAAATGAAGCCTACTGGTAATTGCGTGTCATTTTTCCGTTGAATTCGAAGGTCAAAAGTCAAGGAAGTAAGTCAAACTTCGCCTCCTTTTTCGATGAAAGGTGCCTTTTGGCTCCGGATAGCTCCTTTTGGATCGGTTTTCCTTTGTGGTTGTTAAAGCAATGTATAAGAAATGAAGGCACTTGAGAATTTCTGGTATCAACAACGGGCCATGTGACAAACTGGTCACACTAACCTGAAAATGACCTAGAGGGTAATTAACAATATTTTCCAACGACTCAGCTGGTTCGACTCCCAGCTGATGTGGATGCTGTGGTGGATGTTTGTGTTGTTTTTCAGTTTCTGTTTTTCTTTGTTTTCCCATTATTTGTGGTATCACAACGGGCCCATGTGACCCATGGTCACACTAACCTAAACTGACCTAATAATTAACAATATTTTAAAGTAATATTATAAATTGAATAATGGTTTTTTTTTTAATTAAATTTCATTTCGTTTCATTTCATTTCGAATAACGGAAATTTTTTATTTCGCCGCTGAAGTTCTGCTGCCCACAAAAGCGAGGTACTTATGCGCAACCTATTCATAGCGTTGTTACTCATACGGCGTGGCGAATGTGATACTTAATGAAATTGTCAAAGGCGTCAACGGATACTCATAAAACCGCATGCTTTTTGCGCAGATAACAAAAAATACAACTAAAAAAATTAATATAAAAAAAAAAAATACTAAAAAAAATAATAACAAAATAAATAAATAATGATAAAAATAAAGCTAAAAAGACATTTAAATGCCAAGACCAAAAGGGAAAACACTGAAGTGGTGTATTGTAATTAGGATACTCGCTTCAGTTTCAATTGTACTGACGAAAATAGAAAGAAAAGAGGTTATTAAAATAAATAATATAAAGAATATGAAAAAAAACAGCAACAACAACATAACACGTCAAATGAGTAACAGAACTAGCCAAAAATATTCAGTTTTTATTTCATTTCTTCGGCAAGGTCAAATGTCATAGTTGACGTCTCTTTGGTCTAAAGCTAAAAATAAACAAAGCAAAAGAAGAACCAAGCCAGTAGAGGGAGAATGACATAATTTAGAAATAGCACTGCAAGAAAAAAAAAAAAATTGGAAAGGTTAATTCACAGAATCAAACGTGAACACTATAACTCAATTTCTTCTCTTTCTCACACACATTCTTTCTTGCTCTTTGTCCCTTCTTATTCATAATTATCATTGCTAATTTCAGAGTGAAAGCGTTGTCTTCATTTATTTTCTTTCCGTCATCGAAATTCATTTAAAGCACGTCGAGACAGAATGGGAAAATGACTGAATGATGAGAGCAAAGAAAAAACTCATTAGACAAAAGAGGGGAGCAATAAAAAATGATGGAAGAACGTAAGGTGAAAGACAAACAAACCAAATCATGAAGTCATGCTAACCAAGCGTTCCGAACTATGCGGCAAAACATGCCACAGAATGGAAGGGAGCGAAGCGAAACGAAACGGAACCGAACGGAGCGGCACGGCATGCACAGAACCACTTCAGCATCATAATTTTTGCATGAAGTCAGTTAAGGTGAAGACGTCAATTATAATGATTATGATGATGATGATGATGATCATGGCGATGTTAAGACTGGCGTCTGGTCTGCATGTTTCTGATAATTGACGAAGACGAACTTTATTTTGGAGATGATGAATACTATTATGATCATTTCTTTGGTGATTCAACTCGATGGGAAGATTAAGACGTGACATAAGAGCCTGACTCTGTATGTTCATTATGCTAACGGGCTAACGACTAATGGCGACGACCCACAGTGTCGCGAGTGCGACCAAAAAGGGTAAAACTAAAAGTGCAGATTATGAAGGAATTTTTTTCTGTAGATTGTTAGAGAATACATTGAATAAGAAAATCCCAAGTTTTCTTGCCGATATCTTTTGATTTGAGACCACAACTCGCCTTTGAAGTTTATTTATGCAAAGTTTAAAATTTCGTTGTTTCGCAAAGTTATTTCATATGCGGGGGTTCAAATCGAATAAATAGTAAGTATGTAGGTATATAACTATTAATATCCAAGTATTATATATCGAATTGAAGGGTAGGTTATTTGCAATCATAAAAGGTATTTTTATTTGTAAATGATTATTCCATGCATAATATTGCTGCAATAAAAATAGTATCAGATATATTAAAAAATTTTAAATTTTAGATTATTTTAAAATTAAAAAAAAAAAAAATGTTTGCGAAATAAGCCTCCCGTAATTTTTGTACATGTTATTAAGAAATGTTCGTTTATCAGAAAAACAAAATAATATTTGACAAATTTTATGCGATTTCGACGTTATATCCCATATTATGGAGCATAAAAATGAGGTTATAAAACTATATATGGGCATTTCCATTTTGACGTGACGTGACATTCGAACGAAAAACAAAATTTTTTTTAAATGAAGAATTGCAAATTTAAAATAAGTTTTTTAATATTTGCATACTAATAAAGTAGCACTATGTTCAGTAAAAAAATTAGACCAATAGACCATAAGGATTTGAGTATTGAAGCAAAAAAGTGTCCTAGCGTTACGTTCGAAAAACAGAAGTGGGTTTTTGACTTAGATTACAAGATTGCAAAACTCTGCTAATTTCGCAAAACTTTTCGTATTAAACTTATAGCAATAAGATTGGAAAATATAAGAGTTCATTTTCCAAGTTTTAAAATTGTAAAATCGTTTGTCGTTCGTTTTTATTGGCCTTAATTACCTGGCGTTACGTTACCTGGCGTTACGTTACTAAAATTTCAAAAGGGTTTTAGTCATGAAAATAGTCTTTTATTTTAACCTTTTTCCTTTCAATTCATAAATTCTGGTATTATAAATAGAAGGGCCAATAATAAATTTTATCAAAAACAATATTTAATTGAGCTTGCGTAATTAGAAGATAATTATCAACTTATTCGTTAAAGAATTTTTGTTGTTGTTGTTTTGGTTGATTCTTCTGAATGGAATTATTAAGGACGATAACTTCCATTGATCAGGTTACTAAAATGGCCCAAATTTCATAGATAAAGCACTTTTAAAGGTAATTTAAGAAATACAAATACAACAAAATAAGCCTTTACCTATGTTTTACTGAAATGAGGCTGACTATAACCACCAATCTTCTTAAATAGTGGAATTCAGATGTGTTACTAAGATAGTACATACCCAAAAATTGTTTTAAGGAACTGGGGCATTTTCATTTCCGGTAGACTTTCTGTGGAAATGCCCATATTTCGCATTCGAAGAAAAATCAGAAAAATATTTTTAAAAAAATTCATACAAAATGCAGAAATTATTAAAAGTGAGACTCTAAGCTTTCATAATTTGTACTATTTATGTTGGTATTTGTATTCAATAATGCAAAAATTAGCATGTAAAATCTGTAAAAAAAAAAAAAAAAAATTGTAAAAAACACAAAAATTGTGTAAATTTCAAAATTTTTTAAAAAAATTTAAAAAAAAAAGCCTCCCGTGATTTTTTGATATATTATTGCTTGTAGTATTATTTAAAAATAAAAATAAAAACTAACGATGAAATCTTTGCGATTTCGGAGTTATTCAGCTTTTTGTAAAGGTCCAAAATATAGTCGAAAACTTGTGAAATAAACAACAATTGAACACACTTAGCTTATAATAAAGCATTTAGCAATATACGGATTATAAGAGAAAAACATTACAAGCTATTGTGCGAGCGCCAATTGAATTTGAATAATAAAAAATTTTTTATATAAAAGTTAGTTTTGATAAAAAAAAAAATAGTTAGTCAATATGTAAATATATATGAAACGAATTTCAGAATTTGTTTTTTGTGGCTGCTGTTATAAAAAATAAGGAATTGTTCGATATTTGGCTGACGACGAAAAGAATCAATGCATTGATGAATTTTGTGGGGGAAAACATAAATATTGACTTCGATGAAGTTAAATTGAAAGAAAAATTGAAATTGCTTATGCTAAGATCTAAGACTAAATGGGACGGTTCGACTAGAAAAAGTGAAGTATTCCAAAGAAAACATTCACAGTTACTTGACTCCGAAATCGATTTTAAGGAATGTGAAAAGGTTCAAGTAAATATTTGTATTTTTTTAAAATTTTTGATTTTATTTAAGAAAAAAATTAGTATATTTATAGCCACCGACTGAAAACTTAAATGTAGTCCGCGACGACGAAGTAAGTTTTTTAAATAGTACACACTATGAATATATGGAATTTTAATTTTTAACTTGCAATTAGAAGCCAAGCACTAGCAAAGGTAGACCAAGGACTGATTACGAAGATTCTTCTGAAAGAAGTAAACGCCGTAAGGTGAAAGAGGTCACGTGTGAGGTTCCAGCAAATGCTATAAAAGACGCCGCTAAAGTTTTTAATAAGCTAGAAGGTGGTGAAACTAATCATTTGTCAATTGAACGATCTCTTGTCTTGTATTTTGATCTGCAGCTTTCTGTTCGAAAATATACACATCTGCGATCGGTTATTAATTCTTTGCACAAAAAATGTGTTCCAAATTACTACAAGCTTCAAAATGAAATGACGAGATTGTTGTCCAAGCCGGTAATTATGTAGTTCGGAAATTTCTGCAGAAGTACCATTGCAAGCTTTGCTTAACAGAACAGCTCAAAGCTTATTCAATACTGAATTGAGCTCGTCGTCTGCTGAGGAAATTTTATAATAAACATATATAAACAAGTAAGAAAGCTAAAGTCGGTCAAGCCCGACTTTGAAATACCCAGCGTCCCGACATTATTGGCGCACTATGTTTTGCTTCTCTATTTATGGGCGTGGTAGTGGGCGGGCGACATACAATTTTTTCCTACACCTTTCATTCGCCTTGGTCAACCTATGTTGCGAATTTGAAGCTTCTACGCCTTTTACTTCACAAGTTACGATAAGCCCTTATTTTTGGGCTTATTTGTGGGCGTGGCTCGAGGATGGCGGCGTCCATTTTTTTCCAGGATATGTCCCTTTTTGTAGTTTACCAGTACACCAAATATCAATGGAATGTGTTGAGTGGTTCGCAAGTTACAAGCATTTTACTGAAAACACAATAAATTCATTTGTGGGCGTGGCAGTGGGCAGATGTCTCCCATTTTTACTTAGGATCATACTCGGACCCTGATATACATGTGTGCCAAATTTCGACTTCATTGGTTCAGCCGTTTCGGAGGAGATCCGATCACGGACGGACGGACAGACGGACATGTCTAAATCGATTCAGTTTTTGATCCTGATCATTTCTATATATATTTGTCTATATCTCCGGAGCTTAATTCTCCCTGTTACAAGATTCGCACAAAACTAATATACCCCGCTTACGCTGGGTATAAAAATTAGATAAATACATACATTGTACGATTGGTAAAGAAAAAACAAATTTCTTTAAGAAACGAATAGAATAAACACAATTTAATTACAATTACAAATTGAAATAATAAAATCTTCTTCTGTTTAGATACATATGTACATGCATTATAACTATGAGTCTTTTTATGGCTCAATAAGCTATATATGTAGGTACTTATTACTCGTTATATAAGCGTTGAGAAAGCAAAAAAAGTAATTTTGATTTTTTTTTTTACATTTATCAAACAAAACAGCACTTCAAATCAATAATAAAGTAAGCCATAGTATCCAATGTATGGGATTTCTACATTGAATTTCAGTGTTTTTGCCGCCAAAAAATTTTTTCTTTGCGAGGGCTGGACCTGTTTTATGTTATTTTTCTATTAATTCCATGTTTATATTTATCAAAAAAGTCAACATTAATCAGTTTTTCTAAAATTGTTATACGATTTGAGGAGGTTAACTAGCCCTGTATTTCACAATTTTAAGTGAGCGTGGTGCAAAAAGTAGGTGTGGCAGCATACTCGAGTTAAGTTTTTCCAACTTCGGAGTATAACACTAAGCTCTCATCCAAATTTCAAGTCTATAGGTCCAAAATTGCGAAAGTTGGGTCCCCCCTTTACACGGGGGGTGTGGGTCGGGGTGATCTGATTTCCACAATTTTCTCAAAATTTCTTATTTACGGTCAAAGAAACGTTCATGCTAAATTTCATTGCTCTACGACAACTCCTTCTATTTTTGGCCAAGAAATGGATAGAGTCGCGACACTGTGCGACCCTCTGCGACATACAGACAGCCGCTGGAAGGTGAACGCAAGTCGACAATCAGCAGCAGTAGTTGCAGCATCAACATTTGCGCTGACGCCATCAACAACGTCATTATTCACTCGGCGTTCCAGTGTTATTGTTTACCAAACAACAGAGAGGTTCGTCGTCTGTGAGAGCGAGAGCGACAACCGACCGCCGATGACAATGTCTTTGCTTAGTGCTTTATCAGTCGCATGCACGGCTCCATGAGCATGAACGTGCAAAAATGTAAACAAGAATTTATGAAACAACCCTTTAGTAAGCGTGGGGGGTAAATTGCCTCGAGGCAACTAGTACTTTCACCAGAACTAAAGAACTAGTGCAAACGGCGGTAAAGTTTCGTAGGTATACAGCTCTGACTTTTATTGTATGAAAAATTGTTTTTCGTGTCAGTAATAAAAGTAACAGTGTCATTGTTATTGCAAAAAGCGTTGAAACAGCGAAATCAAAAATAAAATCTATCTTCATGAATCTTTTTATTGAAAAAAGAAACAAACAAAAAACCACAAATTATGGTGAATAATCTTTCAAAAAGAACTAGTGTTTTACTAGGTATACCCAATTTAACAAATTGGTTCCCAAAGCACTAGTAAAGCGTTAGTTCAAGTGTGCAAGTGGTGATTTTTAGCCCACACGCAATGTTTATTTTCTACAGAATAATACAAAAGCAGGGGTATAAAGAAGGACCAGTACTGGTGGAATAAGAACTAGAAAAACTAGAGTTTATCTACTCGTACTTCCTGCAGGGAAGTTCTACCACAATCGAAGACGAAGACAGAGACGAAGCCACAGCTGCAGCCGCAGTTCGAAAGGAAAGAAAATATTACCGTAGCGTTTGTATTTCGCAAGGCATTGGTAATTCGATTAAAGGAGAAACGAAAATATGGTAGTGAATACAATATGGATGTAAGTAGCAATAAAGCAATAGCGTGTGACAAGAAATTTGCAAATAATCCCTAAAAAAAAAAAAAAAAAAAAAAAAAGCTGTCTATCTCTGTTCGTTGGTTACATATCCATAGTTTTTTTGTCGCCAAATGGTTCAATACCGATTACCAAATGCAAGAAAAATAGAGAAAAAATATAAAAGAACATTTTGACTCTGGAGTCAGTCGAGCTAACCTGAAATTAGCGATTTCACCAGCCAGTGGTGGCGGGGATCGGTCCCTTTGCTATCCAAAACGCTGTCGACTTTACAATCTTGATATCAATGGCGGGGATGGGTCGTCATTTTATACGCTTTTTTTACATTTAATATATAATATCAATGCCAGCGGCTCAGGCTGCAGTAGCTTCAATTAGTAGTTCCAATTTGAATGCTTAGAGGAATAAAAAGCAAATAAGTAAAAACAAAAGGTTTTTTATTCATAGGAACTTTTGGAAAACCTTGTACGCGATGTTCTGAAACGACATTGGCGAAACAGGCAAGTCTTCCTGCCGCCAATTACGTTTCCCTTCAAAGGTGCTATATTTTTAAAAAATTTTCACCATCCGCAGGAATTGAACTCGAACCCTTCCAATTGATAAGTGGATAACTCGTCCGTTACGCCGCGGAACCATTTGAGTCACGCGCAGCAATTACTTATACAGCTGCGGTTAAATTAATAGCACCGACACTTTTCGTTGTTTAAAATCCGTTTATTTTCAACAAAATTAGTTTACAATTTTTCTATGATTTTTCCATTAATTTTTCTTTAAAAAATGCCAACAAATTTTGTTTGGTCTGAAAATTTTTATACAGGTGTGCAATATTTTAATTGTTGTACTTTTTACAAAGTTTGAAGTATTATACACAGCTCATAATTAAGAACCCTGCGAAATTTTTACTCCTGGTGTTTTTCCCATATTTTAAATGACAAAAAGCGCTCTAAATTTGTACTGAAAGTGCTATTTTTTTTAACGTAGAAAAAACATGATTTTTCAATTTTTTTGTGAAATAAACTGGCAGAAATCAAATTTTTATATTTTGATTTGAAAGATAACCTGGCTAAAACTCAATGAAGTTTTTGAATTTCATAAAAATAAAATGAAACAGAAAATAAACGGATTTAAACAACGAAAAGTGTCGGTGCTATTAATTTAACCGCAACTGTATGTATAAGATTCATATTTGCGCAGAATTGAACCGTAGTCGCCTCGTTGACCATGCCACTACTTAGTTGAAAAAAAGAGAGAGAGAGAGAGAAAAAAAAGAGAGAGAGAGAAAGAATGAGAGAGAGAGAGAGAGAGAGAGAGAGGAGAGCGAGAGAGAGAGGGGAGCGAGAGAGAGAGAGGGGAGCGAGAGAGAGAGGGAGAGAGAGAGGAGAGAGAGGGGGAGAGAGAGAGAGAGGAGAGGAGAGAGAGAGAGGAGCGAGAAGAGGAGAGAGAGAGGGGAGGAGAGAGAGAGAGAGAGAGAGGGAGGAGAGAGGAGAGAGAGAGAGAGAGAGGGAGAGAGAGAGAGAGAGAGAGAGAGGGGAGCGAGAGAGAGAGATAGTGAGAGAGAATGTGTGAGAGAGTGAGAGAGAGAGAATGTGTGAGAGAGTGAGAGAGAGAGAGAATGTGTGAGAGAGTGAGAGAGAGAGAGAATGTGTGAGAGAGTGAGAGAGAGAGAATGTGTGAGAGAGTGAGAGAGAGAGAATGTGTGAGAGAGTGAGAGGGGGGGCTTGGCGTGAGAGAGCTTGTCTATTATTCTATCTTTTTGTGACCAGTAAAATGGCTAGCCACCAAAGACTGGCTGAATGGCTGGTCAGGGTAACGACTATCGTTCCTCCATCTTTAAGTGCATTACGAGTACTGGCAAAATTTTATCGCAACCTGAGTCTGCATCGTTAGCCGGTTGCCGCTTGCCTGCCTGCCTGCCAGCCAGCATTTTCATGTGGGTGACGTAAGCGATGGATATGACATCGCCATCTTCTCTTCTTGCCATTTTTTTTATTGCTCCCACACTTTATGCTCGATATTTCATTTATCTTTTATTATTCGACTTTTAAACTCTTTTATCGATTTTGTCATACGATCGAAATGATTGCAGTTTCAGTTCACGATTGCATTGAAGAATAATTTATTTTTTCCACATTTTAATCTAGAGAAGAATGATACAAAGGGAAGGAAAGGAAAAACATTTGTGCTGTCATAACGAGAGGATGAACAAAATGGGAAAGAAATCAAAAAAGTGAGATAGACGTTCATAAGGGCTTTTCAATTCCCTCTAATGACCCTCAATATCTGCAATATAACTATAAGCGTTATCTTCTTAAAATAAAAAAGTAAACAATAAACAAAACAGAACGCAATTCTTCAAACAGTTTCATACGGAGGCAGCACTATAGTGGGTCTTTTTCTGAAATTGTTGAAGTAGAAAGTTAACACAAGACTTCGCACAATAGCGAAAAAATAATGTTTTTTTTTTGTTTTTTTATATATATATATATAAAAAGGAGACGAGCAGGCAACACATGTTGAAGACAAATTTTAAAAACGTTCTGTTTGTAAACAAAAAACAAAAGCAAAACAACTGAACAAAAAAACGCGGAGCTGGAAAAAAGCTTTAAAAAAATAGTTCCGGCACGAACAAATAACACCTCAACGCCAACTCCCACATGCACAACACGATACGACACGACACCACACCATACCTAATTGTTATACCTTTTAGGACACTTAAATTTACGTACGGTACGCAACATCCCAGTAGGAATAATAAAAAACCATGATTCAATAAGTCACTCATTAGCGGCGTGAAAGAAAGAGGTCAATGAAGTATTGGGCCATGCAAAATGCTTTAATGGAGATGGACTGAAAAAATCGATAGACGAATAATCGACGCGACATTGTGCGCTTTTTATACCCGACACACTCTGTGTGGAGGGTAAATTGCGTTTGTGTGGTTGTGTGTAATACCCAGAACCAGTCGAGATAGATCATACAAAATATATATAGATATGATCAACGTCACCAGGATATTCGATTTAGATATGCCCATCCGTCTGTATGTCTGTATACAGTTATCTTATCGAAGGAGTTGAGCTATCTCGACAAAATTTGATATGCGTACTCACAGGCACATGAGTAAGAATAATTTCGAGAATGGACCCGATCGAACCATTTTTAGGGGTACCTCCAGTACTAGGGTCTGTTACGAAAATCACAAAAACTGCTTTAAAATCGAAGTTTTTCAAGATATTTTGATGAAGTTTGATATTTGATCATATTTAAAGGCCAGTGGCAGAAGGGCGGTTTTCGAAAATTGTCTCCTTCACCCGAGATTCAAATGGGACTTGAACGAAATTTGGCACTGTATGCTTCCTTTGTAGCCATAAACATCCTCTCCAAAAACTGTCTCAAAATCAGACTTTTTCGAAATATTTCAATGAAACTTAGAATTTGAGCGTATATTTAAGCCGCTGATTAGAATTGCAAAAAAAAAAAAAAAAAAAAATCGAAAAGTGGGCGTGGAAAAGGGGGCAGTTTTCATAAATAAGTTTCACAAAATTCGGTATATGGGGTTCCGAATGTCCTTAAAAACTTCTTGAATATTTTTTCTTAGTGGTCATGTTTTTTGGGCGTGGTTCAAAAATTATTCAAGCATGTGTGTCTGTGTCGGGTATTTTATTGTCAGGCTCGCCTGACTATAACACCCTTACTTGTTTTAAAATTATTTTTGAAGAAAAGTTTTGCACATTTATTGCCTGCATTCCATCTACGGAATCTATTATGCCCCTTTACACTAGTCAACTTTTGGCTGTCAACTCTTATCTTTATTCTCATCTAGTGTTGCATTCGATTGAGCGGACACAGGATCAATGAGGTCAGTAATTGAGTAGTGTAAAAGGGGCTATTTGAGCAGAAATTTTTACTGAAACAATGGAAAATCGACACTAAAATTACACTATCGAAATTCGGTTTTTTTTTTTGTATCGTTTTATGCGACTCTAGCAAGCAACACATTCGAATCACTTGTGCTTCTGTTAACTCTTTGTGTAAGAGTATTTTAGCTGCCATCAAATGTCCCTAACATACATAGTTACACCTACTTACAAAAAATATTTTCGATTTATGCATCAATTATCAATAAATTGATGAATCGATAAATTTTTTTTGAAATCGATTCGTATCGCATCGATATGATCGTTCAGTCGATATTATCGAAAGAGGAATGCAATATTTATAAATTATTTCTTTTTTTTTTAAATATTTTTTATTTTATTTTTTTTTTTGTTGATAAAACAACGATGACTTTGTAATTGATGATGATATTTCCTATAAGGCTGTAGTGCATTCGCAGATTTCTGTTAAAGCTATTTTTCTCTTATTTACAAACCGTTATCACTTGAATATCGCATTCGAAATGGAAGAAAGGTGGCACATGTGAGCAATAAGCCAGCAAAGCCTTCAAGGGCGTTATAGTGACTCGAGGCTTATCATGTGATTGCACAAAAAGGGTTTTCATTTGGAAATGCATAAAACGTGGACATGGAAATCAACCGAAACTATGCAACGTTTGGCCGTAGTTTCTTTTTAAATGATTTTCCTTATATAAAAGAGGAAAATTTTTTACATAGATATCAAATCAGGTCAGTTCTTTAATTTATCCTCAATATATACATAGGTACATACAACTTACTGCTACCGGCTTCGGAAAGGGACCACTGATTGGCGACATACAACATAGCAGACAGTGCTCACTTTTTTTAAAAGTATTTTTTCTTTAATAGACGATAACAGTGCGATATTTGTACAAGATTTAAACTTCGGTACGTATGCACATCACACCTGGAGGTGGGGTCGATGACATCACTCGGATCGAATCGCACCCATCAATAAAATTTAATAATTTGTTTATTATAAGAACATATCTTCTCCCGCAATAAACGTTGTAAAACTATTTCGATAAACTGTTTGACGGCCATTCTTTTTTTTGGGCTTTGACTTGACGGCCATTCTTGAGTGGTTCTAGATTCAACAAAGTCAATATTGCCTGTAACTGCTTGACAAGAACCGCCTCTGCGGAAATGAGGAAGTCTATTATATCGCTGAAGCATTTCGTCGAAATCACAAATTAATTTCATCTTTGAGAAATAACTTGACTCTTGGATATCGGCAAAAGGTCAAATGGAATTTTAATAGGAAAGACATCTACGAGGAGGGTTTTTTCTCGAACTCGGAAACTATTGAACTGAATATTGACCATCGATTAGTAAGACAAGAGATCAACTCTTGGTTATTAAATGCTACTTAAAGGGGTTATCTCTAACTGACAGTTGGATTTTCGAAGAAGTAGTTGAATGTGTTGCTTGGTGGAAAATAAACACGAGCACTAGTAACAGATCTGTGTGACTAGTCGGCGTCTAGTTTGGGAGCAGCCGGAATCACTGTTGGATTTATTTACATAAAATTGTGCATTAATATAAGAGTTTTGAAATTATTTGAAACTAAGAGCTGCAGGAAATTTCCTGCTGCAGGAGGTGCAGGAAAAATGCAATTTCCAATAATGCGTATGCATGAGCATGTCATTGCTGCGGTTTTGGATCTGAACTTGACTCAGTACATTTTTAGCAACTCTTGTACTCGTCTTATTTTATATGAACGGAATGTAATAATCCCTTTTACGTAACAAATAAATTATAGAAATCATAAATATAGACATCGAAGCTTAAAAGAAAATAAAATTTAATGCGTATTATTTGATTGAGCAAGAAAAGTATGCCCACGTGGTACCAAGTACCTTAAAAATGTACTCAATAGTTTCTACATCACTGTTTTATTCCTTTTTTCAACTGTTAGGCTAGGCGCCGACTACTCAATTTTCAGTTGGCCAATTTTAAGTTGGGTGTTTGTGACACACAGAACTATATGAAAGCGCTCCGACATTCCAAATTTTAGTTGACCCAATAAAAAATTTGTGTTTTCCCACAAATTTTAAATTGGCCAAGTGTGTTGTGTTGCATACGTTCTAATGGGGAGCCGCACACTACTCAATTTTTAGTTGGTAGTGTTCTATAAACACATGGTACCGAGTATTTAACAAATTATTATGTAGTTAATAAATGATGAATTAATTGAATTGAAAGTACCCAATTTTAAATTGTATAGTCGGCACGCAAGAGCACTTTTCCAACTAAAAATTGGCCAACTAAAAATTGAGTAGTCGGCGCCTAGCCTTATACTCAGCTGTCATGTTGCTAACGCGCAGGAAATATTAAATTTTTCGAACTCGTGCGTGTGCGTGAGCATACAGGAAGTTGATTGAACGTGCTTCCATATGTTTTCATGTGTTGAACGTTTGTAGGAATTCACGTTACGCAGCTCCTGCCCAATTGGAATTCAGGCTTAAGACGATGATATCGAACATGTACAACAAGAGTGTCACAACTCAAATTGGGGTTAATGCAAGAAATGTGTTCACAGGTCACCTGCCTGCCTAATCGCACACTCATAGTTGCGTTTTTGTTAGTGCAAATCAGCGCAAAAACAGTTATGTCAGTCTTTTCGTCATACAAATGTACCTAGACTGCATCGGTTTAACTGCGTTTTCTGAAAAATTGCAAATTTTGAGTTGTGACACTCTTGTTGTACATGCGCGATATGACAAAATATGCAAAAAAAAAAAAGATATGAGCGTAAAATATAATGGTTAATTCCCTTAGATTTTGAAAGAAAAAGCTGATTGAAAATAATCAACAAAAAATATATACCACAGTTGTATTTTCCTAGAATTTTAAATACCTTTCTTTAATGGAATTCAAAAAGGAATATACTTAATATATGTAGTTTATAAAAAAAAAATCTCTTTCTTGCCTTTCCACCATTTTCTCTATAAATTTTCCTCCAAAAAAGCTCATTTTGCGTATCGGCTCGAATACGGCTCGGATGATACAAAAGATTGGCCAATCGCAGTAATCTAATCAAGAAAGTCAACAAATTTCAGTTTCACCGATACTCGTTTTGAATTCTTGCATTTTTTTGTTTGTTTATTTATTTATTTTTTTGTTTATTTATTTTGGGCTTTAAAATGTTAAAACGAAAAAGACAAATACATTTTCATAGCAGAACTTAATTTTGAATTCCGTAGAATTTTGTTTTTTTATTTACACAATCACTTGACGCACTTTAATCCGCAACAATATACTGGGCAAATATTGTACGTCTATAGGGTGAGCACAGTGAATACCGAGATTATTGTGGTCCTGATCGAATCGGACAGAAAATGAAAAATCAAAAATTCAAAGAACCTTTATCAAGTATTTACTTAATCGGGATATTCATATAATTTTCTTATTGACTCAGGAAACATTCTTTGTTCAATTCAGCGAAAGTGAATTCAGTTTGCTTCAATTAAGCAGGTACTGTGTGTGTAGGTACCATTGCTTTAGTCACTCGTTAGTATCAGATTCTCAAGGGTGCTATAACTGATAGCCGGCCTTATCACAAAATACATGAAAAGTGAAATAAAATTAATGAAAATACAGTACAGTGAAATTCCTTTTAAGTGGACGACACCCATGTTTGAGAAATTCTACGTCCGAAAAAATTGAACCCACGCCTGCTTCGTGCTCATGTTCTGCTCTTCAAAGAGAATCACCACCCGGAAATGTTGTATTTCTTCTCTTTTACTTCTTTTTTTCCACAATACACAATACTGTTAAAATTGTTATAGGATAGCTAATTTTGAAAAATCTTCCTCTTTTTTTCTAAATATCAAATAGAAACCACAGTATAACTGTTATACAGTTGAAATCGATATTCTGTTGTAATTATGAATTTCTTATTTCGCAACTTATGTATATCGACCGTAAAATCGATTGAAGAGGCGTCAAGAGGGGCATCCGTTCACCTTTCGACATATTTGGGTATGTTATAATACTGTCTTCTCTGTTGGAGGCGATTCATTTTCTTTATTACTGTTAATGTTTTTGTTGTTCATGTCGTTGTTTTCATCGGTTTGTGCATTTTTAACCAAATGTAAAGTTAAGGTCATGAGAATGAGGTCATCGGAAGGTGGTTGAAGGTGCTCTGCAGTTTTAGATTATATTTTGAGTTTCTAGTTCTTGTTAGTCTTGTGGCTGCCGCTGCACGATATCGCAGGCCAATTTATTTTTATTTTTTATTTTTGTGATTCCATTTTCTTTAATTACCTATTATTATAAATATTATATTTTATATTATTTTTTATTTTGTAGTTTTTATTATTTATATAATTCAAATTTTTATATTTATTTTTTTAACCGTGCTTCCTTACAGTATCAAAAATTACCATATTGTTTTTTAATTCTTTTCAATATTTCTTACGTAAATTAACGGATTGGAAAACAAATGATTTACGTTCGAAATATGGAATAATTCTACAATGAAATTTTGTTTTTCATGATCTAAAGCTCCTTTATTACTTGTTTAAAAACAATTTATAATTATATTACCTTTGTTATTTTGTTTTATAATTTAAAATTTTTTAAGCAAGTTTTTGTTATTTTTATTTAAGTACTTATGTACTTATTTAAGTGTTAAAATTTTAAAAATTTTTTATTTGTGTTATTATTTCTATTCTTATCTATTTGTAAACTACAGTCGACTCGGGATATATTGAATTAATTTTCGAACGTCCTGTTAATTATATCCAGATTGTTCGCATTAGCAAGATTGAATGTTTTGTTCATTATTTACAGGCCCGTAGGGAGACATTTGGGGCTCGGGGAATTTTTTTCCGGGCCCACTCACAAAAATATGCGACAAAAAATGTCCCATGCCAATTGCGGGCCTCTTCAGAAAGCCCGGGCCCGGGGGAAATCCTCCTTTTCCACCACCCTCTCCACAGGCCTCATTATTTAGAAAAGTCCCTGTAAAAAAAACTAACTATTTCCAGCTGTTCATTATTTCAGGGATTCGTTTTATATCCAGATTTTATTGTATTTTTTTATGTTTTTATATTTTTTTATATTGTTTTTAATTTTTTATATTTAATTTTTACTTCTTATCTGGCCCAGGTCAATTTATCAGTCAGGTATATTTATTTAATTTTTTAATATTTTTGAAAATTTGTGTTATTTTTTAAATTAAAAAAGTTTTTTTTATTTTTTAAACTAAAAAATTTTTTTATTTTTTATCTTAAAAAAGTTTTGTTATTTTTTATCTTAAAAAAGTTTTGTTATTTTTTATCTTAAAAAAGTTTTGTTATTTTTTAAATTAAAATTATTTTTTATTTTTTAAAATAAAAAAAATTTATTTCTTTTATTACCTAATTTATTTTATTTATTTTATTTTTATTTTTTTTTATTCAATATATTTTTAGAATAAAACGATACACTGCTCCAAAAATATGGGCAACTGTCTTACTCTTATATTTTTCTATATCTAACGCCAATGGATATTATCAATGAGTAAATTTAAGTTGTTAGGAAGAGCCTAAAATGTTTATAAACTCACTATTCCATACGATAGGCAAGTTGAGTGGTGTATAAAGTGGTGCTTACCTGGAAATAGAAAAAATGGAAGAGAAAATTATTTTCAAAATCGAATTTTTTAAAAAATTTATTTTAATTGGTTTTTTTATAATATAATTAGCAAGGTGTCAAAAAACAAGTTTTGGAAAAAATTTAATTTTGTTTTTATGATTCCATTAGATCACATATTTAGTATAAACTTTTTTTTTACGCGATAAAACTCGGGAAATAGGCGTTTCCAATTTCCTCCCATGACACAGTGGGATCGCATAATACATTTGAGTGTAAAATCTATACGGAGTATTCGCAGAGTGATGAAACTTGGCACCGAACCTTATCTCAACAAAATTAAAAAAAAAAATGAAGTTTCATCAAAATCGGTCAAGCCCACCACCCACAGTCCATAAAACTCGAAATAAATTTTGAATGTAAATTTTTTTTCTTTGGTCAGAATGTCTTTAAATTTTGCACAGAGCTTACAATTAACGCAAGGAAAATATTAAGAGATTTTCATAAAAATTTGATTTCGTTAGAGCACACATTTTTTATAAATTTTTGTTTTGAAATGAATTTTTCATATGACAAATGTTTCCCCTAGAAGTATACTCTAAATTTCTTTCTTATTACATTGCAAGATTGTTTGAACGTCATTGAAAAATGTTGTAACACATTTTACTTCAGTACAGCCAAATTTGCTTAGCAATTTTTGCGGGCCAAGTGGTTTTTGAAAGTTAATATTGTGACAAAATTAACAGTATAAACGATTTCCAAAACATAGTGTTTTTAAGGGGTGGCATCGCGCTCTGAAAACGCGATGAAAAAACAAGATATTTTTGTATGGGGAATTTCGTTTTTCCTTGATAGTTTCCATGATATAGGTCCTTTTTCCTTGGGCCAAGTGAATTTTGAAGGGTTATTTGAAGGTCTTCCCGAAATGGATACTAACTATAAAATCGGGTTTGTTTTAGGGTGTGGAAAACGATTTCCAAAATGAGCATTTCCAAATTTCTACGGTTTTTAAGCTATACAGACCAGAAACGTTATTGATATATTTAATATTTATATACATATATATTTTTTAGAGACTTATCAATCACATGAAAAAACATCAACATAACCCCTGTTAATTAATTACTTTGTATGAAAATGAAACACAAATAAAATAAATTTTCCTGAAAAAGCTACATATAATATATAGCTCCATATTTTCTTATACATACATATGGGAAACAAACAATTTTTTTTTTTCAACTGGAAGACTGAATATTTTTCTTTAAAAAGAAAATGTGATTTTAGATTTGTCGGACGATTTTGAAAAAATTAAAAAAATGACACCTTGCTAAATATAATTCTTTATTAAGAACTTCCTCTCCTGTCTTTTTTGACTTTTGTAATGGTTATTAGTACTTTAAAAGATTCGATTTTTTCTTTCATTGGTTCGGTCTTAAGGATTTTTATTATCTACAGCATATTGAATAAAAGTTCAAAATTCAAAATAGCATTATTAAGATTATGTTGTTTAAATCGAATGTTTTGACCATCTCTCCCTCCCTCCGTCACTCACTCTCTCTCTCTCTCTATCTCCCTCCCTCTCTCTCTCTCCCTCCCTCTCTCTCACCCTCTCTC